>LFYR01001077.1:27552-48703 GCA_001185155.1 Zostera marina | reverse complement strand
CCAATACAATTTTAAAGCTAAGGATTTTCCCATGGAATTAATAAAATATCCAATAAAACAACATGAGAATTAATATAAGTATATCTATTATAAGATTTCCAAATAACAGAGAAATCTTTGGGGAAAATATGTACATGTGCTATTTGATAAATCTTCCAAATAACTGAATACGTATTTTATTGGGGAAATTATTGTATTTTTTACTAGATTAATACTGAATACGTACTTATCATAAAAATATATTGATCCACAGACCAAAAAAAATCAGATTTATTCCACTGTAATAGACTAACAGTACTCTAAGATTAAGTGATAACATGTTTGAATATCTATATTTCAGTACACTTAAAAATAAGGGTAGCAATCCAGTACTACTATGAATTTCAGTATTTATGAAAAATTTGAGTGGGCACATTTCATAATATTGAATTATTGATTTTAAGTAGCCCAGTTTTCTTGTAGTGTTAGCTAACTTGCTAAACTCAAAAATCCTAACTTTAATTTATCTTTTTAATGTCTTCAAACTTCTATTTTATTAATCAAATCACCCATTTTAAATAAAAAAAGTTGGTAACTTACTAATATATATGTTTTATATGGTAAAAATAATAATAGGAATCTTAATACTATATTAATTTACTTTAAAGATTAGTCATGGTACTATCAGTCATGAATCATGATATCTCCAAATCAGTGTGCATTTGTGAAAGGTAGAAATATATCAGATAACCCTAATCTTCAAGAGAAAGTTTTGAGCAGAAATCTACTCCTAAAAGAGGATCGGAGCTTGCCTTGCAGTGGATTTGAGAAAAGCATTTGACTGACTAAGTTGGAATGCTATTTACTAAATGCTATAGGGGATGAGGTTTTCAAATGAGTTCAACACATGATAATGAAATGTATTACTTCAGCAATATTCTCTATTCTATTGGAAAATCAACCAACTAAACAATTTAGGGCCGAGAAGGGGGGTATGAGGCAAGGAGACCCTCTCTCTCTAATATTATTTAAATTGGTGATGGAGGGAATATCACAAAGGTTCCATGCATGGAGCAGAGCAAAGACGGGAGATTCACAACTACACTATGGGAGGAGCTAAATCTATATCACATCTTATTTTTGTTGATGACTTTTTGTGCTTTTGTAAAACAAACAATCAGTTCTTATAAACGATAGAAAGTATTTTGCACTACTTTTCTTAATTTTCAGGTCTATCTCCAATTCCAGAAGAAGAAAAAGTGCAATGTGCTTAACACCGACAGGTCACAAAGATGGAAGTCTACAAGGCATTCTGAACTACCCTATCAGGTCGCTTCCAATTAAGCATTTGGAACTGCCATTAATAGGGAGAGAACTTAGATATTCATATTGTTCAAGCCTCATAGACAACTCAATAGCCACTTGATGACATGGACAAATAAAACTCTCTCATATGGAGGAAGATTGCAGCCAGCAAGATGGATTTTATATGAGAAGCTATAGATTTTATTATTCTAACTTAGATAATATGGATTCTAACTTAAAATCAATAATAAGGAGACTGCTTAGATAATAAAGAAGGAACAACTACGACTCTGGCGATTTGCTGCTTAGATAACTGCAATTGGTACCTGAAACAATCAAGAAGGAACAACTACGACTCTGGCGATTTGTTGCTGCTCTCCCTTCTCTTCTACAGTCAATGTTGAGAATTCTACAGTAGATTTGCTGCTGCTCTCCCTTCTCTCCGCGTGACTTCTACAGTCCGATCCGAACTCGGGGGAATGAGAGGAACTCCTTTGCCGTTGGGAGGGAATGGGGGGGGGGAATGAGGGGAACTCCTTTGCCGTTGGGAGGGAATGGGGGAGGGGTTTGGGGGTTTTGGGGGTTTTCACGATTTGGGGGTATCTTTTAATAAATGAAGTTAATAAATATTTTTAATTTAAAATATCTTTTTAAATATCTTTCTAATTTAATAAATATTTTTTATATTTAAATTATTCACTAAATTAAAAAGAAGTTATTTGGAATTTATAACTTTCAAATAACATTTTAATTTAATTTTTCACTTTAAAATTTTAAATATAAAAAAACTTTATTTTATAACTTCTTTAATTTTTTTTAATTTAAAATAAACTTATTTTATAACTTTTAAAATATCTAATTTATTAAATTTAATTTTAGAATTTAAAAATTTAAATTAGACTAAAGTTAATATTAGAAATTGATATTTTTATAATTTTTATAATTTAAATAAACAACTAAACCTAACCCTAACCTACTTTTATAATTTAAAATAACTTGATATTAAATTTAAATTGATATTTATAATTTAAAAATATTAGTAATTGATATTTTTATATTAGAAATTTAAATTGATATTAAATTATACTAACTCTAACCCTAACCTACTTTTATAATTTAAAATAACTTTTATAATACTTGAATTTGTAACATTAAAAATTAAAATACCTTGTTTAAATTTATTTTTTAACTTTAAAATTTAAAATATCTAAAATAACTTCAATTTATAATTTTTATAATTTAAATTATTATAATTATCTAATTATAATCTAACTTTAAATTTTTTATAATTTATAATATCTAAAAAACTATAATCTAACCCTAACTTCTACTTATAACTCTTACTTTTAACCCTAATTTCTAACCCTAACACTATCTAAATATGTATATATACTTATTTTTACTAATTTTTGTTAATTTCTATTAATCCTAATCCTAACCCTCACCCTAACCCTAAATATTTAGATTTACATTAACCCTAACCTTAATTATTTACATTTACATTAACCCTAACCCTATTATCATTATTAGCCAGGGCTAAATGCCGTGGCTAATTTACTGACAAATAAATTAGCCACGGCTCCTAAATCCGTGGCTAAATTTCAGTGGAAATTGGAGGGAAATTTTGCCGCAAATTTTAGCCACGGAATAGCCACGGATTTTAACAACCGTGGCTAAATATTCAATGAAAAATTGGAGGGAAATTTGCTGGGAAAATTAGCCACGGGATTAGCCACGGATTTTTACATCCGTGGCTAAATATAAAGATTAGCCACGGGCTTAGCCACGGCTAAAAAAGCCGTGGCTAATTGTTAGAAATTAGCCACGGCTTTTGCTGGCCGTGGCTAATCCCGTGGGCGTAGCCCAGTTTTCTTGTAGTGGTAGTTTGAGGTGTTATTGAGTGGTGATACTTGGATTGAAACTTAATTAAATATTATCCCTACTAAGCGAGGTTATTTCTACGATTTATAAGGGAACGGATTTTGGTGCTCTTCACTGTCTTCGACCGAAACTATCCGATAAGCATTAGAGAAATGAGCGCTTTGCGATCTTTAATGCTTATCTCTATCTAACCACTATCATTTGTCAGTTCTGGGGGTGTCCCGCGTATTGTGTGGGGTGCTTGGGTAACGGGGTGATAGCAGGAAGGATAGAGTGGAGTGACCGACCAAGATAAAAGACGTAGCCCCTAAAAAATAGGTCAACGGAGAAATGAGCGTTACTGATCTTCGTTCGGCTTTCTCTAGTTAATCACCGCCATTCGTCAGTTCTGCAGGTGCTCCTCTAGAAGGAGTGCTTGAGTAGAGGGGTGTCGGTAGAGTAGCTAGGGAGGGAGCGACACATCGGAAGCGTAGCCCAACTATCGTTGGAATTTATCATTTCGGGATATGAGGAATGCAAGGGAGCAAGCCTATACATGGGTGTCTATCGCTAAGCATAGACCTATAAGGAATCTAAGTTTCATCCAACCTACACTCATCAACAACCAACCTTATGCGAGGATTGAAGAATCACATCTGGAAGAAGTTACGAAGAAATTTACAATTTTACTAAGGGTGATAGGAGTAAATCCTTCACTTGCCAAACTGAAGGACTTCGTAACAAAAGAATGGGGATTGATGGAGGTCAGAGATTATAAAGTGGTGGTACTGGAAGGGACTGGGTTTAAAGTTACGATTCAGAATGAAAGAGACTATAAGAGAGTCCTTAAGGAGGAATGGCTCTGGATGGAATCGAAGATTATGCTGGTTCAAGAATGGAAACCATCATTGGATTCCAGAATTGAGGCCCTATCGACGATTCCGATATGGGTCAACCTACCTGCGCTGAACGAGAAGTTCTGGAATACGGGAATCATCGCTAGAATTGCTAGCACACTAGGCACACCTCTAAATGGCAGATTTGCGATCAGAGATGATCAGACAATTATCCAGTTAGTGGTGGTAGTGAATGCTGCTTTTAAATTTTCCGAAAGTACGAAAATAATAATACAAGGGCAGAACGGTCAAGTGACGGAGGAAGTTGCAGTGAGGTATCCATCCGTTCCCCTTTCGTGTAAACGGTGTGAGGGCTACGGTCATACAACTGAAGCTTGTCTCCGAGCACCCTTGACGGTGGAGGCTAACAATAATCAAGAATCCGGCCATTCTAACCCACTTCCAAGTATCTCAACAGCGGGTGTTAACACTCGTAGAAGGAGAGCTATTTTTAACGAATCCCCTGCAGTCCCTGAACAGGAAGAAAATTCAGAATCAGAAACCCAGAGGACTACGAGGACACAGAAAAGAAGGGCTGCTCGATTAAGAAGAAGGTAGAGGCAGAAGCAGCTGAGGAGGGAGAGAAGGTTGAAATCAACGGATGAGGTCGCAGTGCATATAGAGGAAGTCAATGTCCCGATCATGAATACTCAGGATGAAGAAGAGGAGGGCTCGGACAGTTCAGTGGACTCGGCATTAAGATTAAATCATATTGCGAGTCAAATTAGAGACATAGATCTGAACGTTAGTCCACAGGGTCTAAGCCCACAACTGGATTGCTCTCCTCCATCAATAGCTGAAAATGTGGATGGGCTCCCAATTCCCGCGATTATGACGATTGATAATCCAAACCCAAATCCAGGCCTTGTATGGAAGCACCAAATCACTCAATTCTTAATCTCACAGGCAGCGCAAGAGGCTCCTCGAGCCGGCGCTGCTGGACATTAATCTTCTCTTAATTCCCACCAGGGCTGTCTAAGAACCGAGATGGCTCTTTTCGTGTGGAATGTGAGGGGGTTCAATGGAAAGAAAAAGAAAAGGGAGGTTTTGTCACTAATGGCTAGGAAAAGATTGGAAATTGTCGGAATCCTGGAGACACGAATCAGGAGAAGTAATCAAGGGAAAGCAGTTGAGTTTTTCAATGATACATGGGCTCATTTATCTAATTCTAATGCATGGGAACCTGATAAGGGTGATTCGATATAGATTTTTTGGAATCCAAGGATATGGACGGGAAGTCCGTTACTTGTCACTAAACAATTGATGCATTTCAAGTTTTCCAATAACGCTGGATTAACTCTCTACATCTCGTTTGTCTACGGTTGAAATACGCCCGCGGAAAGAAAACTACTTTGGGAGGATCTAATTAAAATTTACCCGACAATCCACCATGAAAAATGGATAATTTTAGGGGATTTTAATGAGGTCATCTGTGCCACCGAAAGAAGAGAACAAGGTGAGTATTCCGACGTGGGGCCGGCTGAATTCCGATCGATGATAGAAAGTACTTATACTACTGAAATGCCTATGAAAGGAGGATTTTTTACTTGGAGCAATGGTGCAGTTGAAAGTAATAGATGTGAGAGCCGGGTTGATAGAGTCCAAATAAATGAGAGTTGGAGATCCCTCTGGCCCAACTTAATCTGTAACCTCTATACTACGGGGTCTAGCGACCATCATGGATTGGAGGTTATCTTTCACCAAATTTCTAAAGCCAAGAGGCCCTTTCGTTTTGTCAACATTTGGATGGGACAGGAAGGATATCTGGAGCTAGTCAAAAAGTGTTGGGAATCTAATCTGCAGGGTACCGCTATTTTTACTTTCAACTCTAAACTGCGTCTAGTAAAATCTTCTACCAAGCTATGGCTGCAGGGGCAGGCTTCATTGAAAAACCAAATCGAATTCATCAGAAAATCAATAGGGAAGAATGTTTTAAAATTAACAGAGGATCCAGATAGCCATGAGTTACAACAAAAGCTGGTTGAAGAAAAGTTAACACTTCGGGATCTGCTTGAAAGGGAGGAACTAGAGCTTAGGCAATGTTCAAGAGTGAATTGGCTGAAGTTGGGTGATTCTAACACCAGATTTTTTAGCTAAAAAACCAAGGACCGGAGCCTGAGGAATTCTATGTTGTGTAACTTAGATGATCAAGGAAATCCATTAGTTACAAGGGATCAATTGGAGAAGGAAGGAGTGGCTTATTTTAAAGAGTTGTTTCGTGAAAGACATTCTTTGAATAGTAGCACCGAAAACCCTCTGAGGTGGTTCCCGAAACTAGTGGCAGAGGAGATGAATTTTTGGATGGCGCGGAGGCCAGTGGAGAAGGAGGTGTGGGAAGTGATCTCTAGCCTGTGTCCGGAAAAAGCACCAGGACCCGATGGGTTTACGGCAGGATTTTTCAAAAGATACTGGGGTATTATCAAGAGAGATGTGATGACGCTTATAGAGGATTTCTTCGACGGACGTGGTTCCTTAAAGCACATCAATCATACATTCATCACTATCATTCCTAAATTTCCAGAGGCCTCGCATATTCGAGATTTTAGACCCATCTCTGGGGTAAACACAATTTATAAGATCATATCTAAGTTATTAGCTAACAGGATTGGGTTAGTTACTCCAGAGCTACTTTCAGGCAATCAAGCAGCTTTCACAAAGGGCAGAATCATTTCTGATAATGTACTCCTAGCGGAGGAATTATTAAGAGGTTTCAAACAGAAGGCAACGGCTAGACGAGTGTGTATAAGCCTTGATATTACTAAAGCATTCGATTCAATTAGCTGGGAAGCGATTCGCATAACTCTGGTCAATATGGGTTTCTCAGGGGCACTTGTCAGACTAATCACTTAATGTATCTTGACTGCGACCTTTTCCATCCTCATCGAGGGGGAACCTTCGGCGCAATTTGGCAGTGGAAGAGGTCTTTGGCAAGGAGATCCACTTTCACCGATCCTTTTCAACCTAGTTATGGAGAACCTTTCGCAATCATTGCATCTTGTTGAAAAATGTGGAGAATTGGATACCTTCGTTATGGGGGGAGCTATCTCTCCAACGCACCTCATTTTTGCTGACGATGTGCTATGTTTTGCAAAGGCATCTACTAAATCTCTGAGGGCAGTTAAAGCAGTGCTGGATGTTTTTACAAAAAATTCAGGACGGGAAATTAATTGTTCCAAGAGTTCGATGATATTCTCCATTTCATGTGAGCAGATCAAGGATGACCTATTGCAGTTGATGGGGTTCCAGGAAAGCTTTTTACCGCTTAAGTATCTAGGGGTGCCTCTAATTGGGAGGGATGTCAAAGGTGCAGACTGTGTTCCGCTAATCGACCAACTAAATTCGTATCTCCAGAAATGGAAAAATAGAGCATTGTCATATGGAGGAAAAGTTCAACTTGCTAATTGGGTCCTAGTGGGCAAGCTACAATACTGGTTTCAATGTCTCAAAATTCCCATGACGGTGATAAAAAAAGCACGACAAATTATTTATCGGTTTATATGGGGAGATTCTAAAGGTATGGCATGGAGCAGAATGATCATGGCTAAGGAAGACGAGGGCCTAGGATTGGCGGATCCGGTGTTACTCGCAAGAGTTGCTAGAGTCAAATGGGCTTATAGAATCTGGAATGGGGGTTCTCCATGGGCGGTTTGGATGCGGGCACGCTATCTCAAAGGGAGAGATTTGGCGGAAATCCAATTATGTCCCAAGGATTCTCCGATATGGTCAAGCATTCTGAGAGCCAAGGAGGATATCAAATTATGCTACCCTGCAGGGCTGGATTGCACAGTCAGCGGTAGTATAAAAACGAGCCTCATAAGAGCAAAATTATCACCGCCAGCCGTCTCTGATCCTCTGGCTGTAGGAGTGTGGACATGTCGTACCCCAAAGATGGCCTTCTGTCTATGGAGACTGAGATGGGGTAAGCTAAAAACATTCGATAAATTGAGATCTTGGGGGATAGTGATTCCAGCAAAGTGTGTCCTCTGTGATACAGTTGAAGAAACGACTGCCCACTTATTCTTCAATTGTGAATTCAGCTGGTCTCTTTGGAACGAATTTATAAGGTTGACTGATTATGCTCTATGGAAACTTATGGGTATTACAGAAATAAAGCTAGGAGATATAAAGGTGGGTGATATCATGGAGGGGATATCCAAATTCAAGAAGTCAGAACCATGTTGGGGCTACATTGGAATGCACTTGCAACGTTTATATGGCACCTTTGGAGGGAGAGGAATCTATGACACAAGGAGGGGCTCTCTCGACCGGTAAAAGTCGTTGCAAGGGATTTCATACGAGATTTGGCTATCATCTATGATTATTGCTTGTTTAAAAAAGCGCACAGGTTAAGTTTGGAGGATACAACTATCAGAAGGTGGGAGGAAGCCTTGCTATTGGTTACTGACCTACAAGCCGAGGATTAACAAGTTATACTTATTCCACACATCCTATCGTACTTTTAGTTGTTTAATTAATTGTCTATCTTTCTTATTATCGTAGATTGTAATCTTTTTATTTTACTTTTAATATAAATCGTCATTGAAAGAAAAAAAATATATCATGCATTATTCTTGTTGACAAAATCCTAACACCACCTCCTCTGATCTCCCCCTTTCTCAAAAGAGAGAGGGGAGACAAGCTCTTTCCCTCTTCCCCTTTCCATGCCTTTCTTCACCGTTCTCCCTCCCCGTTGTAGGTCGCCGTCTTAGATCCTCACCCGCAACTCTCTATCTCTCCACTTCTCTTCGCCTTCTGAAACTTATTCGATTCTTTTTCATTTCTTTTATGGTCGTAATTCCATTGCTTCTTTTCGGATTTAGAGGAGGAGAAGAGAGATTCTCGTCATTTCTCTTTGTCGTCATATGGTCTCGCCCGCAGACCAAGAAGTACGTTTTTTCGATTCCGTTCTGAGTTGCTTCCATATTTTACCAATTTTCTTCCCATTTGAGGATGAAAAATTAGAGATTTAATCTAAAAGGGAAAATCAGGAGGTTATATCGTCGGATGACAAATGCAATGTAGGAAATAATAGAGGAAATGTGATGGGTTACTAGATGGGGAAGATGAGTGAGTTCCGGGAAGATTCAAGTCTCTTTCTTCACTGATTTAATTTTGGAGGTTTGCTATGTCTTCGCTGATTACATTGCTAATTCAAAATTCATCCCTGTACAAAGGTAATTCTTCGATTATAGTTGCTAATGGGGGGAGTCTATGCCTATATTACAATCTGGAAAATCAAAGGCTAAATTTAACAATAATAATCTATTACCGGATGATTTACTTTTAGTACCAACTTCTACAAGAAATTTATTATCTGTCCAGAGGTTATGTGCAGATGATGAGGTTTATGTTGAATTTGACAAGCAGATCGAGTGTCAAAATACGGGACACAGACACGAGAAGAATTCTAGCTGAAGGACGTGAGGAAAATGGACTTTACCGGTCACCCTTAAAAATTGACAGAAATAAAGAGGTACTCTCAGCTGTAACGGGAGACCGATGGCACGCACGACTTGGTCATTTACATACTAGAGCAATAAAAGATCTGGTTAATAAAAATCTTATTTCAATATCTTCTCAAATATTTACAGATTGTGAGTCATGTATTGTTACAAAAAGTCATGTTATGCATCACAAAAATTCAAACTCATTATACTCACAACCACTTGAAATTATTTACGTGGACATTTGGGGGCCAACCCCGGTAGTATCATCGATCAAAAGGATACCGGTATTACGTAAATTTTATTGATGGTGCTACCAGTTTTAATTGAGTTTTTCCTCTCGTCCGAAAATCTGATATAGGTGATATTTTTCAAAAATTTAAAAGATGGGCAGAACTCCAGAGCGGTTGACTAATAAAGAAAATCCAAACGGATAATGCATTAGAGTTTAAAAAATTAACAAACTCTCTCGAGCAGGTTGGAATCGAACATCGTTTTTCATGCCCCCACAGTCATCATCAAATGGGATCCGTAGAACGGAGACACCGACACCTAGTCGATACGGCAATAACATTCTCAAACAAGCCAATATGCTTATGGAGTTTTGGGATTACTCGGTCTTGACAGCAAAATTTCTATACAATCGCAATCCAACTAGAATACTGGCCGGAAAGTCTCCTTTTGAGGCATTATTTGGCAAAACCCCGGACTACGGAAAATTACGTGTTTTCGGCTCAAAGTGCTTCTCGTGCCTCAGACCTTATCGAAGCAATAAATTAGAGCCTAAATCTACTCCGTGCATCTTTCTTGGTTATCCTCAAAAACAAGAAGGATATCTATGTTTCGATCCTCATGCATGCCGATTGTATTCTTCAACCGATGTTATTTTCTTGAAAGAAGATTTTTCTTTAAATAAAACATTGTGGAAGGACAAGAACGAAAATTTCCCACAACAGGTGGACATGACGGCTCCCTCAATTCTCAACACTATGCACCCGAGTACTCAAACAAATCAAGAAGGGATGAATCCGACTAGAAGTTCGAACCCGGTACAAGGCTCAACTGAACCCGGCCCGGCTCCACATGAAAACGAACCGGACTCATCAGATAACGAAATAACAATCTCCGACGAAAGATCAACGGAGATAATTGGCGAGTCAATAGAGGAGGCCGAACAAGCTCCGCAACGCATGGTAACAAGGTCAACAAAAGGGATCTATAAACCAAATCCTCGCTACGCACTATCTGTAGCAGCCACCGATACAATTATTCCCAGATCGGTAAGATCAGCCTTATGTCACCCTAAGTGGAAAACAACCATGGAAGATGAATTTCAAGCATTAAAAAGAAATGGTACTTGGTCATTGATTCCTCGAAACAACAATAACAATGTATCAATATAAAATGAATTTTTAATGTAAAACATAAAGAAGATGGCACCATATATCGTTTTAAAGCTCGATGGGTAGCTAACGGTCTACATCAAATTGAGGGTAGTGACTATATCTAAACATTTAGTCCAGTGGTTAAGGCTGACTCCATCCGGGTGGTCTTATTACTAGCAATAACATACAATTGAGAACTAAATCAGATCGACATTTCCTACGCGTTTCTACACGGAGAACTCGATGAACGAATAGTGGTCTCTCAACCAGCCGGATTCGAGGATCAAGATCATCCTAATCATGTTTGTTTACTAAAAAAATCATTATATGGGTTAAAACAGTCGCCAAAAATGTGGTACAGACGGCTACGAGAGTTTCTAATAAATATGGGGTTCAAAGAAAGCTACACAGACTCGTCGTTATTCATCATGTACAAAAATAACCATAATATATTATTATTTGCTTATGTGGATGACATCGTGATTATAGGTTCATCTAAGGAATCAAGGTACTATTGATAGAATTAGGTGTTACGGTCATAGGCGCCATTCAAGTACTAAGTGACAACCAAGGGGCTGCATTTATCGCCAACAATCTACCTATATGCCACAACAAACTTAAACACGTCGCGATGGATCTCCATTTCGTCCGGGAGAGAACGTAAAACGGGACCTTGGTTGTAAAACACGTTGCAGGAAAAGATCAAAAGGCATATGTACTCACAAAATCCCTCCGGCCCAAATCATTTCTACAACTACGGGACGAACTGGTCGAAGTCACTCCACCCTGTTTGAGGGGGCCGGTGTGTTGTGACTGATAGTTAAACCAGATTCAGTTACAATGAATCAGTTATGGTAACAAAACCTTGGAATTCAATTGTATAAATATATGAACAATTACATTAATAAGAATCACAATTTCCTTCAATCATTTGAGCTTCTATTCACTAGCTCTCGATTACATTGATAGTTAATATTGTATTTGAGAAAAAAGATGACAATTGTGGGGATGGAAAAAGATGACAGTTCTGGGGATGAAAAAAGATGAAAACAAGTATTGAAACTCTAAAAGTTCTAAAAGTTTCTGACTAAATGAGTTTATTTCAACCTGAAAATGCGACCCGAAGTTGATTATAGATCGACACGATGAAGATTCACGTTATGTTCTCAGTTTTTTTCGTTTATCATTATGTTTTCATTTTTATCCTTTGTATCATTTTAATTTTACTTTATAAAAATCGTCTTTAAAAAAAATCATGCATTAAAACATATCAGAAGTTGGTCTTAAATAACAATGTAGAGGAGGTTTGGAGATTCCAAGTGAAATATTTCGAAAATGGAATTTTCGAAATAAAAATGATTAAATAAACAAAATGAATTTGACTTGAAATAAACATGTAGAAAGAATAAAGTCAAAGCTCAAATCGAGCTCGAAATTTTCGAACTTGGTTCGACTCGTTAAGAGTTTAGT
Source organism: Zostera marina (assembly GCA_001185155.1). Classification (NCBI taxonomy): domain Eukaryota; kingdom Viridiplantae; phylum Streptophyta; class Magnoliopsida; order Alismatales; family Zosteraceae; genus Zostera; species Zostera marina. The sequence goes on along the minus strand of LFYR01001077.1, from coordinate 36,364 downwards.
GATATTAATTGATAAAGACTATTAAATAAATTATAAAAAAACTTAAATAAAAATGTAAATCAAATAGATATAGATATTTTTTTCAATTTACTGAATTGCAAAATCTAAACCCGATTATAAGCAAAAGTTCGATTGGGCTCGTTTGACACTCGGAGTGGATCTGGATTCATTCTGAAGATGGTGTGATTAAATATGTATCATTAGATTAAAAATAGTTTATTAAGCACGCGAATCCTGGACCCATTAGAAGTTTGACCCGTTATTAACAGTTGTTTCCACAATTAAATTAACTATCTATTTATCTTGAAAAACAAATAAAAAAAGATGGGTGTAGTTGGGTAGGTGTTACTCTGTCTGACACTATGGGTTTTGAGCTGTGGGCTGTACATCCTCTGTTTTCGACAGAGAATTAATATAGATTTCGACAAGACAACATAATCAATATTAATCAAAGTTTTCCAATAATCGAGAAACGAGATGATGAAAAGATGATGAAAAAACAAATTAAAAAGAAATAGAAATCCGCCCCTAGTTTTGTAACATGCTCAATTCCAGTCCAGATTCATCCAATTTTCCAAAGTCAACGCTCTGTTCCACTTCCGCCGCTGTTTTTCTTTATTTTTAAAATCCAAAGAACACACATGTTAGTGATGTTACAGATGAAGATTTACAACTCAGCTCCTCAATCCTACTGTGTGGCTGTGTGTGTGTTACGTTTATTAGCCCCTGGTATTTCTATTTCCTTTGAGCACCGCACACAGTTATTTTCGTTTGTTTTTTTTTAATTTTGGACAACCTCCAAAAGCAATTCAACATTATATAGAGATTTGAGGTGGGGGGAGTTGGGAAGATAAGGTGATAATAATAATCGAATATGTGTAAGATACAGGCACTTTACAACGCATGCACTTCCGTTTTCGCGTTCGGAAGTGAAGAAGCTTCTCTTCAACCTTCCTCCGACGAGATTCAGTGGCTTCAGCACATTCTTGGGAGTTTAGAGAGTTGTGATTTGGGTATTGAGGATCAAACTGATGATGATGTTTCTGGAACACCAGAGAATAACGTTCAAGAGATTATCAAGTATACACACATCCACGAGTGTCAGGATTTTTCGGTACACATATATCTCTCGATCCTCTTCTGATCTCGAGTGTGTGTGATTCTTTCTATTTCGAAAATCGAAATCGAAATCGAAATCTAAAACTTGGGTGTGTGTGTTTTTATCTTTGTTTATAGATGGGCGTTTTCTGCTTGCCGGCCGGAACAACGATTCCTTTGCACGACCATCCTGAGATGATCGTTCTTAGTAAGGTTCTTTCTGGTTCTCTGTCGGTTAAGTCGTATGACTGGGTTAGACAACCCTACTGTCCAGATTCAACATACAAGAAATGTAAGTAGATCCAAAGTATTCATCTGGGTTGGTACTTCTTGATTGGTTGGTTGGTTGGTTGGTTTGTTAATTTTCCATTTCATGTGCAGCTGGATTGGCGAGGCTGACATTGGAGGATAAAGTTTTCGACTCATCTAGTCCGGCGACGGTGCTGTTCCCAATGAGCGGCGGAAACATTCACTCCGTCACAGCATTGACGACGTGTGCGTTTATAGATGTGCTTACTCCACCGTATTCTAATCAACAAGGTCGACCCTCAACCTATTATATTGAGAAACCAATTCCATCTCTTCCTGGTTATGTGATTCTGGAGGGGGTTTCCACGGATATACCCAAGGATTTGCTTATTACCGGGGAAATATATCGTGGACCGCAGCTTGATTTTTACGAAGATGACGACGACGACGACGAAGATTCTTACGTGTCGGAATAAATGCTGTCTGTCGTCATGTTTGTTTGATTTACACATGCTGATTAGTTCGTTTAACCTAGCTAATGAATGGCTTCAAATTGCCTCAAAATCTTTTTTTTATTAATCACAAAAGATAAACCCAATAATCAATTAATACACAACGATTAACTCAGTTACTAATTTTTGTGTTGTCATTTAGATTCAATTATTTAAATGAACTGTACAGACACAAGAACATCGCCGGTCACCTACATGTAATGTTGAACTATATTTGGATTGGTTACATGGGTAATTTTAGGTGAACTTAACCAGAAGAATCACGAGAACAGATCTTTACTTATATAGTTGTGGATGTATGTATTGTTTATGAATTATGACAGATCTAGATTTAAGTTTAGAGACTCAATTATTTGTTATATGAGATAGAGAGGATACCCAGAATAACTCCCCAACTGATGTTATGTAGTAGTGGGTTCAGCCGTCCAGACCAGAATTGGGTATAGTGAGATTCATGAGGAAGGACCAAGGAGTCTGGTCGTGTTCGTTTTTTAGGGACAGATCTCATTTGGGGCATCCCACGTCTGATTAGTCGACTTAGTTGATTGTTGACGAATTCGACATTTTCCTTCTTTCGGAAGAGAAAGGAGGATGCCTTCAATATATGGACTATGGTTGCGTTTGAATGTCGACCATCGAGTACGTGGACACGAGCATATGGAGGACGAAAGCATGTTCCAATCTTTTTGAAGAGTTTCTGAAACCAGGATGAAAGAGAAGGGAGTGTGGAAACTTGAGGCTAGACAAACAAGTTTTAGAGTGTATGAGTTGATTTTGTTTGTATTATAATTTGTATCTAGCGTTGTAACTCGACCTTACCGAACTGAATACCTAAGTATTTGGTTCGGTTCGTTTGAATAAACAAGTATACTTTTGGGTTTGGGTTCGGTTCGTTTAATAACCGAACCTGAACCCGAATATATTAATGAAAAATTGCAAAAATATACATAAGTTATAAAATATATAATATAAATTTATAATAAAAAATTATATAATATAAGTCTAATATAAATATAAAATAATAAAATATAATAAAAATGCCGAACCGTTGTCGAACCTTAACCAAGGTTTGGGTCTGGTTAGTTTAATTAAACGAATCTATTTCAAGATTCGGGTTCGGTTCGTTTAATACCGAACCGAATCCGAAACGAACCGAATAGTTCGTCGAATACCGAATTTTTGTTGCAACGCTGCTTGTATTACTTCACTTGTAATGTTGTAACCTTCGAGGCATGTCTTTATATTGGCTCAGGTTTAGCAAGGTTTACTGTCACGTACGTGGTTTATCATTTTTTTAGGTATATATTTATCACAATTTTATTAAAAAGATGAATTTACCTAATTGGTCACCTTAATTAATATATACATACATAGAATAATTCAACTGGCCACCTTAAGTCTTTAACTATTAAGGTTTCTGGTGATATCAAGCCTCCTAATTTAATTTTAAATATGATTATAACACAACAATAATTTTTAGGTGTGCCGTTACGTCGGTGCGCATCCTGTCTTTTAATTTTTAATCCAACAGTTACAATAATGTACTACACAAAACACTAACACATGTACGTACGACGAAAAAAAATGTATAACAAAAGATACTAATTCGTGTACGACGAAATGTCGATCTAATGATCATGATTTTTTGACGTATTTTCCCACATTGAAATTCGACGAACAGAAAACTTGTTCTATAACACAATTGTGTTGAATAATAAATTTTATCTAATAAATATGAATTATTATTTAATAATCATTGCTATTTAAAGAGTTGATGTCAAAAGTGACAGTTTGATCCACAAATTAAATAGTTGGATAATGTTGTGTTTTTATAGTTGATTTTAGAATATTTTAATTTGGCGTCATTAAAATTTAAAATAATATTTTTTTTAAAGACGATTTAGATTAAAAATAAAATAAAGAGATTACAAAACTACATTAAAAAAGAAAAAAAGACAATTAATTAAACAACAAAAAGTACGATAGGATGTGTGAAATAAGGTATAGCTTGTTAATCCTCGGCTTGTTGGTTAATAACCAATAGCGAGACTTCCTCTCATCTTCTGAAAGTTGTATCTTCCAAACTTAACCTATGCGATTTTTTAAATAAGCGGTAGTCATATATGATAGTCAAATCTCGTATGAAATCCCTTGCGAAGAGGGCGTGTCGGCTTGACGAAGCTGGGCAAGACAGCGGTGGATATCGATCAGGACGGAGTTGAGCCGCTGACTCTCCGACACGGCAACGAAGTGAAAGGCACTAGCAGGTAACAGCAGACACTCAGTCCAGACAGAGTGCTGGAGTTTCACCTCACGGCCGAACTCCTCCAAAAGATCTTGGACGCTCATCGTTTTTTCACGGGATGAAGAAGTGGGCACATGAAGTCAACTATTTATGGACAAAAAAGGAAAGAAGGGGGCACAAATAACGAAGTGTCATAAAGAAGCTATTAAAAACTGGCGCCGGAGATCGTGGTGGCACTGATGAACGTCGAGAACGACTCCGGCAGAATCTTTACGGAGGAAGGGCGCAAATCGCGCTAGGGATTTTCGCCCAAGAAGATTGGGGAAAATACCTAAAAAAACTAACGAAAAGAGAGAGAAAGAAAAGAGGGAAAAAGAGGGGAATTTGATTTTTGTATTATTAAAACCAAAATGTAATTGGTTTGATTTAATTGAGTGATTAACTTATTCATAATACACTATTATATATACACAAATTACTAGTTAATTACTTTAACTAATTCTAAAACTTGTTGGACTTGTGGGCTGGACTTCTATTTGATCCGAGTCCTGGTCCAACTTGACAATTGTGTATTTTAATGAATCTGCAAAAATACCCAAGAGTTATTAGTATTTACACATAGGTATTTTATTTGATTTGTGATTTATATAAAAGTCCTTGGATTAATATAAAACTATAATATTAAAACAATTGGAACTTTTATACTCAAGACCTCTGTAAAAACATTACAGTAGTAATTTAGAACCCTTTTATTATTTGTATTATGCTTTAGGTCCAACTAACGAATTAATTGGAACTTTTGCATATAAAACCCCTGTTGGTTAATACAAAACAGTTTATTCTGTTTTGTAGAAACCTTAGGACTTTTTATATTTAACTTAGGTCCTAACTTAGTTTCTTAGGGTAAATTTCTATTTTACCCTAGATTTCAGCTGTATTTCTTATACTCCCCCCTCAAGCCTTGGAATACACATTGTGGATTCCTAGCTTGACAGAGAATGCTGAAATTTCATTTTCACCTAAGGATTTGTGAAAATGTCTGCAAGTTGGTATTTTGTGCCAACTTGCTTTAGGAGAATTATCCCTTTTTCTATCTTTTCTCTTATTGAATGACATGAGATTTCTATGTGTTTGCTTCTCTCATGAAATACTGGATTGTTGGCTAGGTATATAGCTGATTTATTATCACAATACAATGATGTTGGTATTGTTATTTTTAGCTTTAAGTCTTTGAAAAGCTGATGCAGCCACAGTATCTCACACTGAGCTTTACTGATGGCTCTATATTCAGCTTCACATGATGATAAAGAAACTGTATCTTGTTTCTTTGATTTCCAGGATATTAAAGATGTTCCTAAGAACATACAATACCCTGATAATGATTTTCTACTTATTTGACATGAAGCCCAGTCTGAGTCACAGTACCCATGGAGATCCATTTGGTTTTCAGTTTTGTATAAAATACCCTGTCCAGGAGCATTTTTGAGATATCTTATTACTTTAAGTAAAACTTGAAGATGAATCTCGTTTGGCTTTCCCATAAATTGGCTTAACCAATGGACAGAAAAGCTTAGGTCAGGTCTAGTTATGTTTAGGTAGATTAATTTACCCACTAGTGACCTATAGAATGTTGGGTCTGTTAAATCTTTTGCCTTTTCATTTTTTAGATTTATGTGCCTCTCCATGGGTATTTTTGATGGCTTTGCATCTATAAGGCCACTTTCTTCTAGTATGCCAAGTGCATACTTTCTTTGGGATAGATATATACCCTCTGATGGGTATGATACTTCAATACCCAAGAAGTAGGCCGATAGTCTTCCTAAATCTTTGATTTTGAAATTTTTTTCAATATTTTTTTTTATTAAGAATATTTCTGCTTCATTGCTTCCTGTGATGATAATATCATCAACATAGACTAACAAATATATAATATTTCCATTATTATTTTTTACAAACAATGAATAGTCAGATGGTGTTTGAATGAATTTCATTTCAATGAGGACTCCTTTTAATTTTGCAAACCAATTCCTAGATGTCTGTTTTAGGCCATATAGGGATTTGTTTAGCTTGCAAACTCTTTTATCTCCTTCATTGAGGAGACCTTGTGGAGATTTGAGATACACCTCTTCATGAAGATCTCCATGAAGAAACGCATTATTGACATCTAACTGGTAGATGTTCCATTTCTTAATTGCTGAAATTGCAATTATTGCTCTAATTGTAGTCATTTTTACTACTGGAGCAAAAGTCTCATAATAATCAAACCCTTCTTTTTGGGTGAAACCCTTAGCTACAAGCCTAGCCTTGTGTCTTTCTATTTCACCATTGGGTTTATATTTGATTTTATAAATCCACTTGGATCCTACTAGTTTTCTATCATTAGGAAGCATGGTTAGTGACCAAGTTTGGTTTGAATGGAGTGCTTCCATTTCTTTGTTCATTGCTTCTACCCATTTTGGGTTTTTAGAAGCCTCTAGATAAGATCTAGGCTCTTCATTAATAGATATTTGATTTAAGAAATTTTTATGATTTTTTGTAATCCTTTGGTATGATACTTGGTTACATATTGGGTATTTCCCTTTTTTAGTATTTCCATATTCTTTATCTTTCTCAAGGAAAAAATCCTTGTAAGCTTCAGGTATATGTATTACCCTCCCTGTTCTGGTTGTTGATATTTTTTTGTTAATTTCCAGAGATTTTTCTGAAATTTGGCAGGGTATATCTTGATGCAACTTATCCAGCTCACTTCTGATTGGAGAAGTGCTGGTGTTTGTTGTTTCAGGGTTACTCACTTGTTGTTTTGTTTGGATTTGCATCCTATCATTATTCTGAAAAAATTCAGAATTTGTGATATTTTCAGTATTTCTGAAAATTTCTGAATTTTGTTCTTGATTCAACTTATCCAGCTCACTTCTGATTGGAGAAGTGCTGGTGTTTGTTGTTTCAGAGTTACTCACTTGTTTTTCTGTTTGGATTTGCATCCTATCAATATTTTGAAAAAAATCAGAATTTGTGATATTTCCAGATTTTTTAGAATTTTCAGTATTTCTGAAAATTTCTGAATTTTGTGTTTGATGATGATCCTGGAATATTCCAGCACTTCTATCATCATGTTGGCTATCCACTTGCCTCATATTAATACTCTTCAAGCGGCTAGCTATGTTTGTATTTAGACTTTTTAATTCAGATTGATCTGAATTTAGTCCATCATTTTGCTTTTCTGAATTTTGAGAAGCATTTTTATTCTCTGATCTTATATCTTGATGAAAGTCAGAGTTTTGCATTTCATTTTCATCCTGATTATGAATTTCATAGTCATAAAAATTTTTATTTGATTCATCATGAAATAAGCATATATCATTATAAAATTTTTGGAAATGGTTAACATTTTTATCATTTCCTAGATCTATATTATCCTTGAATGGGAATATAGATTCCCTAAAAGAAACATCTCTAGAAACAAAAAATTTCATGTCTGATACTCTTAGTATTAGATAACCTTTGACACCCTTAGGGTACCCCATAAATATGCCTTGAAAAGCCCTAGGTGAGAATTTATTATCTCTTTGTGTTGTTGATGCATAGCATAGACAACCAAAGGATTTTAGGTTCTCAAAATCTGGAATTTTTTTATGGATGATTTCATATGGGGTTTTGTTTTCAATTGATTTGGATGGAATCCTATTTATTAGGTGAGCTGCAGTTAATATGCACTCTCCCCAAAATTTTAATGGAATATTTCCTTGAAGGTGTAAAGCCCTTGCTACATTCAAAAGATGTCTATGTTTTCTTTCCACTCTTGCATTTTGTGCAGGAGTGTATGGACAAGAAAATTGTTGGGAAATTCCATGTTTTTCTGCCATTTTTTTAAAATTATTGGAGGTAAATTCACCTCCATTATCACTTCTAATGATTTTTATTTTAGTATTATATTGATTTTTAACCATTTTATAAAATGTCTCTACACATTCAATGGCCATTGATTTATTTTTAATAAGGTATATCCATGTTCCTCTACTTAAGTCTTCTATTATAGTTAAAAAATAGTTATAGCCATCATGAGATATAATTGGGAATTTTCCCCAAATATCTACATGTATAAGATCAAAAATATTTTTAGACTTTGAGGAACTAATAGCAAATTTGAGTTTTGCTTGTTTTGCTAGTGGGCATATATTACAATCATATTGAATGGATTTTAATCTGTTTGAAAGAGATTCTTGTTGAGAAGAAAATAATTTTTCATTATTTTTACTTAAAACTGATTTTTGTTGAGAAGAGTTGGAATTTGCATAATTTTTCTCAAAAACTGAATTTTTATTCAATATTGAATCCAAAACAGAATTTTTATTTTTATTCATACAATCATGACTATTACAAGCATTATTCTTACAAACATTGCTATTACAAATACAATTTTCATTTTTATATCTAATATTATATTTGGAAGCTAATATCTTCATCTTCTCCGATGAGATGTGTCCCAATCTATGGTGCCATGCCCTGAAACTAATGGCTGAGTTTACTAGGAAGTAGTGAGGGGTGAAGAAATACAATCCATTGCTTGATGCACCCTTACCAATCACTTTCCCGGATTTGTTTTCCTGAAATTCAAAGCAATGATCATCAAAAATAACTTTAATGTCATTGTCTAAGGTTAATTTGCTTATAGCTATTAGATTAACCTTAAATTCAGGGATGTATAAAA
>LFYR01001077.1:0-24006 GCA_001185155.1 Zostera marina | reverse complement strand
TACCGATGGGGAGAGAGAGAAAGAAAGAGGGAAAAGAGGGAGAAATTTGATTTTGTATTAAATCTGAAATGTAATTTATTTGATATCAAATCAGTCATTAACTTATTCATAATACACCATTATATATACACAAATTAATAGTTAATTATTTTTAACTAATTCTAAAAACTGCTGGACTCGTGGGCTGGACTTGTATTCGATCCGAGTCCTGGTCCAACTTGTTAATTGTGTATTTTAATGAATCTGCAAAAATACCCAAGAGTTATTAGGATTAACACATAGGTCCTTTATTTTGTTTTGTGTTTTGTATAAAAGTCCTTGGATTAATATAGAACTAAAATATTAAAACAATTTGGAACTTTTATACTTAAGACCTCTGTAAAAACATTACAGTAGTATTTTAGAACCTTTTATTACTTTTATTATACTTTAGGTCCAATTAACGATTTAATTGGAACTTTTGTATATTAGCCCCTGTTGATTAAGACAAAAACAGTTTATTCTGTTTTGTAGAAACCTTAAGGCTTTTTATATTCAACTTAGGTCCTAACTTTGTTTCTTAGGGTAAACTTCTATTTTACCCTAGATTTCAGTTATATTCTTATACTCCCCCCTCAAGCCTTGGAATACACATTGTGGATTTCTAGCTTGACAGAGAATGCTGAAATCTCATTTTCACCTAAGGATTTTGTGAAAATGTCTGCAAGTTGGTATTTTGTGCCAACTTGCTTTAGGAGAATTACCCCTTTTTCTATCTTTTCTCTTATTGAATGACATGAGATTTCTATGTGTTTGCTTCTCTCATGAAATACTGGATTGTTGGCTAGGTATATAGCTGATTTATTATCACAATACAATGATGTTGGTATTGTTAATTTTAGCTTTAAGTCTTTGAAAAGCTGATGCAGCCACAGTATCTCACACTGAGTTTTACTGATGGCTCTATATTCAACTTCACATGATGATAAAGAAACTGTATCTTGTTTCTTTGATTTCCAGGATATTAAAGATGTTCCTAAGAACATACAATACCCTGATAATGATTTTCTACTTATTTGGCATGAAGCCTAGTCTGAGTCACAGTACCCATGGAGATCCATTTGGTTTTCAGTTTTGTATAATATACCCTGTCCAGGAGCATTTTTGAGATATCTTATTACTTTAAGTAAAACTTGAAGATGAATCTCGTTTGGCTTTCCCATAAATTGGCTTAACCAATGGACAGAAAAGCTTAGGTCAGGTCTAGTTATGTTTAGGTAGATTAATTTACCCACTAGTGACCTATAGAATGTTGGGTCTGTTAAATCTTTGGCCTTTTCATTTTTTAGGTTTATGTGCCTCTCCATGGGTATTTTTGATGGATTTGCGTCTATAAGACCACTTTCTTCCAGTATGCCAAGTGCATACTTTCTTTGGGATAGATATATACCCTCTGATGGGTATGATACTTCAATACCCAAGAAGTAGGATAGTCTTCCTAAATCTTTGATTTTGAAATTTTTTTCAAAATTTTTTTTATTAAGAATATTTCTGCTTCATTACTCCCTGTGATGATAATATCATCAACATAGACTAACAGATATATAATATTTCCATTGTTATTTTTTACAAACAATGAATAGTCAGATGGTGTTTGAATGAATTTCATTTCAATGAGAACTCCTTTTAATTTTGCAAACCAATTCCTAGATGCCTGTTTTAGGCCATATAGGGATTTGTTTAGCTTGCAAACTCTTTTATCTCCTTCATTGAGGAGACCTTGTGGAGGTTTGAGATACACCTCTTCATGAAGATCTCCATGAAGAAACGCATTATTGACATCTAACTGGTAGATGTTCCATTTCTTAATTGCTGAAATTGCAATTATTGCTCTAATTGTAGTCATTTTTACTACTGGAGCAAAAGTCTCATAATAATCAAACCCTTCTTTTTGGGTGAATCCCTTAGCTACAAGCCTAGCCTTGTATCTTTCTATTTCACCATTGGGTTTATATTTGATTTTATAAATCCACTTGGATCCTACTAGTTTTCTATTATTAGGGAGCATGGTTAGTGACCAAGTTTGGTTTGAATGGAGTGCTTCCATTTCTTTGTTCATTGCTTCTACCCATTTTGGGTTTTTAGAAGCCTCTAAATAAGATCTAGGCTCTTCATTAATTGATATTTGATTTAACAAATTTTTATGATTTTTTGTAATTCTTTGGTATGATACTTGGTTACATATTGGGTATTTCCCTTTTTTAGTATTTCCATATTCCTTATCTTTCTCAAGGAAAAAATCCTTGTAAGCTTCAGGTATATGTATTACCCTCCCTGTCCTAGTTGTTGTTATTTTTTTATTAATTTCCAGAGATTTTTCTGGAATTTGGCAGGGTATAGCTTGATGCAACTTATCCAGCTCACTTCTGATTTGAGAAGTGCTGGTATTTGTTGTTTCAGGGTTTTTACTCACTTGTTGTTCTGTTTGGATTTGTATCCTATCATTATTCTGAAAATATTCAGAATTTGTGTTATTTTCAGAGTTTTCAGAATTTTTGAAAATTTCAGAATTCTGTATTTGATGATGATCCTGGAATGTTCCAGCACTTCTATCATCCTGTTGGCTATCAACTTGCCTCATATTAATACTCTTCATGTGGCTAGCCATGTTTGTATCTAGACTTTTTAATTCAGATTGATCTGAATTTAATTCATTATTTTGCTTTTTTATCCTTTCTGGATTTTTTAAAACATCTTTATTCTCTGATTTATATCTTCATGAAAGTCAGAGTTTAGCATTTCATTTTCATCCTGATTGTGACTTTTATAGTCATACAAAATTTTATTTGATTCATCATGAAATAAGCATATATCATTATAATTTTTTTGGAAATGGTTAACATTTTTATCATTTTCTAGATCTATATTATCTTTGAATTGGAATATAGATTCCCTAAAAGAAACATCTCTAGAAACAAAAAATTTCATATCCGATACTCTTAGTATTAGATAACCTTTAACACCCTTGGGGTACCCCATAAAAATGCCTTGGAAAGCCCTAGGTGAGAATTTATTATCTCTTTGTGTTGTTGATGCATAGCATAGACAACCAAAGGATTTTAGGTTCTCAAAATCTGGGATTTTTTATGGATGATTTCATATGGGGTTTTGTTTTCAATTGATTTGGAGGGAATCCTATTTATTAGGTGAGCTGCAGTTAATATGCACTCTCCCCAAAATTTTAATGGAATATTTCCTTGAAGGTGTAGAGCCCTTGCCACATTCAAAAGATGTCTATGTTTCCTTTCCACTCTTGCATTTTGTGCAGGAGTGTATGGACAAGAAAACTGTTGGGAAATTCCATGTTTTTCTGCCATTTTCTTAAAAATATTGGAGGTAAATTCACCTCCATTATCACTTCTAATGATTTTTATTTTAGTGTTATATTGATTTTTAACCATTTTATAAAATGTTTCTACACATTCAGTGGCCATTGATTTATTTTTGATAAGGTATATCCATGTTCCTCTACTCAAGTCTTCTATTATAGTTAAAAAATAGATATAGCCATCATGAGATATAATTGGGAATTTTCCCCAAATATCTACATGTATAAGATCAAAAATATTTTTAGACTTTGAGGAACTAATAGCAAATTTGAGTTTTGCTTGTTTTTCCAATGGGCATATCTTACAATCGTATTGAATGGATTTTAATCTGTTTGAAAGAGATTTTTGTTGAGAAAAAAACGAATTTTCATTATTTCTACTTAAAACTGGTTTTTGTTGAGAAGAACTGGAATTTATATAATTTTTCTTAAAAACAGAACTTTCATTCAACATTGAATCCAAAACAGAATTTTTATTTTTATCCTTACAATCATGACTATTACAAGCATTATTCTCACAAACATTGCTATTACAAATTCAATTTTCATTCTTATATCTAATATTATATTTGGAAGCTAATCTCTTCATCTTCTCCGATGAGATGTGTCCCAATCTATGGTGCCATGCCCTGAAACTAATGGCTGAGTTTACTAGGAAGTAGTGAGGGCTGAAGAAATACAATCCATTGCTTGATTCACCCTTACCAATCACTTTCCCGGATTTGTTTTCCTGAAATTCAAAGCAATGATCATCAAAAGTAACTTTAATGTCATTGTCTAAGGTTAATTTGCTTATAGCTATTAGATTAACCTTAAATTCAGGGATGTATAAAACATTTTTAAGTGTTAAATTATCTGAAATTTTAATATATCCAACACCTTTAACTAGTAGAGTTTTGCCACTAGGTATAGTAACAAAATGGTTATACTCTTGAATTAAAGGCTTTGTAAAGAGATGTATGCTACCAGTCATATGTTGTGAAGCACCAGTATCAACAATCCATTTATCTATATGTGAACTAATATTAAAAGAAAATGATGAAATATTACCATTATTATTATTTGCTCTTGTTGAAGAGATTAGTTCTTTGAAGAGTAGAATCTCTTCTTGGCTGAGTGCTAGTTGTTGATTACTGGTAGAAGTGACTTGGTTAGCAACATCTGAATTTTCTTGAGTTTTCTTTCCTTGAAACTTTTTTTGAATTTTTTTCTCGGGTCTTCCAACTAAATGATAGCATTTTTCCCGGGTATGGCCATAATACTTGCAATTATCGCAATAGAATCTTGTATCCAATTTTTTTCCATTCTTTGAAAACATTATCTTATTTTTTTCAGTTGTGCTCTTATCTTTAACAAAGAAGGCAGATTCTACTTTCTCATTAATTTGTTCTCTGAACTTAAGCCTCTGCTTTTCTTCTTGGAGTACTAATCCAAGAACTTTGTTTATATTAGGGAGTTTCTCTAAAGACAATATCTGAGTTCTTAGATTGTAAAAATTCTCATTGAGACCTAGGAGAAATTGATGAATCATATCATTTTCTTCTTTTTGTTGGTATAGCTTTTTGCATCCTTTGCAAAATTTTCTTTTATCTCATCAATTTGGGTCAATTGATCCCAAATTGACCTAAATTTGTCATAGTATTCAGATGATGACAATGTCCCTTGTTGTAAGCAAACTAATTCATATTTTATTTGGTTGATCTTAGGGGCATTACTTTGTTTGTATCTGTTCTCTAAATCTGTCCAAATCTGAAAAGCATCACTTGTATACATTAAAGTGGATTGGATTTGGGGAGATACCGAATTTAAAATCCATGCTAAGACCAAACCATTAACAATTTTCCAAATGTTGTATTCCCTACTATCAAAATCATCGGGCATCCTAATCTGGCCATTTATGAAGGAATCTTTCCTTCTTGAAACTAACGAGACTTTCATCCCATTAGACCAAGTTATGTAATTGGACTCTCCAATTAACCTATCTGGAACTAACACAGCTCCCGGATGATCCCCGGAAGTCAAGAAAAAAGGGGACTCAGGGTCCTGAAGTGGAGATACGTACCTTTGTGCTCTATGCTTTTTAAAGTAAGAGCTATTGTACAAATTTTCATTATCAAATCTCTTAGCTTTTGTTTTTCCAGTAGAACCAGAGGATGAATGAACTGATGAGGGCGAAATACGAATTGGGTCGCTGGACTTGACTGTAGAGCCAGCGGGAGGAATTGCATCAACAGTGGCCGGATTTGCGGAAGCGGGTAGCCTGACGGCCAGAGCATCGGCCAGAAGATCTTTCAATGACGATACCATGTTAAAATCTGTTGTCGGAGATCGTGATAACACTGATGAACGTCGAGAGTAACTCCGGCAGCAACTTCGCGGAAGATTGGCGCGATTTGTGCTCGGGATTTTCGCCCAAGAAGATTGGGGAAAATACCTGTAAATAACCGATGGGGAGAGAGAGAAAGAAAGAGGGAGAAATTTGATTTTGTATTAAATCTGAAATGTAATTTATTTGATATCAAATCAGTCATTAACTTATTCATAATACACCATTATATATACACAAATTAATAGTTAATTATTTTTAACTAATTCTAAAAACTGCTGGACTCGTGGGCTGGACTTATATTCGATCCGAGTCCTGGTCCAACTTGTTAATTGTGTATTTTAATGAATCTGCAAAAATACCCAAGAGTTATTAGGATTAACACATAGGTCCTTTATTTTGTTTTGTGTTTTGTATAAAAGTCCTTGGATTAATATAGAACTAAAATATTAAAACAATTTGGAACTTTTATACTTAAGACCTCTGTAAAAACATTACAGTAGTATTTTAGAACCTTTTATTACTTTTATTATACTTTAGGTCCAATTAACGATTTAATTGGAACTTTTGTATATTAGCCCCTGTTGATTAAGACAAAAACAGTTTATTCTGTTTTGTAGAAACCTTAAGACTTTTTATATTCAACTTAGGTCCTAACTTAGTTTCTTAGGGTAAACTTCTATTTTACCCTAGATTTCAGTTATATTCTTATACGTTTAACGTGTTACTCGCCTTTTTGTTAATAATAAAATATTTAATTACGAACAAAATGAACCCTTCATGCTTATTGATTAATCAAGATAGATTGTTGAAGATAATCTTTACTTCCTCTTTATATTATTCTAAATGGATTTAAAAATAATTATAAAATCAATTTTATCAATATCTCGATCTAAATCAAGCAATTTCTTCTATTAATATATTATTTAACTTCTTTGTTAAACATAAAGTATTTAATTAGATACAATACCAACCCTTGATACTAATTATGATTAAACAAGATAGATAGTAAGAAATGATCTTTATTTAAAAAGTTATTATATTTGAATCTTAAATGAATTTATTCAGTATTTATATTTAATTCAATAAATTCTTTCTTTTAATGAATAATTTATCTTTTTTGTTATTTATAAAGTAGTTAATTAGTTAGAAAACAAACTTTATTTCAAAATATTATTAATTAAGATCGATTGATAAAAACGGTCTTTATTTCTACTTTCATTATTACAAATTGATTAATATTTGAGTGCTAAATCAATTTATTCACTATTTATAATTAATCCAACGAATTGTTTATTTTAATGTATAATTTATCTTTTTTGTTATTTATAAGGTAGTTAATTAGTTAGAAAACAACCTTTACTTCCAAATATTATTAATGAAGATCGTTTGGTAAAAACGATCATTATTTCGACTCTCTATTTTTAGAAATTGACTTATATTTGAATGTTAAATTAATTTGTTCAATATCTATAGGAACTTCAAGCAATTATTCTATCGATGTATTATTTGACTTTTTTTGTTAATTATAAAGTAGTTAATTAGGAAAAAACAACCCCTAATTCTAAATATGAAAAGTGGATTGATATTTTCATCTTTCTATTATTAGCATATATTTGATCAGGAAGAAAACCAACCCTAATTCTAATTATCATTTTTAAGGTAGATTGTTAAAAAGGACCTTTATATATTATTTATGTTCTTAAAAATGGATTTATATTTTATTCTTCAATGAATTTATTCACTATCGAAAGTTAATTAAATAAATTGCATAGTTTAACGTGTTACTCGACTTCTTGTCAATAATAAAATATTTAATTACGAACAAAATCAACACTAAATGCTCATTGATTAATCAAGATAGATCGTTGAAAATAATCTTTATTTCCTCTTTATATTATTGTAAATGGATTTAAAAGTAATTATAAAATCAATTTTATCAATATCTCGATCAAAATCAAGCAATTTCTTCTATTAATATATTATTTGACTTCGTTGTTAAACATAAAGTATTTAATTACATACAATACCAACCCTTAATTCAAATTATGATTAATCAAGATAGATTGTAAGAAATGATCTTTACTTAATTTAAACAGTTATTATATTTGAATCTTAAATCAATTTATTCAATATTTATATTTAAATCAATGAATTGTTTCTTTTAATGAATAATTTATCTTTTTTGTTATTAATAAAATAGTTAATTAGTTAAAAAAACAAACATTATTTCAAAATATAATTAATTAAGATCGATTGGTAAAAACGATCTTTATTTGTACTTTCTATTATTAGAAATTGATTAATATTTGAATGTTAAATCAATTTATTCAATATTTATAATTAATCCAACGAATTGTTTCTTTTAATGTATAATTTATCTTTTTTGTTAGTTATAAAGTAGTTAATTAGTTAGAAAACAACATTTACTTCTAATTATTATTAATTAAGATCGTTTGGAAAAAACGATCTTTATTATGACTCTCTATTATTAGAAATTGACTTATATTTGAATGTTAAATTAATTTCTTCAATATCTATAGGAACTTCAAGCAATTATTCTATAATATTTGACTTTTTTTGCTAATTATAAAGTAGTTAATTAATAAAAAATAACCCCTAATTCTAAATATGAAAAATGGATTGATATTTTCATCTTTCAATTATTAGCATATATTTCATTAGGAAGAAAACCAACCCTAATTCTAATTATCATTTTTAAGGTAGATTGTTAAAAAGAACCTTTATATTTTATTTATGTTCTTAAAAATGGATTTATATTTTATTCTTCAATGAATTTATTCATTATCGAAAGTTAATTAAATAAATTGCATAGTTTAACGTGTTACTCGACTTTTTGTCAATAATAAAATATTTAATTACGAACAAAATCAACACTTAATGCTCATCGATTAATCAAGATAGATCGTTGAAAATAATCTTTATTTCCTCTTTATATTATTGTAAATGGATTTAAAAGTAATTATAAAATCAATTTTATCAATATCTCGATCTAAATCAAGCAATTTCTTCTATTAATATATTATTTGTCTTCTTTGTTAAACATAAAGTATTTAATTAGATACAATACCAACCCTTAATTCAAATTATGATTAATCAAGATAGATTGTAAGAAATGATATTTTCTTTATTTAAACAGTTATTATATTTGAATCTTAAATCAATTTATTCAATATTTATATTTAAATCAACGAATTGTTTCTTTTAATGAATAATTTATCTTTTTTGTTATTTATAAAGTAGTTAATTAGTTAAAAAACAAACGTTATTTGAAAAAATAATTAATCAAGATGGATTGGTAAAAACGATCTATACTTGTACTTTCTATTATTAGAAATTGATTAATTTTTGAATGTCAAATCAATTTATTCAATATTTTTATTTAAATCAACGAATTGTTTCTTCTAATGAATAGTTTTTTTTTTTGTTATTTATAAAGTAGTTAATTAGTTAAAAATAAAACATCATTTCAAAATATAATTAATGAAGATGGATTGGTAAAAACGATCATTATTTCTACTTTCTATTATTAGAAATTGATTAATATTTGAATGTTAAATCAATTTATTCAATATTTATAATTAGTATAATTTATCTTTTCTGTTATTTATAAGGTTGTTAATTAGTTAGAAAACAACCTTTGCTTCCAAATATTATTAATTAAGATCGTTTGGTAAAAACGATCTTTATTATGACTCTCTATTATTAGAAATTGACTTATATTTGAATGTTAAATTAATTTGTTCAATATCTATAGGAACTTCAAGCAATTATTCTATCGATGTATTATTTGACTTTTTTTGTTAATTATAAAGTAGTTAATTAGTAAAAAAACAACCCCTAATTCAAAATATGAAAAATGGATTGATATTTTCATCTTTCCATTATTAGCATATATTTGATTAGGAAGAAAACCAACCCTAATTCTAATTACCATTTTTAAGGTAGTTTGTTGAAAAGGACCTTTATATATTATTTATGTTCTTAAAAATGGATTTATATTTTATTCTTCAATGAATTTATTCATTATCGAAAGTTAATTAAATAAATTGCATAGTTTAACGTGTTACTCGACTTCTTGTCAATAATAAAATATTTAATTACGAACAAAATCAACACTTAATGCTCATCGATTAATCAAGATAGATCGTTGAAAATAATCTATATTTCCTCTTTATATTATTGTAAATGGATTTAAAAGTAATTATAAAATCAATTTTATCAATATCTCGATCTAAATCAAGCAATCTCTTCTGTTAATATATTATTTGACTTCTTTGTTAAACATAAAGTATTTAATTAGATACAATACCAACCCTTAATTCAAATTATGATTAATCAAGATAGATTATAAGAAATGATCTTTACTTTATTTAAGAAGTTATTATATTTCAATCTTAAATCAATTTATTCAATATTTATATTTAAATCAACGAATTGTTTCTTTTAATGAATAATTTATCTTTTTTGTTATTAATAAAGTAGTTAATTAGTTAAAAA
Organism: Zostera marina; assembly: GCA_001185155.1. Classification (NCBI taxonomy): domain Eukaryota; kingdom Viridiplantae; phylum Streptophyta; class Magnoliopsida; order Alismatales; family Zosteraceae; genus Zostera; species Zostera marina. Next base: position 13,792 of record LFYR01001077.1, on the reverse strand, counting down.
ACAAACGTTATTTCAAAATATAATTAATCAAGATGGATCGGTAAAAACGATCTTTATTTGTACTCTCTATTATTAGAAATTGATTAATATTTGAATGTTAAATCAATTTATTCAATATATATAATTAATCCTACGAATTGTTTCTTTTAATGTATAATTTATCTTTTTTGTTAGTTATAAAGTAGTTAATTAGTTAAAAATAAAACATCATTTCAAAATATAATTAATGAAGATGGATTGGTAAAAACGATCATTATTTCTACTTTCTATTATTAGAAATTGATTAATATTTGAATGTTAAATCAATTTATTCAATATTTATAATTAATCCAACGAATTGTTTCTTTCAATGTATAATTTATCTTTTCTGTTATTTATAAGGTTGTTAATTAGTTAGAAAACAACCTTTGCTTCCAAATATTATTAATTAAGATCGTTTGGTAAAAACGATCTTTATTATGACTCTCTATTATTAGAAATTGACTTATATTTGAATGTTAAATTAATTTGTTCAATATCTATAGGAACTTCAAGCTATTATTCTATAATATTTGACTTTTTTTGTTAATTATAAAGTAGTTAATTAGTAAAAAATAACCCCTAATTCTAAATATGAAAAATGGATTGATATTTTCATCTTTCCATTATTAGCATATATTTGATTAGGAAGAAAACCAACCCTAATTCTAATTATCATTTTTAAGGTAGATTATTAAAAAGGACCTTTATATATTATTTATGTTCTTAAAAATGGATTTATATTTTATTCTTCAATGAATTTATTCATTATCGAAACTTAATAAAATAAATTGCATAGTTTAACGTGTTACTCGACTTCTTGTCAATAATAAAATATTTAATTACGAACAAAATCAACACTTAATGCTCATCGATTAATCAAGATAGATTGTTGAAAATAATCTTTATTTCCTCTTTATATTATTGTAAATGGATTTAAAAGTAATTATAAAATCAATTTTATCAATATCTCGATCTAAATCAAGCAATTTCTTCTGTTAATATATTATTTGACTTCTTTGTTAAACATAAAGTATTTAATTAGATACAATACCAACCCTTAATACTAATTATGATTAATCAAGATAGATTGTAAGGAATGATCTTTACTTTATTTAAAAAGTTATTATATTTGAATCTTAAATCAATTTATTCAATATTTATATTTAAATCAACGAATTGTTTTTTTTAATGAATAATTTATCTTTTTTGTTATTTATAAAGTAGTTAATTAGTTAAAAAATAAACGTTATTTCAAAATATAATTAATCAAGATGGATCGGTAAAAACGATCTTTATTTGTACTTTCTATTATTAGAAATTGATTAATATTTGAATGTTAAATCAATTTATTCAATATATATAATTAGTATAATTTATCTTTTTTGTTAGTTATAAAGTAGTTAATTAGTTAGAAAACAACCTTTACTTCCAAATATTATTAATGAAGATCGTTTGTTAAAAACGATCTTTATTTCGACTCTCTATTTTTAGAAATTGACTTATATTTGAATGTTAAATTAATTTGTTCAATATCTATAGGAACTTCAAGCAATTATTCTATCGATGTATTATTTGACTTTTTTTGTTAATTATAAAGTTGTAATTAGTAAAAAAACAACCTCTAATTCTAAATATGAAAAATGGATTGATATTTTCATCTTTCCATTATTAGCATATATTTGATTAGGAAGAAAACCAATACTAATTTTATTCAATATCGACAGTTAATTAAATAAATTGCTTCGTTTAACGTGTTACTCGACTTCTTGTCAATAATAAAATATTTAATTACGAAGAAAATAAAACTTAATACTTATTGATTAATCAAGATAGATCGTTGAAGATAATCTTTATTTCCTCTTTATATTATTCTAAATGGATTTAAAAATAATTATAAAATCAATTTTATCAATATCTCGATCTAAATCAAGCCATTTCTTCTATTAATATATTATCTGACTTCTTTTTAAACATAAAGTATTTAATTATATACAATACCAACCCTTAATACTAATTATGATTAAACAAGATAGATCGTTTGGTAAAAACGATCATTATTTCGACTCTCTATTTTTAGAAATTGACTTATATTTGAATGTTAAATTAATTTGTTCAATATCTATAGGAACTTCAAGCAATTATTCTATCGATGTATTATTTGACTTTTTTTGTTAATTATAAAGTAGCTAATTAGTAAAAAAACAACCCCTAATTGTAAATATGAAAAATGGATTGATATTTTCATCTTTCTATTATTAGCATATATTTGATTAGGAAGAAAACCAACCCTAATTCTAATTATCATTTTTAAGGTAGATTGTTAAAAAGGACCTTTATATATTATTTATGTTCTTAAAAATGGATTTATATTTTATTCTTCAATGAATTTATTCATTATCGAAAGTTAATTAAATAAATTGCATAGTTTAACGTGTTACTCGACATCTTGTCAATAATAAAATATTTCATTACGAACAAAATGAACACTTAATGCTCATCGATTAATCAAGATAGATCGTTGAAAATAATTTCTATTTCCTCTTTATATTATTGTAAATGGATTTAAAAGTAATTATAAAATCAATTTTAACAATATCTCGATCTAAATCATGAAATTTCTTCTATTAATATATTATTTGACTTCTTTGTTTAACAGAAAGTATTTAATTAGATACAATACCAACCCTTAATACTAATTATGATTAAACAAGATAGGTAGTAAGAAATGATCTTTACTTTATTTATAAAGTTATTATATTTGAATAAAAAATGAATTTGTTCAGTATTTATATTTATTTCAATAAATTCTTTCTTTTAATGTATAATTTATCTTTTTTGTTATTTATAAAGTAGTTAATTAGTTAGAAAACAAACTTTATTTCAAAATATTATTAATTAAGATCGATTGATAAAAACAATCTTTATTTCTACTTTCATTATTACAAATTGATTAATATTTGAATGTTATAAATTTATTAACTATTTATAATTAATCCAACGAATTGTTTCTTTTAATGTATAATTTATCTTTTTTGTTATTTATAAGGTTGTTAATTAGTTAGAAAACAACCTTTACTTCCAAATATTATTAATGAAGATCGTTTGGTAAAAACGATAAATATTTCGACTCTCTATTTTTTGAAATTGACTTATATTTGAATGTTAAATTAATTTGTTCAATATCTATAGGAACTTCAAGCAATTACTCTATCGTTGTATTATTTGACTTTTTTTGTTAATTATAAAGTAGTTAATTAGTAAAAAAACAACCCCTAATTCTAAATATGAAAAATGGATTGATATTTTCATCTTTCCATTATTAGCATATATTTGATTAGGAAGAAAACCAACCCTAGTTCTAATTATCATTTTTAAGGTAGATTGTTAAAAAGGACCTTTATATATTATTTATGTTCTTAAAAATGGATTTATATTTTATTCTTCAATGAATTTATTCATTATCGAAAGTTAATTAAATAAATTGCATAGTTTAACGTGTTACTCGACTTCTAGTCAATAATATAATATTTAATTACGAACAAAATCAACACTTAATGCTCATCGATTAATCAAGATAGATCGTTGAAAATAATCTTTATTTCCTCTTTATATTATTGTAAATGGATTGAAAAGTAATTATAAAATCAATTTTATCAATATCTCGATCTAAATCAAGCAATTTCTTCTATTAATATATTATTTGACTTCTTTGTTAAACATAAAGTATTTAATTAGATACAATACCAACCCTTAATTCAAATTATGATTAATCAAGATAGATTGTAAGAAATGATCTTTACTTTATATAAAAAGTTATTATACTTCAATGTTAAATCAATTTGATCAATATTTATATTTAAATCAACGAATTGTTTCTTTTAATGAATAATTTTTCTTTTTTGTTATTTATAAAGAAGTTAATTAGTTAAAAAACAAACGTTATTTCAAAATATAATTAATCAAGATGGATCGGTAAAAACGATCTTTATTTGTACTTTCTATTATTAGAAATTGATTAATATTTGAATGTTAAATCAATTTATTCAATATTTATAATTAGTCCAACGAATTGTTTCTTTTAATGTATAATTTATCTTTTTTGTTAGTTATAAAGTAGTTAATTAGTTAGAAAACAACCTTTACTTCTAAATATTATTAATTAAGATCGTTTGGTAAAAACGATCTTTATTATGACTCTCTTTTATTAGAAATTGACTTATATTTGAATGTTAAATTAATTTGTTCAATATATATAGGAACTTCAAGCAATTATTCTATCGATGTATTATTTGACTTTTTTTGTTAATTATAAAGTAGATAATTAGTAAAAAATCAACCCCTAATTCTAAAAATGAAAAATGGATTCATATTTTCATGTTTCTATTATTAGCATATATTTGATTAGGAAGAAAACCAACACTAATTTTAATTATCGTTTATAAAGGTAGATTATTAAAAAGGACCTTTATATATTCTTTATGTTCTTAAAAATGGATTTATATTTTATTCTTCAATGAATTTATTCAATATCGACAGTTAATTAAATAAATTGCTTCGTTTAACGTGTTACTCGCCTTTTTGTTAATAATAAAAATTTTAATTACGTACAAAATGAACCCTTAATACTTAATGATTAATCAATATAGATCGTTGAAAATAATCTTTATTTAAACTTCATATTATTCTAAATGGATTTAAAAGTAATTATAAAATCAATTTTATCAATATCTCGATCTAAATCAAGCAATTTCTTCGATTAATATATTATTTGACTTCTTTGTTAAACATAAAGTATTTAATTAGTTACAATACCAACCCTTAATACTAATTATGATAAATCAAGATAGATTGTAACAAATGATCTTTACGTTATTTAGAAAGTTATTATATTAGAATCTTAAATCAATTTATTCAATATTTATATTTAATTCAAGGATTTCTTTTTTTTAATGTATAATTTATCTTTTTTGTTATTTATTAAGTAGTTAATTAGTCAGAAAACAAACTTTATATCAAAATATAATTAATTAAAATCTATTGATAAAAACGTTCTTTATTTCTACTTTCTATTATTAGAAATTGATTAATATTTGAATGTTAAATCAATTTTTCAATATTTATAAAAAATTCAACGAATTGTTTCTTTTAATGTATAATTTATCTTTTTTTTATTTATAAAGTAGTTAAGTAGTTAAAAAATAATCTTTACTTCCAAATATTATTAATTAAGATCGTTTGGTAAAAACGGTCTTTATTTCGACTCTCTAATATTAGAAATTGACTTATATTTGAATGTTAAATTAATTTGTTCAATATCTATAGGTACTTCAAGCAATTGTTCTATCAATGTATCATTTGACTTTTTTTGTGAACTATAAAGAACTTAATAACAAAATAAAGAACTCTCAATCCTAATTGTGATAAATGGATTCATATATTCTTTTTTCTATTGTTAACATATATTTAATTAGGAAGAAACCCAACCCAACCCAAATTCTAATTATCATTTGTAATGATAGATTATTAAAAATGATCTTTATTTTTTCTTTATGTTCTTAAAAATGGATTTATATTTTACTTTTCAATGAATTTATTCAATATCGAAAGTTTATTAAATAAATTGCATCGCTTAACGTGTTATTATTCTTCTTTGTTAATAATAAAATATTTAATTACGAACAAAATCAACCCCTAATCCTAATTGATTAATCAAGATAGATCGTTAAAAATAATCTTTATTTCCTCTTTCTATAATTCTAAATGGATTTCAAAGTTATTATAAAATCAATTTTATCAATATCTCGATCTAAATCAAGCAATTTCTTCGATTAATATATTATTTGACTTCTTTGTTAAACATAAAGTATTTAAATTGATACAATACCTACCCATAATTGTAATTTTGATTAATCAATTTTGATTTTAAGAAATGATATTTATTTTTAGTTTAAAAAGGAATTATATTTGAATCTTAAATCGATTTATTCTATGTTTATATTTAAATCAAGGAATTGTTCCTTTCAATGTATAATTTATCATTTTTGGTATTTATAAAGTAGTTAATTAGTTAAAAAAAAAACTTGATTTCAAAATATGATTAATCAAGATCTATTGGTGAAAGCGATCTCTGTTTTTACTTTCTATTATTAGAAATTGATTTATATTTGAATGTTAAATTAATTTGTTCAATATCTATAGTTAATTCAAGCAATTATTCTATCGATGTATTATTTGACTTTTTTTGTTAATTTTAAAGTAATTAATTAGTAAAAAAACAACCACTAATTCTAATTATGAAAAGTGGATTCATATTTTCATCTTTCTATTATTAGCATATATTTGATTAGGAAGAAAACCAACCCTAATTCTAATTATCGTTTGTAAAGGAAGATTGTTAAAAAGGACGTTTATATGTTCTTTATGTTCTTAAAAATGGATTTATATTTTATTCGTCAATTAACTTATTCAATCTCAAAGTTAATTAAATAAATTGCATCGTTTAACGTGGTACTCGCCTTTTTGTGAATAATAAAATATTTAATTACGAAAAAATCAACCGTTAATGCTTATTGATTAATCAAGATAGATCGTTGAAATTAATTTTTATTTCCTCTTTATATTATTCTAAATGGATTTAAAAGTAATTATAAAATCAATTTTATCAATATCTCGATCTAAATCAAGCAATTTCTTCGATTAATATATTATTTGACTTCATTGTTAAACATAAAGTATTTAATTAGATACAATACCAACCCTTAATACTAATTATGATTTATCAAGATAGATTGTAAGAAATGATCTTTACTTTATTTAAAAAGTTATTATATTTAAATCTTAAATCAATTTATTCAATATTTATATTTAATTCAAGGATTTCTTTCTATTAATGTATAATTTATCTTTTTTGTTATTTATAAAGTAGTTAATTAGTTAGAAAACAAACTTTATTTCAAAATATAATTAATTAAGATCGATTGATAAAATGCTCTTTATTTCTACTTTCTATTATTAGAAATTGTTTGATATTCGAATGTCAAATCAACTTATTCAATATTTATATTTAATTCAACGTATTGTTTATCTTAATGTATAATTTATCATTTTCTTATTTATAAAGTAGTTAATTAGTTAAAAAAACAAACATTATTTCAAAATATAATTAATCAAGATGGATTGGTACAAACGATCTTTATTTCTACTTTCTATTATTAGAAATTGTTTAATATACGAATGTCAAATCTATTTATTCAATATTTATAATTAATTCAACGAATTGTTTCTCTTAATGTATAATTTTTCTTTTTTGTTATTTATAAAGGAGTAAATTAGTTAAAAACAACCTTTACTTCTAAATATTATTAATTAAGATCGTTTAGTAAGAACGATCTTTATTTCGACTCTCTATTATTAGAAATTGACTTATATTTGAATGTTATATTAATTTGTTCAATATCTATAGATACTTCAAGCAATTGTTCTATCAATGTATTATTTGACTTTTTTTGTTAATTATAAATAATTTAATTGGAAAAAAAAAGAACCCTTAGTCCTAATTGTGATAAATGGATTCATATATTCTTCTTTCTATTGTCAACATATATTTAATTAGGAAGAAACCCAAGCCAACCCAACCACAATTCTAATTATCATTTGTAGTGATAGATTGTTAAAAATGATCTTTATTTTTTCTTTATGTTCATAAAAATGGATTTATTCAATATCGAAAGTTTATTAAATAAATTGCATCGCTTAACGTGTTATTCGTCTTCTTTGTTAATAATAAAATATTTAATTACGAACAAAATCCCCCCCCAATCCTAAATGATTAATCAAGATAGATCGTTAAAAATAATCTTTATTTCCTCTTTCTATTATTCTAAATGGATTTAAAAGTTATTACAAAATCAATTTTATCAATATCTCGATCTAAATCAAGCAATTTGTTCGATTAATATATTATTTGACTTCTTTGTTAAACATAAAGTATTTATTTACATACAATACAAACCCTTAATTCTAATTATGATTAATCAATTTTGATTTTAAGAAATGAAATTTATTTTTAGTTTAAAAAGGTATTATATTTGAATCTTAAATCAATTTATTCTATGTTTATATTTAAATCAAGGAATTGTTCCTTTCAATGTATAATTTATCATTTTTGTTATTTATAAAGTAGTTAATTAGTTAGAAAACAACCTTTGCTTCTAAATATTATTAATTAAGATCGTTTGGTGAAAACGATCTTTATTTCGACTCTCTATTATTAGAAATTGGCTTATATTTGAATGTTAAATTAATTTGTTCAATATATATAGGAACTTCAAGCAATTATTCTATCGATGTATTATTTGACTTTATTTGTTAATTATAAAGTAGTTAATTAGTAAAAAAACAACCTCTAATTCTAAATATGAAAATTGGATTCATATTTTCATCTTTCTAATATTAGCATATATTTTATTAGGAAGAAAACCAACCCTAATTCTAATTATCGTTTGTAAAGGTAGATTGTTAAAAAGGACTATTATATATTCTTTATGTTCTTAAAAATGGATTTGTATTTCATTCTTCTATGAATTTATTCAATATCGAAAGTTAATTAAATAAATTGCATCGTTTAACGAGTTACTCGCCTTTTTGTTAATAATAAAATATTTAATTACGAACAAAATCAAACCTTAATGCTTATTGATTAATCAAGATAGATCGTTGAAAATAATCTTTATTTCCTCTTTATATTATTAAAAATGGATTTAAAAGTAATTATAAAATAAATTTTATCAATATCTCGATCTAAATCAAGCAATTTCTTCAATTAATATATTATTTGACTTCTTTGTTAAACATAAAGTATTTAATTAGATACAATACCAACCCTTAATACTACTTATGATTTATCAAGATAGATTGTAAGAAATGATCTTTACTTTATTGAAAAAGTTATTATATTTGAATCTTAAATCAATTTATTCAATATTTATATTTAATTCAAGGAATTCTTTCATTTAATGTATAATTTATCTTTTTTGTTATTTATAAAGTAGTTAATTAGTTAAAAAACAAACATTATTTCAAAATATAATTAATCGAGATGGATTGGTAAAAACGATCTTTATTTCTACTTTCTATTATTAGAAATTGATTAATATTTGAATGTTAAATCAATTTATTCAATATTTATAATTAAATCGACGAATTGTTTCTTTTAATGAATAATTTATCTTTTTTGTTATTTATAAAATAGTTAATTAGTTAGAAAACAAACATTATTTCAAAATATAATCAATCAAGATGGATTGGTAAAAACGATCTTTATTTCTACTTTCTATTATTAGAAATTGATTAATATTTGAATGTTAAATCAATTTATTCAATATTTATAATTAATCCAACGAATTGTTTCTTTTAATGTATAATTTATCTTTTTCATTATTTATAAAGTAGTTAATTAGTTAGAAAACAACATTTGCTTCTAAATATTATTAATTAAGATCGTTTGTTAAAAACGATCTTCGATCTTTATTTCGACTCTCTATTATTAGAAATTGGCTTATATTTGAATGTTAAATTAATTTGTTCAATATATATAGGAACTTCAAGCATTTATTCTATCGATGTATTATTTGACTTTTTTTATTAATTATAAAATTGTTAATTATTAAAAAAACAACCCCCAATTCAAAATACGAAAAATGGATTCATATTTTCATCTTTCTATTATTAGCATATATTTGATTAGGAAGAAAACCAACCCTAATTCTAATTATCATTTTAAGGTAGATTGTTAAAAAGGACCTTTATATATTATTTATGTTCTTAAAAATGGATTTATATTTTATTCTTCAATGAATTTATTCGATATCGAAAGTTAATTAAATAAATTGCATCGTTTAACGTGTTACTCGCCTTTTTGTTAATAATAAAATATTTAATTACGAACAAAATCAAACCTTAATGCTTATTGATTAATCAAGATAGATCGTTGAAAATAATCTTTATTTCCTCTTTATATTATTCTAAATGGATTTAAAAGTAATTATAAAATAAATTTTATCAATATCTCGATATAAATGAAGCAATTTCTTCTTTTAATATATTATTTGAGTTCTTTGTTAAACATAAAGTATTTAATTAGATACAATACCAACCCTTAATACTAATTATCATTAATGAAGATATATTGAAAGAAATGATCTTTACATTATTTAAAAAGTTATTATATTTGATTCTTAAATCAATTTATTCATTATTTATATTTAATTGAACGAATATTTTCATTTAATTTATAATTTATCTTTTTTGTTGTTTATAAAGTAGTTCATCAGTTAGAAAACAAACTTTATTTCAAAATGTAATTAATTAAGATCGATTGATAAAAACGATCTTTATTTCTACTTCGTATTATTAGAAATTGATTAATATTTGAGTGTCAAGTAAATTTATTCAATATTTATATTTAAATCGACGAATTGTTTCTTTTAATGAATAATTTATCTTTTTTGTTAGTAATAAAGTAGTTAATTAGTTAGAAAACAACCTTTACTTTTAAATATTATTAATTAAGATCGTTTGGTAAAAACGATCTTTATTTCGACTCTCTATTATTAGAAATTGGCTTATATTTGAATGTTAAATTAATTTGTTCAATATATATAGGAACTTCAAGCAATTATTCTATCGATGTTTTATTTGACTTTTTTTGTTAATTATAAAGTTGTTAATTATTAAAAAAACAACCCCTAATTCTAAATACGAAAAATGGATTCATATTTTCATCTTTCTATTATTAGCATATATTTGATTAGGAAGAAAACCAACCCTAATTCTAATTATCATTTTGATGGTAGATTGTTAAAAAGGACCTTTATATATTATTTATGTTCTTAAAAATAGATTTATATTTTATTCTTCAATGAATTTATTCAATATCGAAAGTTAATTAAATAAATTGCATCGTTTAACGTGTTACTCGCCTTTTTGTTAATAATAAAATATTTAATTACGAACAAAATCAACCCTTAATGCTTATTGATTAATCAAGATAGATCGTTCAAAATAATCTTTATTTCCTCTTTATATTATTCTAAATGGATTTAAAAGTAATTATAAAATCATTTTTATCAATATCTCGATCTAAATCAAGCAATTTCTTCTGTTAATATATTATTTGACTTCTTTGTTAAACATAAAGTATTTAATTAGATACAATACCAACCCTTAATTCTAATTATGACTAATCAAGATAGATTGTAAGAAATGATCTTTACATTATTTAAAAAGTTATTATATTTGAATCTTAAATCAATTTATTCATTATTTATATTTAATTCAAGGAATTCTTTCATTTAATGTATAATTTATCTTTTTTGTTATTTATAAAGTAGTTCATTAGTTAGAAAACAAACTTTATTTCAAAATTTAATTAATTAAGATCGATTGATAAAAACAATCTTTATTTCTACTTTGTATTATTAGAAATTGATTAATATTTGAGTGTCAAGTAAATTTATTCAATATTTATATTTAAATCGACGAATTGTTTCTTTTAATGAATAATTTATCTTTTTTGTTAGTAATAAAGTAGTTAATTAGTTAGAAAACAACCTTTACTTCTAAATATTATTAATTAAGATCGTTTGGTAAAAACGATCTTTTTTTCGACTCTCTATTATTAGAAATTGGCTTATATTTGAATGTTAAATTAATTTGTTCAATATATATAGGAACTTCAAGCAATTATTCTATCGATGTATTATTTGACTTTTTTTGTTAATTATAAAGTTGTTAATTAGTAAAAAAACAACCCCTAATTCTAAATATGAAAAATGGATTCATATTTTCATCTTTCTATTATTAGCATATATTTTATTAGGAAGAAAACCAACCCTAATTCTAATTATCGTTTATAAAGGTATATTGTTAAAAAGGACTTTTATATATTCTTTATGTTCTTAAAAATGGATTTATATTTTATTCTTCAATGAATTTATTCAATATCGAAAGTTAATTAAATAAATTGCATCGTTTAACGTGTTACTCGCCTTTTTGTTAATAATAAAATATTTAATTATGAACAAAATAACCCTTAATGCTTATTGATTAATCAAGATAGATAGTTCAAAATAATCTTTATTTCCTCTTTATATTATTCTAAATGGATTTAAAAGTAATTATAAAATCATTTTTATCAATATCTCGATCTAAATCAAGCAATTTCTTCTTTTAATATATTATTTGACTTCTTTGTTAAACATAAAGTATTTAATTAGATACAATACCAACCCTTAATTCTAATTACGACTAATCAAGATAGATTGTAAGAAATGAACATTACATTATTTAAAAAGTTATTATATTTGAATGTCAAATAAATTTATTCTATATTTATATTTAAATCGACGAATTGTTTCTTTTAATGAATAATTTATCTTTTTTGTTATTTATAAAGTAGTTAATTAGTTAAAAAACAAACATTATTTCAAAATATAATTAATCAAGATAGATTGGTAAAAACGATCTTTATTTCTACTTTGTATTATTAGAAATTGATTAATATTTGAGTGTCAAGTAAATTTATTCAATATTTATATTTAAATCGACGAATTGTTTCTTTTAATGAATAATTTATCTTTTTTGTTAGTAATAAAGTAGTTAGTTAGTTAGAAAACAACCTTTGCTTCTAAATAATATTATTTAAGATCGTTTGGTAAAACGATCTTTATTTCGACTCTCTAATATTAGAAATTGGCTTATATTTGAATGTTAAATTAATTTGTTCAATATGTATAGGAACTTCAAGCAATTATTCTATCGATGTTTTATTTGACTTTTTTTGTTAATTATAAAGTTGTTAATTAGTAAAAAAACAACCCCTAATACTAAATATGAAAAATGGATTCATATTTTCATCTTTTATTAATAGCGTGTATTTTATTAGGAAGAAAACCAACCCTAATTGTAATTATCTTTTATAAAGGTATATTGAAAAAATGACTTTTAAATATTCTTTATGTTCTTAAAAATGGATTTATATTTTATTCTTCAATGAATTTATTCAATATCGAAAGTTAATTAAATAAATTGCATTGTTTAACGTGTTACTCGCCTTTTTGTTAATAATAAAGTATTTAATTACGAACAAAATCAAACCTTAATGCTTATTGATTAATCAAGATAGATCGTTGAAAATAATCTTTATTTCCTCTTTATATTATTCTAAATGGATTGAAAAGTAATTATAAAATAAATTTTATCAATATCTCGATATAAATGATGCAATTTCTTCTTTTAATATATTATTTGACTTCTTTGTCAAACATAAAGTATTTAATTAGATACAATACCAACCTTTAATACTAATTATGATTAATGAAGATAGATTGAAAGAAATGATCTTTACATTATTTAAAAAGTTATTATATTTGAATCTTAAATCAATTTATTTATTATTTATATTTAATTCAAGGAATTCTTTCATTTAATTTATAATTTATCTTTTTTGTTATTTATAAAGTAGTTCATCAGTTAGAAAACAAACTTTATTTCAAAATATAATTAATCAAGATGGATTGGTAAAAACAATCTTTATTTCTACTTTGTATTATTAGAAATTGATTAATATTTGAGTGTCAAGTAAATTTATTCAATATTTATATTTAAATCGACGAATTGTTTCTTTTAATGAATAATTTATCTTTTTTGTTAGTAATAAAGTAGTTAATTAGTTAGAAAACAACCTTTACTTCTAAATATTATTAATTAAGAT
>LFYR01001053.1:157289-172199 GCA_001185155.1 Zostera marina | reverse complement strand
CAAATATCCGACCCATTTTTTAAGACCAAAAATTTATTTTAAGGCCAAAAATATATTTTTATGTCAAAAATTTATACATTGGTCCATGAAAAGAACTATATTATTTTTAATAAAAGCTCCTCTCACTCTTAAGACTTCATATTTGTTTTGGACAAAATGAATCTTTATTTATAGACCAACCTTCTTTGTGTTTTTTAAATTCTATCGATGTGGGACTAAAAATGTGTAGTTAAAAATATTATAAAATATTCTTTGTACTTTTTATTAATGTGGGACTAAATAAAGTGTACATGCATGTATTATAAAGTGTACAAAGTAATAATACATGCAGGTACACTTTATTTAGTCCCACATTCATAAAAAGTACAAAGAATATTTTATAATATTTTTAACTACACTTTTTTAGTCCCACATCGATAGAATTTAAAAAACACAAAGAAGGTTGGTATATAAATAAAGATTCATTTTGTCTAAAACAAATATGAAGTCTTAAGAGTGGGAGGAGCTTTTATTAAAAATAATATAGCTCTTTTCATAGACCAATGTATAAATTTTTGGCATAAAAATATATTTTTAGCCTTAGTGAATTTATGAAGAAGAAAAAATTACGAAAATACCCCCACCGGTTAACCAGTGGTTAACCGGTGGTTAACCGGCCTAACCGGAAAACCGGTCAGCCAGAACCGGTTACCGGTTAACCGGTTTTTAAACCTTGGACCTACCTATTATCACCACTGCAACCAATATTAAAAAAGCTTCAAAGTACTAGGATAAGAGTGATTCTATTTTGGTAAAATGGATCGAAAATAGGTTATATTAAAAGAAAAACGCTTAATGATTTATAAATCAGGCCTATTGTGCATTCGCATTTCTGGAAAGCTTTTATCTCAGAAAGGAATCTAATGGATAAATGTTTGGATTGTATGGCCATCGATTGTGTGGAGATTTGGTACTCCGATAAGCAAGTTGGGGGAAATGGTGGAAAGTATCAGAGATAGAAAGCATAAAGACATGTTAGCTGAGAGAATTTGGTCGAAGATGCCAACAAAATTCTCTATTCTCTTATGGAGGGTGAAATGGGATCAGTTAAACACGTTAAAGAAGTTGGAAAGTACAAGTACCTCCTGCTTGTTATGCAATCTGAAAGATGAAACTAAGAGTCATCTTTTCTACAACTCTTCTTATTTCAGATCTCTCTTAATTCCGTTGGCTGAGCACCTAAATCTCGCCTTCTGGAAAATAATTAATATTCTAGTCCAGATATTAGGTTGGCATATTTCTAATCGTCTAGGGTTTTCCAGAGGGAGGGTTTTTTGGACCGGAGTTCCTCTGTCTTCCAGGCGGCGAGTCTATCCTGGTCATCCAGATCGACGGGTTTCTTCTTTTTCGTTCATCCAGATCAGCGGATTTATTTTTCCTTGCGTTCATCCAGATCAGCGTTTCTTTTTTTTTCTACGATCTTCCAGTCGACGAGTCTGTCCTGGTCCAGTTGGCGTGTTCAATTTGTGTTCTTTTTTTCAGACCTACAATTACTCTTGTTCTGTCAATTTTTTTTTGTGGTCGGCGGTTTTTCTGTTTTTTTTTTGGATTCAGGTGCTTCGTTTCACTCGACTTACAAGAAGGAAAATCTAAAGAACTATAGAGATATAGAAATCAGCAAAGTCTACCTAACTGATGGCAAAGCACTGGAAGTCTGTGGAAGAGGTGAAGCACATATCCATACCAAACAAGGTTTGTGGATTCTGAAGAATGTCAGATTTGTGCCAAAGTTGTCAAAGCAACTAATCTCAGTGAGTCAACTAGATGATGATGGTATACAAACCAGTTTTGAAAATGGATCTTGGAAAATTACCAAAGGAGTCAGAATAGTGCAAGAGGAGTAGAGGACAGAAGAATGGTACCTTGTAATTGACAGATGAGTCTAATCTGTTTGCTTATCTTATCAATCGAGGACTTTCTGTTCTTATGGATTTCAAGATTCCAGAAGAGCTTTGGACTGATAAAGAAGCAAGATATACACATTTACGTATGTTTGGAAGTGTGGCATTTGTTCATATCAGGAGTTAAAACAGAGACAAGCTGGATGCTAAATTTCAGAAGTGTTACTTTATTGGATATGGAAAAGATCACTTTGGTTACAGATTCTGAAATGATGAGTCAAAGAAAGTTATTCGTGCAAAAGATGCCATCTTTCAAGAACAGAATCTCTAGTGCTAAAACTGATGGAGATGATCAATTTGTTGAGTTTGAAGTTGATGAGAGCCTACTAGCAAAGAATCCTTTGGACATTTCAGAGGAGATAGTAGATCCTGAACTTCAAAATGAGGATGAGGAACAGGAAATTCTTCAACATTTTGTCAGGAGATCTACTAGGCAAACTAAGCCACCAAACAGATGGGATCCTTCAGTGAACTACCTCTTACTGACAGATAATGGAGAGCCAGAATCATTTGAAGAGGCTCAGGTGCAAAATGACTTTGAGAAATGGGTGCTATCCATGAAAGAAGAGTTTAAGTCTCTTGAAAAGAATAAGACTTGGCAACTGGTTCCTTTACCTCAAGGAAAGTGTGCTTTACAGAATAAATGGGTCTTCGAATTAAAGGAAGAACCAGATGGAAGAAAGAGATATAAGGCAAGACTTGTAGTCAAGGGTTTTCAGCAAATCCAAGATTTGGACTACACTGAGGTGTTCTCTCCTGTAGTCAAAATGACCACAATCAAGATTATTCTAAGTATAGTTGCAGCTGAAAATCTCTACTTAGAATGGATTGGATGTGAAAACAGCCTTTTTTCATGGTGACCTAGATGAAGAGATCTACATGGCACAGCCAGATGGGTTCAAGGTATCAAACAACAAAAGAAACCTGGTTTGCAAACTTCAGAAGAGTCTGTATGGACTAAAGCAAGCACCACGGCAGTGGTACAAGAAATTTGACAACTATCTCAGTGCCATAGGCTTCAAGAGGTGTGACACGGATTCCTGTTGCTACAGAAAACAATTGACTGATTTCTATATTGTTTTTGTTGTTTATGTTGATGATATGCTCATTGCTAGTGCAAACATGAAGGAGATAAATCATCTGAAAAAACAACTTTCAAAGGAATTTGAGATGAAAGATCTGGGAGCCGCAAAGCAGATTTTGGGCATGAGGATCATCCGGGATGAGTCCTTTGGAATTTTGAAACTGAGTCAACAGAGGTACATTGAAAAGGTTCTTGAGAAATTCATTTTTGAAAATTTCAGATTGACAGATCTTCCGTTGGGAGTCAATTTTAAATTGACAAAGGAGCAATCACCAAAGACTGAAGCTGAAAGAAGTCAGATGGAGAGTATACCATATTCCTCATCAGTTGGAAGTTTAATGTATGCCATGATCTGCACGAGACCAGATATTGCCCATGCAGTGGGAATTGTCAGCAGATTCATGTCAAATCCAGGTGTTGAGCATTGGAAAGCTGTGAAGTGGATACTTAGGTATCTGAAGAAAACTCCAGATGTTAGTCTGTGTTTCAAGAAAGAGCAGGTAGAGCTCTGTGGATTTTGTGATGCAGATTTAGCAGGAGACCTTGACAGTAGCAGGAGTACCTCAGGTTATGTGTTCAATATAGGAAGTACAGCTATTAGTTGGAGATTCAAACTTCAGAGCATGTGTCTCTATCAACTACTGAAGCCGAGTATGTGGCAGCTGCAGAAGCAGTGAAAGAGAAGATGTGGCTAGAAAATATGCTGACAGAATTGGGCTACAAGCAAACTGACAGTGTGCTGTGGTGTGACAGTCAGAGCGCAATTTATCTAGCCAAGAATCTAGTATTTCACTCAAGGTCAAAGCACATCAGACTCAAGTATCACTTCATTCGAGAGCAGATTAAAGAAGGGCAATTGAATTTGAAGAAAATAGCCGGTACTGAGAATGCAGCAGACATGTTCACAAAGGTGGTGAACGTAAAGAAACTAAGGCTTTGTAGGGCCTTAGTTGGTCTTCGCGCCTAGAGAGATGGCGCTGAGTGTCTCCGGTACAAGCTTACTTGATGAGGTGACAGTTCTCTTAAACAGTCTCCAAGTGGGAGATTGTTAGAGTGTGGAGACGTTTTTCATTAAGGGCATTAATTATAATTATAATAATTAGAATTAATGTAGGCCTTTTATGAGCCATTAGAATTAAATAGGTTTAATTCTGTTAAATGGGCTTTAAGCCTTGTAATGGGTATTTGATGTAGGAGAAGACAGGGATTTAGAAAAAACAGGTCGAAGAAGGGAGAGTGATCTTCTTAGTAGGGCGTAGAAACTTGGAATCCACCAAGAATTCTAGGTTTAGATCTAGAATTAGAGAAAAAGGAAACTGTAGAAAAATAGAAATAACTGGAAGAAGGAAATAAAGGAATACCTTTGATTTGATAAAATAATTCAATGCCTCTTTCCCTCCTTGGCCTATTATATTTATACTCACATCAATGGTAACCCATTTGATGTGAGTTTAAGGTTCCTTAAGAGGAACGTGGGTTGGCTTGACCAAGGTCAAGCCAACTAGGGCCTACTTGACTATCAATAACTTCTACTGCATCAGTATTAGGGTTACAAACACAAAACGGCAACCCTAATCTCTCATATAAGTATCTTGTAATTACTTGTACTCTTTGTAAGAGAAAAAGAAAAAGAAGAGACACCCCGTGGACGTAGGCACATTGCCGAACCACGTAAATCTGTTTTGTTCTTGTTTTTTGCTCGGTTTTCTCAGTTCGATTTAAACATCGATTCTATCACTTTCATCAATCATCAGTTGAAAGTCAAGTAATTATCAGCTCCTGTTTTAGCATTCTACCTCAGTCGACTTATTTGAGATAGAATGTGATGTAAGCATAAATGGAGTGGGAGCAATTCTGAGTCATAATGGATATCCAGTGGCATTTCATAGTGAAAAATTACCAGCTAGTCACCAGAATTGGATAACATACGAACAAGAGTTATATGCTATAGTAAAGGCTTGAAATTTTTAGAAGCCTTATCTAATACAGAGAGATTTTATAGTATTAAAAGGCCACATTACTTTAAAGCAAATCAATGGAACATCTGATACAAATAGATTGCACAACAGATAGTTTTCCTTCCTACAAAGACTTTTTTTTGAAAAAATCCTACAAAGACTTGAGTTAACTATTAAACATAGATTAGACAAGAGAAATAGCGTAGATTTGAGATCTACAAGCCTTGAAATCCAAGTTTCAAACCAGAAACTCAAACTCCAAGATTGTTGGAATCCTCCAACTTTCCTGGAATTCATCAGAAAACACAACAATGCTCTATGGGATACCAGAAAATAGTAAGAGTTTAAGACATAATTAGGGTAAATACCTGATTAAAATGACATAAGCCCTCCCCTTGTCCACTATTATTGATTTTATACCTATCTTATTGGTAGTGGACTCCCATGAGACGGGTTGAGGCCTTTAATGAAGAGGATGAGGGCCCTCTACGATTAGAGGGTCTACATCAAGAAATAAGATAGAAAATGCACTTAGTATAGAAGAATCTACCTATTAACAGTATTAAGCTAGGAAGTGATAACTTTTTAGTCTTTAAAGGATCTATACGATACAAATGTGGATTTTGCTGATACATGGAATCAGTGTAAGAACAATAGATAAACAAAAGGATTTAGAATAAACTTTATTGAGATTGCAACTGATCAGAGAATTACACTGAGGATTAGCTGGCCACTATGGAAGAGATGTGAATTTGGTACAACTTGGAGCCGTTACTTCTTGTCTGGACTTAAAAAAGAGGTAAAGAAATTTGTCCAAAGGTGCTCCAAATGTCAACAAATTAAAAAAAAATAGTATTTACACCCCAGTACCCCACTAGCTGTGGCTAGAGAACCATCGTCAGTCATATTCATGGATTTTATGTTGGAACCATCCAAAACCCGAAAGGGCTTTGATTCTTCTATATTTGTGGTTATAGACAGGTTCTCAATGATGGTGCACTTCATCCCATGCAGAAAAAAATGATGGCTCTCAATGAAGTAATTAGACTTTATAGTATTCAAAGAACTTTAGTTTCTGATAGTGACAAAAAATTCCGATCAGATTTTTGGAAGATATTATGGCAAAGACTGAACACAAATCTGAATTTCAATTCAATATGCCATCCTCAGTCTGATAGACAAACTAAAGTAGTGAATCGTACATAGGGTGTCAAACGAGCCGGTCCGAGCTTTGGCTTATAGAGCCAGGCACGGGCTCAGCTCGATAAGGAATTCCTCAAGCTCGGACTTGATTCGAAGTTGCAGTAAGTGTGACTCAAACTCAATACCTTTCACTTAACATTTAAACGAATCAACCTTTTAAGTTTTAACCATAACTTTTTTATGATACTTTAATGAAAATATGATATATAATATTATTATCGAATCTAACGAGCTTACCGAGCCGAGCTTGACTTCATCAGTCCAAGCTCGGTTCGTTTGGCTTAACGAGCCTACACCCTAGACTAGAGCTTGTCTCTAAAAGCTCTCGAGCCCGAGCTGAGCCCAACAAGCTGAGTTAAATTTGACACCGTAATCGTACATTAGGAAATTTGCTAAGAGCATTTGCTGGAGAACACCTCAAACAGTGAAACCAATGCTTTGCACAAGCCTAGTTTGCTTTCAACATTATGCCCAACAAGTCTGTTGAGGTTAAAACTCACAGGTTGATAGTCAGAGAGTGTTGAGAGGACACCATGCTCTATTCCAGTGATTTGATGATCAGAATGTGGACCTCTTTAATAGGGGACCCCATAGTCTATTTATAGGATCCTTCGGGGATGGTTTTGTAATTATGGCACAATGGCGGGTCGACGACCATGTGAAGGAAGGTCGTCGACTCCTTAGAAGTCAGGGTGTCAAGGCCTAGGGTTAAGGTTAGGGTTAGGAAGAGAGAATTGTGTTGTTGAGAGGTCAGCAACCAATCACTATAATACATGTATCAGCAACCAGTAACCTTGGTCAGTTAATACCGACGGATCTTACTGATATATCATGTATCCAAAGTTTTTCAGGCGGCCATACGATCATGCGATGGCCATGACCGCATGGCCGCCTAGGAAAACTTCTATAAATGTCTATAAACTTTTAGAAACTTTTATGTTTATTACAAATTTTTATAAATACAGGGAGTAGAGAAAGTAGACAAATCGATCTCAAATCGCGAGCACTCGAATCGCAAGCATTATGGAAAATCGCGAGCAGTGGTAGTGGAGAATCGCGAGCAGATCAGATAACGAGAGTAAATGGGTAAATACGAGCATATCAGAAATCAGATAATCGCGAGCACTGTAAACCCTATTTCCTCTTAAATAAATGGGTAAATGGGTTAGGAGGATACGGACCGGATCCGCCTAACCCGTCCAGCACATGAAGGCAAATGCCTACATGCGCTGGACTGCATGTCCGCATGTCCACCTATGCGACGCCTTGGCATCACATGAAAAAGCTTGCATGTATCATCAAGGTCAATTGGGTGTAAGAAAACACAAGGATGCACTTGCATCTAGTATATGGTTCCACATGCCCACCAAATTCTCCATAATACATATTGTAGAAGATCAAGAAAACAACAGATCAAGACTTTGTAAATGCTGAAGGGATGGCAAATTCAAATACAATCCATCAGTCTACTCTTTGGCCAGGAGGATTAAACCATAATATACTTATTCTTTAACTGCCCCTACTCTTTGACCAGAAGGTTCCTATTAATTAAGATCACTGAATTTCGCAATAAGGCAATTTGGAAAATCAGTAATAATATTACTGTAATACCCACCCATCAAGCATCACATCATTTGACCTAAGACTGGGAGATATCATTGAAGCTTACCAAAAAATGACTCACTACTCCTCTCCTTGCGGTCTATACTGGAACATACTAGGGGGGCTCTCATGACATGTTTAGTCAGAAAGAAACAGAAGACTAAAATATAATATACCCAGGCCACCTGAATCAGTCCTCGCAAAGATCATTAGGGATTTCAGCCTATATTTTAGAGGACATCTTCAATAAAAGTTGTGGTTTGCAAATGGAGGAGACAACAATGCAGGTTTGGGAGACAAAACTGCATGTTTAGTTACTAGAATACTAAATGTAATCGCTAGATGGGAAACAACTCATTCCCTAATTTTCTTTTCTTTTTTAATCTCCACTTTGTACTAAGGGTATTATCTTTCATTAATTCAATGAGATTTTTTTTTCAAAGTTAGGTTTTCACTGCTGGAGAAGTCGTCGAAGTTAGGTTTTCTAAAAATAAGAAAGGGTTTTTGACAGCCCTTTCAAATTAATTTATTTAACCCAATTATCCAGCTATTGCTGACTGATAGAATCAGTCATATCTCTTCCACCGGTTAGCCACTTAATTGACAGTTAAACACCGATATTTAAAACTTGCTAAGAGTTGCAGATAGAATCAACATGCTTTAAGCGAGCTTATAAAGCACGAACTATCTATAATAGCGATCAGAAATTGCATGTGCAACAAGGTCATTTTTCTTCTTTAAAAAAAAGGTCATTTTTATTTTTTCTTCTAGCGCAAAAAAACTTTGTAGCTTTACCACTACTTCTAAAACAACATGTATGCTATCACTTTTATAAATACCTGTCTTGAGGATAGAGTAGGAAGAAGAGTCTGAATATGGGAATGCACAGAAACAGCCTGTGGAGCAAATAGAACAAGCTGCTGTGTGAACCTTACATACCTGCAAAAACAAATAATAATGGAAAAAAAAACAGTGGTGAATCCATTAAACAATACTTATTACAACTCACAATAATAAACCCATCTAGCCTTTTATCTTTTTTCTTCTAAATTTTAGGACAATAAGAAAACTGAGTTGAGTCAGATGATATTAACTCAAGGAGTGTTGACGTTTCCAGTCCTGAGCTAGTTTCTGCAACAACAGACTGAAAACTAAATGTCAACATAAAGAACAGTAAGAATATAGAAAAATTACAAGATCAAAACTGGTGATCAAAAATGAGAATTCAAGATACTATTAACTAATAAAACAAGAATTGATTCATTTAAAAAAAGACAAACCTTACAACGAGAGAAGAAAGTGCTTCCAGGAGAGAGCTCAGGACCAAGAACAGCAACAATAGCATTGATAAGGCGCCCAATACACTGGCGGAGATCAACACTTCCACTCTCCTCAGACAACAAAATTTCCATTGCAAGAATGAGTGTTCCCTACATGAGAGAAAAAAATTCATGGCAAAAAAGAATATTTATAAACTAACAGCATAGGTACACAAAACAGTAAAATATCATATAAGTATCAAGAATATAAGAAATATCAATTGTTTACTCAAAAGGCGCATCTGTGGGAAACAGACAAAGTCCACTAGAAGAAGGTGGACTACAAATCCGAGATTTTGAGACCCTTAAACGAGGTAATATGGTCATGAGGTATTGGAGAGTGGTATCTGACTATCTGCCAACTTGAGACCAACTAAGGCCATGCAATGCCTTAACTTCTCGATGGTCATGATCTTAGTAAACATGTCAGCTGCATTTTCTTCATCAGCCACCTTTTCTAAGACTAATTCATCATCTTCAATCAACTCTCTTGTGAAGCGAAATCTGTTCCTGATGTATTTCAATCTGCTGTGGAACATTTGATTTTTCAGCCAAATAAATGGCACTTTGACTGTCACTGAGAAGAACAGAATTTTTCTGTTTGAAATCCAATTCAACCAACGAGCTCTCCAGCCACACCTTCTCCTTCAATAATTGAAAGTGCTACTTGCCCTTGAAGTTTGGATCTCCAACCGACAGAAAATATATCATGATGTCCTCCTACATGAGAAAAATCTCCACCAAGATCAGCACTCTCTGAATCCCACCAGATCTGTAGATCATCCTGAAAAACACAACTCAACATTTAATGAATTTTGAATATATCTCAAAATTCATTTTACAACCCTCCAATGCTCCTTGCTGGATTTGCCATATACCTACTTACAACTCCCACAGTCCCACTGCATGAGATAAGTTTGGCCTTGTACAAATCATGACATACATTGGACTCCTTATTGCAGAGGCATAGGCAACACCTTCCATTTCAGCTTGTTTATCAACCATCTTTTAAATTCTGATCCAAGGTGCTTGCATTGATCTTGGGCTCGATTTGACTCGAGTCTTAGACCAGGCCCAATAACATGGGCTTGGACTTTCATGGTGGAATTTCCATTCTCACACCATGAGAGTATAAATATGAGTGGACCCAAACCCTAAGACCAGCACTCTCACTCTAACCCTAACCCAAGGTGGAAAAGGAAAGACAGTTGAGATTTTTAACCCGAATTAAAAGGTAATTTTCTACTCGATTCTCTCTCATTTCTACCCTAATTTCTCTCAATTACTTTCTAATTTTTCTCTCAACCTACTTCCCTGATTATCCTTGAATTGGGATAATCCCCATTAAGTGATTCGATTGAACCCAAATGGATTCCATCATTCAATCGTTTTCTAATTTTTGTCACAGAAATTCAAGATTTGATCGATCCTCTATAATTATCAAATCTGCCCTCCAAATCGGTTCACAACCTTCATTACAATCACTGTCTCAGTGATCTTCACAGCTGAAATTACTGTCCCATTGCTAGACGCATCATTGGGTCATCTGGAGAATACTCCCCTGGAAGGAATTTATTTTTCATTGTATATTGTATATATATTTCAGAAATCAACAGAAAATGTTTACCTTTTGCAAAAAAAAATGGACAGAAAATCCTTTGCAAGGAAAATAAAGAATAAAACAAGAAGCAATAGGCATGTTTTTAGGTATGTCAAATCTTCACCCATCACTGCATCTTTTCTTGTCAACAGTAAATTTTTCATTTTTCGTGTAATAGAGAGAATTGATACAAGTAGTTTATTTCAACATTGCAGTATTATACAAATCCTTCGTATTTCTTCTATTTTCCTAGGGAATTCTGAGGTTGTCCTACCAAGGGATAAGTGATAAAGCCTTCCTATAACCCAGCTTAGCTTGTATTAAAAAAATTAATATTTTAAGATTTATCATATAGAGCCCTCTTTAATAGCTATATATCTTTTCCTTTCTTATTCATTCTATCATATCGAGGAAAGAGAATGGATATTTTAATCAATTAAATTTGCTGCATTATACACCACATACCTGTACTTGTGATACATATGATAAACCAGCAGCTTCAATGGTTAAAAGAAGAGCATGCAAGGACCATTGCCGGACAACAGAATTTGATCTCTTAGCAAGTAAAGAGAGTGAATTCACTGTTGGAGGCACTAATGTTGACAAAGCCATCCCTCCTGCACTGCATTCCAGATGAAAGAACATGATTATAAAATGTGTATGGCATTCAATTTTTTTTACGAGAAGTAAATATTATCATTTTAAACAAAATGAAGAGTCATGCCACTGATTACAATATGAAAGAAAAAAGATAAAATAAGGAAGATGGGTTGGGACCTATCATGTATCAACTCTCCTATGTAGCAGTTACACAAAGTGATCTAGTAAGTAATAGCTGTCTACTTTGCCTCAGGAGGCTGGTCTCTTTCAATTGTCAACCACAATTCTTCAAAAAATACTCAGGTCTAAAATATAGAATAGATTTCTTGATTATTGTTGTAATTACAAGATAAGCGGCATTTAAATTATTGTATAATCTTGATTAAGTCGACAACAAGAAATCATAAAATGAGTTTCACAAAAAATGCATTTAAATAAGTTATCGTTTTTTATATGGAAACAATCAGTTCAGTCACTTTAGAGATGGTTAGCTCTATTTTTTGGGAAAAAATTTGTATTAAAAATCATACAAAATTATAAGAAATACATACAATATCCTCTCTCCGTAAAGAGTGATATTCTCCATCATATCTACATCAGACCCCAATAAAAAGGAAGGTTCTAGCCACCATTAGTGATTCTTAGCTACTTATTCAACTGTGGGTAAGCTTATTTAATAAACTAGACGAGAATACATGTTCCTTAACTTTGAGACGAACACTTATCAACTTAACTTTCTGTTTCTCCAGAATTTCCATAACCTCAAAGAATCGCTTGATTTCAGTGAGTCAATCTAGGACTTCCTCAATCCTCTTATATCCATGGAAGAGAGGAATTTCTATTCTCAATCTGTATTTTCCTTACTCATTTTCATATGGTCTAGGACCTCCGTCAAATCGATCATCCCAACAAGCATTCTGCTGGAATTGTTCGAATGCATTAGGTCCTTGATTTCCAGCCCGTCGATTATACTGGAATTGCTGATTATGATTCTGACGTTCCCGATTAGGAGGTGGTTCCCATCCTTCTGGATTAGGTTTGTTCTTGTTTGGAATCCACGACAAGAACAAGGAGAATCGAGGAGAACAGGAAAGAATTTGAAAATTGATCAAGGAAATAAGAGAATTAAGGAAATAAGACAAGGAGGAAAGAGAGGGCAATACCTTGGAAATAATTTAAAATTAATAATCTGCCTTCTCCTTTGGAATCCATCATATATTTATACTGGCAATGTGTTAGATGGACAATTTGCACATTGTGAGTCTAAATTATTTTAAAGAGAAAGCATTAGGGCCCGAGCTTGCTCGAGGCAATGCTGGACCTGATTTAACTGGACAGCAGGGCTGTCGATAATATGCACTGCATCAGTTGATGACTACTCTCTTTGAGCTGTTTGAGACAGTGTTTCTACCACCGATGTCAAATCAGAGAGACTGCTTGAGTTCGTCGAGATCATACATGGTCACAACGTCGGACATGATGATGATCGGTGTACTTCCAGTTTAAGGTCGACGATGCACTTTTTTTATATCTCACAATGTTCCGGCGATGAACAGGACTTCGGCAATGAACAATGTTCCGGTGATGAACAGTGTTCCCAGGATTGAGGATACCCTAGCATACCACCTTGGTGTAGATGATCTGGATGAGATCTTCTATTGTGCTTCATTGAGAAATCAGTCAAGAAATAATGAAGAAACTGGAATCCACCAGTAGAAGGATCTAGATTCCACCAGATCTGGATAGTGAAGGGAAGAAAGGAGAAGCAATCGGAAGAAGAAAATAGCAAGAGAGAAATACCTTTTTAAAATGGAAACTAATATGACCTTTAATGTTCCCCATTATTCTTTATTTATAAGGCCTCTCAATAGATAGGGAACTCCTTTGAGATGGCCTTGAGGAACTAGTTAAGACTAATTGTGTTCCTTGCATAAGCAAGACCATAATTAGATGCACCATCTAGCTGAAAATCGAAGCGGACATGATTTCTGAATGGATTGGCTTGGGAAGAGGGTTCTCTTTTAAAAATGTGTGGAATACCATTAGAAATAAGAAGGTGATTGATCCATTGTCTGATGGTATCTGGACTTCAAAGGTAAGCAAATTCAACATGACCTTATAGTACATGAATCTTGATGGGGGTGAAACCCGACCAGTACTCCAAGACGCGCAAGCAAACGCCAAGCGGGGAACTCCGCGGGAAACCGGACCGGTACTCAAGTGCGCAGAGCTCTGCTTCGCTAGGAATCCTTTCGCTCCAAATGACCTGCCTTTAATGAGTGGGGGGTGCCCTCTATTTATAGGGATTCTTATGGGGGCAATATGGTCATTTGGGCAGTAACCGCCTAACTGCCAAACTGATCAGATTGGGTCCCAGGATCGACTTTCCAGAGATCGACTTTCTGGGGGGTCGACTTTCCTGGTGATCGACTTTATTCAGAAGTCGATCTTCCTAGGATTCGACTTGGGACCTCCCCAACCCTATAATAGATACCTTAACTCATCTTAGGTTATCCGGACTTCTAGTTGCTGGTAGGTTGTGACCGTGTTCGGGATACTGTATCACCAGTACTCCCCCCTCCTCTGCGTATTAGCTACTTTGGGATACGTCTTTTAGTACTATGGTCTGTGTGTTGGACCTTGTACTATCAGTATTCCCCCCTCTTTGCGTGCTGGGATGTAGATTTTTAGTGATGTCCCAGGATGCGAGATCCTCTCTCACCAGTATTCCCCCCCTCTCTACGCCTGCGAGGTTGTATCTATGCTTCCACGGAGGTTGTCACGCACTTTAGCCAACTATTGTCCGGTTTGTCCTAGCCGAAGCATACTCCTTGCGCACCTGTCTGGCCTGATTTATCTTTGAGCGTTGTTTGGGTTCTCTTCCCTGTGGCGGGTATTGAGAGTACCCGACCCTCTCCTTTTGTTCGCCTTTCTGCGATAGGGGTTGAGTGTGATCCCTCGTCTACCAACGTTCATCCGTAGGTGAGGGTTATTTTTTGAATACTTGCCCCCTCTTTTTGCTCGCCTTTCCGCGATTGAGGCTTAGTGTGATTCCTCGTCTACCTGTGTTCATCCGTAGGTGAGGATTATTATTTGAATACTTGCCCCCTCCTTTTGCTCGCCTTTCTACGACTGAGGTTAAGTGTGATTCCTCGTCTACCTACGTTCATCCGTAGGTGAGGATTATTATTTGAATACTTGCCCCCTCCTTTTGCTCGCCTTTCTGCGACTGAGGCTAAGTGTGATTCCTCGTCTACCTACGTTCATCTGTAGATGAGGATTATTATTTGAATACTTGCCCCCTCCTTTTGCTCGCCTTTCTGCGACTGAGGCTAAGTGTGATTCCTCGTCTACCTACGTTCATCTGTAGGTGAGAATTGTTCTTGAATACTTGCCCCCCTCTGTCTACGTTTTTTGTAAAATGGGGTGTGTGTTTAGCCGATGCGTTCCCCGTCTAACCTACATTCTTCCGTAGGTGGGGTTCGTTTTTGAGTATATCCCTCGTCTAACCTACGATCTTCCGTAGGTGAGGTTCACTCTTTAGCCGATGTGTCCCCCGTCTAACCTGCGTTTTTCCGTAGGTGGGGTTCACTTTTTAGCCGAT
>LFYR01001053.1:48393-157189 GCA_001185155.1 Zostera marina | reverse complement strand
TCTAACACTACGTTTCCGTAGGTGAGGTTCACTCTTGAGTACATCCCTCGTCTAACACTACGTTTCCGTAGGTGAGGTTCACTCTTTAGCCGATGTGTCCCCCGTCTAACCTACGTTCTACCGTAGGTGGGGTTCACTTTTGAGTACATCCCTCGTCTAACACTACGTTTTCGTAGGTGAGGTTCACTCTTGAGTACATCCCTCGTCTAACACTACGTTTCCGTAGGTGAGGTTCACTCTTTAGCCGATGTGTCCCCCGTCTAACCTACGTTTTTCCGTAGGTGGGGTTCACTTTTGAGTACATCCCTCGTCTAACACTACGTTTCCGTAGGTGAGGTTCACTCTTGAGTACATCCCTCATCTAACACTACGTTTCCGTAAGTGAGGTTCACTCTTTTCCTTGGATGGGATACGCCTCCTGACTCTGTTACCATTAAGACTTTCTCTGCCCACGTTCTTCCGTAGGTAGAGTTAATTTGGCGTCCTACCTTGTTACTGCGTCCAGCAATGGTAGAAGTTCAAATATCTTTATATGGCTCAGGTCATTTTGCTTGCTGTATCGCCGCCCGAGTTGTGGACTTCCACGATTCCTCAGGAGCATTTCGTGTTACACCCTCCTGTCTTGGTGTGTCTCCGCAACTCCAACTTGTCTGGGTTCTTTTTTCTGCACCCCTTTTGTGTGGGAAGAAAAAGTCGATCCCTTGTTGAGTTTGGTCGACTTTTGCGAAATGTCGATCCCAGTGTTGTTTGCTGACTTTTGTCAAAAAGTCGATTCCCTGGGTCTTTGAATCGCTTCCCTTGTGAAAAAGTCGATTCCTGATGCTCTGGTCCAAAAGTCGATTCCTTGTGCCAAAAAGTCGATTTTGCCATTTTTTGTCCTTTTGTACTGTCCTAGGGTCTATAAATAGAACCCTTAGGTCCTCCTTTTCCTTCATCCATGGCTCTTCTTGTGAGTCTCTTTGCTGATTTTATTCAGGGAGAGATTGAGGAGCCGGATCGGATTCTAAATATTTTGGATCCTCGGTCGTCGGCCTTGGATCTTCCTTCTTTGCGCCAACTTATTGTTGAGCGGCAGAGTGTTGCTGTTGCTGCTAGGGAATCCATTTTCGAAGAATGGTCTGGTGGCGATCTTCCGCCTGCCTCTTCTTCTATTGTCCCTCCTTGTGGCCGACGTCGGAGGCGTCCCTGCCGCGGTGCTTCCCCGCTGGATCAGGTTCCTCGCCGCTTGCGTCGCCGTATCAATTTTAATTAGGAACCTGTAATATTTTTTATCCATCATTTTTCGTAATTTTGAATAAATATACTTTTTTTTACCTTTTCCTTTACTCGACTTACACCTTTACTCTGAAGTACGTTAGTGTAGTCGATGCTTT
The DNA here is from genome assembly GCA_001185155.1 of Zostera marina. NCBI lineage: Eukaryota > Viridiplantae > Streptophyta > Magnoliopsida > Alismatales > Zosteraceae > Zostera > Zostera marina. The sequence goes on along the minus strand of LFYR01001053.1, from coordinate 155,816 downwards.
CTTTTGGTCAACATACTTTTCTGAAGATGTCAAAATTTATACAAAAGTCGTCGATCTCGTCTGTCCCTGGAGATGTCGATGTTTGTAAAAAGTCGATATCATCTTTTCCTGAGGATGTCGATGTTTGTAAAAAGTCGATCTCATCTTTTTCTGAGGATGTTGATGTGTAAAAAGTCGATATCATCTTTTCCTGAGGATGTCGATGTGTGACTGCCAATTCTATCCTTTTCTGAAGATGTCGGATTTTTGACAACAAGTCGATCTCGTTTCTCCCTGGAAATGTCAATGTTGCTCAAAAGTCGATCTCATCTTTTCCTGAGGATGTCGATGTCGTGTGACTGCTGATTCTATCCTTTTCTGAAGATGTCGGATTTTTGACAACAAGTCGATCTCATTTCTCCCTGGAAATGTCGAAGTTGCTCAAAAGTCGATCTCATCTTTTTCTGAGGATGTCGATCAGAATAGTGCTGGAATGTTGATCCTGACCTTCTATTTTGAAGGTTTCGAATTCCTTGATAAATGTCGACGTCTATCCCCCTTCTGGGAATATCGAACTCAATTTTCTGTGAAATGTCGATCCTGACCTTCTGTTTTGAAGGTTTCGAATTCCTTGTTAATGTCGACGTCTATCCCCCTTCTGGGAATGTCGAACTTAATTTTCTGCGGAATGTCGATCCTGACCTTCTGTTTTGAAGGTTTCGAATTCCTTGTTAATGTCGACGTCTATCCCCCTTCTGGGAATGTCGAACTTAATTTTCTGCGGAATGTCGATCCTGACCTTGTCTTTTGAAGGTTTCGAATTCCTTGATAAATGTCGATGCCTTTTTCTGAAATGTCGATGCCATCTATTTGGATTTTGGGGTTTTTCTCGAACCGGGCCGTCTTGGGCCTGCCGGGCCCGTGGGCTTTCCGGCCCAACGGGTCAACCCGGATGAACAGTGCCCGCGACGGTTCGTCTTCGACTTTCCCCTATAAATAGCGGAGGGTGGTTCACTTGTTTCCCACTCGCTTTCTTCGCTCCGACTGATCGACTTTCTCGCATCGACTTTTAGGCTTCTTTGCTTCGACATCCCGCTTCTCCGCTTCGACTTCCAGCGCGCGTAAGGCTTCGACTTGAGCCTTGGAGGTGCAGCTTTCTGGGGTCCGACTTTTGTTGTCGGGCTCTTCTGAGGTTGCACCGGGTTCGACTTCCTTGGGGTCCGACTTTTCTGAAAGTCGGTCCTTTTCGAAGTTGTTCCCCTTTGGACTGTGGTCCGACTTTGTGAGGTTTGACGCCTTGTCATCGACTTTCCAAAGTTGGATCCATTTTTATTGGGATCGACTTCCATGGGTATAGCCTTTGTGCTTCCCATGGTTCGAATTTACTGGGGTCGACTTCCTGAGACCTTTGTCTCCTGAAGGTCGACTTTCCTGAGATCGACTTATGAGGTCGACTTTCCTGGGATCGACTTATGAGGTCGACTTCCCTGGGATCGACTTCTGAGGTCGACTTCCCTTATACTAGTTCGATTCCCTGAAGTCTGGATCGACTTTTCTTGGGATCGACTTTTGTCATAACTTAGGCTAACTACCATGTTCTTCGTGCAGGTTGTTATAATGTCTTCTGATAAGAACTCGCAGAAAGAGCTTCCTCCCAATGAGGAGCGGGCTATTGTTGTTAGCCCTCAGGTTCAGACTGCTCCTGCCGTAGTCGAGTCTGTTCCTGCCGTGGTTCAGACTACTCCTGCCGTGGTCGAGCCTAGAGTTGATTCGCCTTCCTCCTCTCCTGTTGGAAGTAAGCGAAAAACTCTTTCTCGTCGTACGCGCAAGCCTGTACCTAGTAAGTTATTATTATTTTTTCTTTCGTAACTTACCTTTTGTTTGTTTTTTGTTTGTAGGTTCTTCCCATTCTTCCTCCGCAAGTTCTAGTTCGGGGTCTTCTACATCCGGTTCGGGGGGCTCGGGTTCTTCCTCCTGCAGCTCCTCTTCTCCTGAGCGGGATGTAGAAATTGGAGGCACCCCTCCTTCTACTGCTAGGACTCCTCCTCCTACAATCATTTTGGCTACTATTCCTGAGGAGGTTCCTATTGCGGAGGAGCCATTCCTGGCTACAGATGGTTCTGCTCAACTTTCTCCCGAAGTCTGTAGTCAGAACGTTCATACTCTAGAGGACTCTCCTTTAAGTTACCCTCCTGAGACGGAGGAGAAGTACCCTTTCCTTCTCCTCTTGAGGAGAAAAGCGCCCCATCCTTCTATCGGGAGATGGATGACTCTTGGCGCCAGTGGTCCGTCCTCATTCGCAACGGTTTTCATGTTGTCCCTATCCTCGACCGGGGCGAGTACGGGACTGGTTATGGTTCTTTTTGTGCAGTCTCCCTGACTGACATTCCGGGTTACCCTCTCTCCTCCAACGCGGGCAGATGCTCTAACACCCTTTCCCTGGATGCCGCCCAAAGAATTTTGAGGGGGTTAGAGCTTAGAGAGAGAGTATACTGGGCCTACCCTTCTGAGAATACCGGTGATGTGCCCCCTTATTTTATGTTGGCACTTCACCGTATCTATTTCACTAACTTTCCGATCCTTCCGATCCCTTCTCTAGTTAGTGAAATCCTTTTGTATTCTGGATTGTGTATTTCTCAGATGGGTGCCGCCTTTTTCTTTTATGTCAGTGGCTTTATTAATGTTCTCAGGGATGCTGGCATAATCCCAACTGCTCGGCTGTTCTTCCACTTCTTCACTTTTCAAAATCCGAAGAAGGGCAGCCCTTTCATTGCATGTGCCAGCCGTGCCTCCTCTGTTACTCACTCAGCCCTCTTGAAAGATCCTCCAACTAGGCGGAACAAGAGTGAGTTTATCTTTGTAGATTGCAGGCTATGTCCTGGTAGTAGACTCCTTCCTGCCTCTACTAGTGATCGTAGGCCTACTCCCCGTCCTGTTCTGACCGAGGATGAGGGAGCTTCTGTACAAAGGCTGGCCTTTCTACATCCTATCGCTGTGCCTGTCGGTCACGCGATTGATGACACTTTTAACCGACAAGGTCTTCCTTTGCCTGTTTTTCTTTTTGTTTCTTATGTGTATGCATTTTTACTAACTCTGTTTTTATTTCTTGCAGATTTTTATATGCATAACCCTGGAGGTGTCCCTGAACGCGTTGGGCAGAACGAGACGGGCACGAAGGTTTATGCATCTGCCTCTAAACCTTCTGATGCCAAACATCTGAGGCGCCGTGCTCATGAGAACGCCTATACGAGGGCGCATACCCCTACTCCTCCTGAAGAAGTCCAACGAACCGAGGAAGGGGAGGTACCTGTGGAAACTACTCCTGTGCAGTCTCCTGCTGCTGCCAGGCTCGCTTCCCTCTTTTGCACTCCGGAAGAGGAGCGAGAGAGATCTGCTGGGAAGGATGTCCAGCCTGAGGGGTCTGGGGAAAAAAGAAGCAAAAAACGAACTCCTCCCCCAAGGACCAACTCATCTCCTCCGAGGAAGTCGAGGAGACACTCCCCTAGGCGACGAACTCCTCCGCGTGGGAGATATTATGCTGGGGAGTCCTCCCGGGGTCGGTACACATATGCTTCTACCCGGGAGACACAATTGCCGGATTATCAAGGTTCCCACCCCCGGAATTATGGGATCAAGTTCCCGCTGGTTGCTGATACGGATGCCGCCCGAACTACGTTGCGGACTATATCTGGGTATCCGATGGACCGGACTGTCGAAGAAATCGGACAGAATCTGAGCAACGTGAGTACTTTTGTTTTTACTATTTTTATGAGCATGTTCTTACTCATTCTCTCTCTTTTTGCAGCTCGCTTATTTGTTTCAGGGCCGCCTCTCTTCCCTGTCTCGTCTTCGTGACTACCAGTCTATGGAAGATGAGTTGAAGAGAGTAAAGCACCGATGCAAAGATCTGGAAGGCGAGGTTGCGCAAAAAGCTTCAGATGCCTCTACTCTTTCCATCACCAACAAGAGGTTAGCTGAGGACTGGGCTGCTCAGAAAAATCTCTTGAGAGATAAGGAGCGGGAACTCTCCAAAGTCAACGGGGAGTTGGGAGCTGTGCAGATGGAATGCAATGCTCAGCGTGCCAGGGTTTCAATTAAAGAATCGTTGATTCTCGATATCACCCGGCAGGCTGAGAACACTGAGGCGTCCCTTCGTTCTATTCTGGTGCAGAATGACGTATTCACTCGACGGTTGAACGAAGGGGAAGAGGAAAGGAAGAAACTCTCCCAGTCGCTGGATGATTGCCAAACTGAGATAAAGCGACTGGAAGGAGTAGACCAGGAGAAGACTGAGGAGATCCAACACATGACTGAGGAGCTTCAACGAATGATTGATCATTTGGAGAAGCTTAAAGTTGATTTTCTCGCCAACGTGCGAGATTACAATGATCTGGTGGATCTGGGTCCTCATGTCTGTCCTGGTTTTGAGGCTGAGAATGTCCATGACTGGGCCCGCAAGTACCCAAAAGAAGCTACTGAAGTCCGAAATCGGGCACTTGCGGAAGAAGAGGATGAAGATGAAGAAGAGGAGGCTCCGGGGGACAACACTACTGCCACCACTATTGATAAAGACTTTTCTGTAGAAGATCAAGACGATAATGGTGCAGCGGGTTCTAAAGATTTATCCCTCCCTCCTAAATAGATCGATCCTCTATCTTATTTTCTGTAACTTGTATCTGCATTCCTTTGTAATTTTTGTTAAATCAATCAATATATGGAATGTATTTTTTAAGTGTTCTGATTACCAATAATAGTTAACTAAATAACATATTAGTTAAGTAGTTCAAACTATTACAACGAGTACTATAATCCTACTTGATTGTTAAAAATACAACTGTAGGTTATCTGCGTGCCAAGTGTTGGGAATGCCTGTTCCATCTTCCCGTTTTAACTTGTACGTGCCTGGTCGGAGTTCTTCCTCCACCACATATGGTCCTTCCCAATTCGCGCCTAGTTTGCCTTTAGAGCAGTCCTTTCTGCCGACACTCGCTCTTCTCCATACTAGGCTCCCTTTTCTCATCGCTTTACCCTTGACATTCTTGTCGTGATATCTAGCGATACTTTGTTTGTAAGCAGCATTCTTTGCCTGTGCATTATCTCTAAGCTCATCCACCAAGTCTAGAGTTGTTGCACATTATCTCATGATGTTTTCTTCCATGTCATATGATAATACTCTGACTGTTGGAATGCTTAGCTCTGTTGGGATTAGTGCTTCCATTCCATATGCTAGTGAGAACGGGGTTTCTCCGGTGGGTGTCTTTTCAGTGGTTCTATACGCCCACAGGATCTCTGGTAGTAGATCTGCCCACGAACCTTTGGCCTGTTCGACTTTTTTCTTCAGTCCCTGAACGATGGCTCTGTTTGTGACTTCTACTTGCCCATTACCCTGTGGTCTGTATACCGATAAAAAATGGATTCTAGTGCCCATGTTCTCGCACAATCTCGTAAACTCCCCACCGGTAAACTGTGTCCCATTATCTGTCACTATATGCATTGGAACACCGAATCTGCACATTATGCACTTGAAGACAAACTTTGTTGCTGCTCCTTGAGTTATCTTGGGTACAGCCAATGCTGAGTCCCTCGAAGTATTCTATCAAGGGTTTCCTCTAGTCTTCTACCTGGATCGTGATCAAGTTACATGAAGGTGTAGATGCTGAGTCAACTAGTATCTCTCTCTGCCCCCCCTCGAAAGCAGATGCTAGCTTTGCCAGGGCATCAGCTGAGTTATTTTGACTCCTTGGAATCTTCTCTATTTCAACCTTGGTGAATTGTTTTTTGACTTTTTCTAGTGTGGTTGCATACTGTACGATCAGGGGTTCTTTAACTGTGAACTCTCCTGTGAATTGCCGAGCCACTAGTTGAGAATCTGTTCTAATGATTACTGAACAGGCGTGATACTCTCCCGTTTCTTTTTCCCAGGGATATCTGTAGATCGATGGCTCCTACCACTGGGGCCTTTGTGTTTGTGAACCCATAAATGGCTTTCTTGGCCGGGGTTAGCTGATCCACTTTGTAGCCCATTTTTTCGAACGCAGCTAGGTATAGTATATCTACTGAGCTGCCATTGTCCACCATTACTTTGTTCAGACTTAAATCATCCTCAATATCCACTTGTATCACTAGTGGATCCTCATGTGGGCTGACCACGTTGTCTAGATCTTCCTCAGAGAAGCTTATCTCCTCGCTTGGGTACGATCTTTTCTTAGATTTTGGTACCGTGGTAGTCTGCATTACCTTGCGCGAGTAACTTCTGCTCTCTCCTACTGATCCTCCACCGAAGATTAAATTTATCACTCTTCTTTTGTGGTCAGTGTCTGAATCGGGACTCCTTGAGCGTTGGCGCTTACCCTTATTTTTCGGGTCCTTGCAACCTTGTCGCCCCCTTTCTATTTTGTTCATGTATTGTTTTAGCTTTCCTTCCTTCACTTGTGTGTCTAGGAAGGAACTTAGCTCCCTGCAGTTTTCTGTGTTGTGCCCGTAATCCTTGTGGAACTTACAATATCTGTTCCTCCTTGTTCGAGCCTCTTTTGTTGCAGGGTTCAACTCTTCTGGTTGAGGAAACTTTATTCTTCCTTTTTCTTTATTGTAGATTTCCTCTTTTGGAGTAGTGAAAACCGTGAATCCTAAGTCTTTGTACTTTGGATACCTTGATTTTCCAAACTCCTCAGATGTCTGGTAGACCTTTCCATCGTGCTTTGGTCTCCAGGATGATTCTCCTTTTTCAAATTTCTGAAACTTCTTTTTTGGTGCTTCATGTGCTTTTTTATTGCTTATGGCACCTCTCTCTTTTTCTTTTTCTTTCTCATACTCTTCGGAATTTATATATTTCTGGGCCTTTGTTAGCAGGTCTTCCATGTATTTTACATTACTAACGTTTAGCTTTATTGCTAATGGTGTGTTCATGTCTAGCCCTTTTGAGTATGCGCATATTGCGATTGTTGTATTCAGATTGGAGATTTTTTGCATGGCTTCCGTGAATTTAGTTGTATAATTCTGAAGCGTGTCTCCATTCTGCTTGATTGCAAACAGTGATTCCGTGCCCTTTCTAACCCTTGTGTTTCCACAATGTTGGGCGACGAATTTCTTTTTCAAGTCCTCGAAACTTGTTATGCTCCCTGGCTGCAGTTCAACGAACCATCTGTATGTAGGTCCTTTCAATGTTCCTGGGAATGCTCTACATAGGATGTCATCCCTTGATGTGGCCCATTGCATTGCCCCCACAAACATATTTATGTGGTCTACTGGGTCCATCTTCCCATCATAGATCTGTAGCCTGGGTAGCCTGAATTTCAGAGGTGTTGGTTTTACCATCAGTGATTTGTGCAGGGCATCCATGCCTACTAGCCAGTTTGGGACCTCGCCCCCTCCTTCTGTGTCTCCCGTGCTTTCTTCATACACGGGTTTTTTAGGAAGAGGTTTAAGTTGCTCCTCTGGCTTGCGAGGTAATGGTGCGCTGGAGTGTGCTGCTCTATGACTTGACACTTCCTCTTGCGCCTTGGCCTGCTTTGAGGTCTGAGCTTTTGAATGGTATATTGATGCTTTGGATTTTTCAATATCCTTTATTTTCTCGCTCATTTTTGCTATAGTTTCCTTCATCTTTTCCAGCTCCTCTATGGGCATCTTTATGAACCCGTGAGTGGTTTCTGATGCTGCAGCCTTTGGTTCCTTGCTGCTCGTGGGTCTCCCTTTTTGAGGTTGTTCTTCCGAAGGTTTCTCCTTCTCAGCAAGGAGTCGGATGGCCTCAGCTATTGCCTGAACCGTGATGTACAGATTTTCCCCTCCTGCTGAAGCTTGGGGAGTTTGCTCGGGTTCACCTTCGGGTTCAGCCTCAAGTCCCGTGGGAGTCCTTTTGTTCTTATTGGCCTTGGGTGGTCGACCCACTGGCCTTTTAGTTTTTGAGTTGCCAGGCTGTTGCTCTAGCGCCTCCTGAGAATTTGCTCCTCCTCCTTGGGAAGTGCTTCGAGTTACCACCATCTTGGAGTGTTCGACTTTTTCTTGGAAAGAGTGTTCGACTTTTGCTTGTAGAAAAGTCGATCTTCAAAAAGTCGATCCCTAGTGCACTTGGAGGATTCCTTGGAAGTCGATGCCTGAAAGCCTAGCTCCTTGAGGGATCGACTTTTTTTCCTTTGGAAGAAAAAGTCGATCTTCTGAAAAGTTGATCCCTTGCTGGCTGATTTCCTCGCAAGACTCCCTAGCTGGCGACTTGGAAAAAAGTCGATCACTTTTTTCGAAAAAGTCGAGGAGCTTTTGTCGTGAGTATCTTTGAATCACAGACGGCGTCAACTGATGGGGGTGAAACCCGACCAGTACTCCAAGACGCGCAAGCAAGCGCTAAGCGGGGAACTCCGCGGGAAACCGGACCGGAACTCAAGTGCGCAGAGCTCTGCTTCGCTAGGAATTCTTCTACTCCAAATGACTTGCCTTCAATGAGTGGGGGTGCCCTCTATTTATAGGGGTTCTTATGGGGGCAATATGGTCATTTGGGCAGTAACCGCCTAACTCATCAGATCGAAGCCCAAGGTCGACTTTCCAGAGATCGACTTTTTGGGGATCGACTTTCTTGGTGATCGACTTTATTCAGAAGTCGATCCCAGGGAAGTCGATCCTCAGGAAAGTCGATCTTCCTAGGATTCGACTTGGGACCTCCCCAACCCTAGAATAGATACCCTAACTCATCTTAGGCTGTCCGGACTTCTAGTTGCTGGTAGGTTGTGACCGTGTTCGGGATACTGTATCACCAGTACTCCCCCCTCCTCTGCGTATTAGATACTTTGGGATACGTCTTTTAGTACTATGGTCTGTGTGTTGGACCTTGCACTATCAGTATTCCCCCCTCTTTGCGTGTTGGGATGTGGATTTTTGGTGATGTCCCAGGATGCGAGATCCTCTCTCACCAGTTTATATATTGGGGTTAGATGTTAGGTTGATTTATTTTTTTGATTTTGGGGTTTCGATTTTGGGGGTTTGATTTTGGGGTTTTGATTTAGGGGTTTTGATTAGATCGATATGAAATTGAATTTATAATTAGTAACTTTTTTATTAAGTTAATATGTATCATTATTTACCTCTTGCTCAAGTTTTTAATATTGTAACCAAGTTCTTAATATGAAGTCATTGTGTATTGTATCATTGTGCATGTACTGATTTTTTAAGTTAATATTAGTACTGAATTTTTAATGGACAGATTGACACCCAAAGATTGGGTTACTATTATTATTGGGTTACTATTACTATTATGGTTACTATTATTATTAGGTATCCTAATTACATATATACTTAATACATAATTAGGACTATTATTTATATATGAATCGTTAGGATACTTTATACTTAATTAGGATACGTAATTAGGACTATTATTTTAGTGTACTGTTTTTAGTTATATTTTAGTGTAATTTATTTTAATTGACTTTATTTTAATTCTATTTTAATTTAGTGTACTGTTTTTATTGTGTGTTATGATTTTAATTTAGGTTTTGAATATTTAGGTGTATGTATATATGTTGGTTTTCAATATTTAGGTTTAATTCATTTTAATTTAGTGTTTGTTTATGTATTGTTGGTTTTGTATTGGTAATTCATTTTAATTCATTTTGTAGTATTTTAATTTTACATGTTAAAATTATTTTAGGTTGAAAGTTTGTTTTGCGGATTTACAAATTTGTGATTTGAAGGCCGGTGTTAGTTTTGAAGGTTTGTAATTTACAAATTTAATGTCTTTTGATATTATGTATGTGTTAATTGATATAGTTTGTGATATGTTATGTGTGTGTATTTTGTTTTAGGTATTTGCGGATTATCGGAATTGATCGAGATTATTTATTAATTTGAGATTATTCATTTGCGGATCAATGTAATAATTTTTATTCATTTAAATTTATTTAATCTAATTAGTTAATCTAATTTGCATGTTAGTTAGAAATTAGTTAATCTAATTTGCATGCTAAATAATAGTAAAATGAAATGCATGTTCTTAAATTGTGTGAATTGAAAATGAATGCAATTTTTTTGAAATGAATGCTATAAAATGAAATGTCATGAAATGAATTAAAATGCATGATTTAAAAAGAATTCATGAGTTGAAATGAAATTTAAATTTAAATAAATGAAATAATTATTTAAATAAATGTTTAGTAATTATTTTCTATAAATGTGATTTTTAATTAGTTTTTAATAAATGTTTAGTAATTATTTATTGATTAAATTATCTAAATATGAAAATCACATTTTTAAAACAATTATTAGAACTTGACTTGAAATCCACTGTTTAAAACAATAATTTAAAAATGAAAATCATTTATTTAATTAATAATAAATTAAATAATAATTTAATTAATTATTTAATTAATAATTAAAATAATTAACAATCAGATTTTCTATAAGTGTGATTGTTAGTTAATTTTTAAGTAATTGTTGAATAATTAATTAATAATTAATAATTAATTAAGAAAATATTGGAAAATCCATTAATCAGTTTTTATATTAAGAACTTGATTTAAAATCCAATGTTGAAAACAATTATTTAAAAATTAAAATCATTTATTTAATTAATAATTAATTAAATAATTATTTAATTAATTATTTAATTAAATAATTATTTAATTAAATTTAAATAATTAATTAATAATTAAAAGAATTAACAATCAGATTTTTTATAAGTGTGATTGTTAGTTAGTTTTTAAATAATTGTTGAATAATCAATTATTAATTATTAATTAATTAATTATTTAATTAATTAACTAATAATTAATAATTAATTAAGAAAATATTGGAAAATCCATTAATCAGTTTTTATATTAAGAACTTTTAAAATCCAATGTTGAAAACAATTATTTAAAAATTAAAATCATTTATTTAATTAATAATTAATTAAATAATTATTTAATTAAATTTAAATAAATAATTAATTAATTAATAATTAAAAGAATTAACAATCAGATTTTCTATAATGTGATTGTTAGTTAGTTTTTAAATAATTGTTGAATAATCAATTATTAATTATTTATTTAATTAACTAATAATTAATAATTAATTAAGAAAATATTGGAAAATCCATCAATCAGTTTTTATATTAAGAACTTGATTTAAAATCCAATGTTGGAAACAATTATTTAAAAATTAAAATCATTTATTTAATTAATAATTAATTAAATAATTATTTAATTGAATTTTAATAATTATTTAATTAATTAATAATTAAAAGAATTAACAATCAGATTTTCTATAAGTTTGATTGTTAGTTAGTTTTTAAATAATTGGTTATTAATCAATTATAATTGTATGTATTTCAGTTAAATGTCAGAAATCCGGGTACCTGATAAGACTTGGTTAACTTTGAGCCCCTGTAGCCAAGAATTCAGAGATGGTCTCACGGCGTTTGTTTAATATGGTTTACGAAAATGCCATGGTTTATATAAGGAAGGATATTTACCATGTCCATGTAGAGACTGTACCAATAGAAATGTGATTCCAATTGCCGATTTACGTCAACACATTTTCATGAATGGTTGGTTGGCACATTATGTTATATGGACGAAACATGGTGAGCGAACTTACGATTCAGAACCAAACATAGAAAATATAGTTGAAGATGAAATGCGTAATTTGGTTTGCGTGGCGATGGGTAGACCTGAAGAGATTGAAAATATTTCAGATATTTTAGATATTCCAGATCATAATGATGAAGATCTTCCAGAACCGAATGAAGATCTTCCAGATTTAAATTATGATTCGACTTTTGTTAATCGGTTGAAAGACGTTGAACAAGAATTATGGCCCGGTTGTACTGAATTTACAAAGCTCTCTTTTATTTTGGAATTATTTCAATGTAAGTGTATCAATCAGTGGTCCGATAAATCATTTGAGACGTTGTTATCCATTTTACGTCGATCTCATCCCAATGGAACAGAAACGATCCCGAAGAATATGTATCAAGCTAAGTCAGTTGTTCGTGATTTGGGGTTACGGTATGAGAAGATCGATGCATATCGGAACGATTGTATCATTTATCGTAAAAAATATAAAGATTGCAAAAGTTGTCCTACATGTGGAGTTTCAAGGTGGTTGAACGAAGCTGATGATGATGAAAAAAGTAAACGGATTCCCGTCAAATATTTGAGACATTTTCTGTTGATACCACGACTTAAAAGATTGTTTTTGTGTAAAGATATTTCTACAGGAATGACTTGGCATAAAAATGATCGGAAAAAAGATGGAATTCTTCGTCATCCGGCAGATTCATTGCAATGGACACAATTTGACGATCGATATCCCGATTTTGCTTCTGAACCACGTAATATCAGATTGGGACTTGCAAGCGATGGATTTAATCCATTTAGTATGATGTCAGTTTCTCTTAGCACGTGGCCAGTCGTTCTTATGCCTTATAATCTTCCTCCGTGGATGTGTATGAAACAACCCAATTTTATTTTGAGTCTTCTAATTTCCGGGCCTACCTCACCTGGAAATGATATAGATGTCTACTTACAACCACTGATTGATGAGTTAAAAAATTTATGGACCACTGGTGTCACTACATATGACGTGGTTACTCAGAATAGCTTTCAAATGCATGCTGCAGTGATGTGGACAATTAATTATTATCCTGGATATGGTGATCTTTCTGGTTGGAGCACGAAAGGAAAATTGGCATGTGCAGTTTGTTCTGAAAAAACGAGTAGTGTTCGATTGAAATATGGAAAGAAAGAGTCTTTTCTTGGACACCGTCGTTTCTTGGAAAAAGACCATCCGTATAGACGTAATAAAAAGGATTTCAATAACAAAATCGAAAACGAAGAAGCACCTAAACGACCCTTGGGAGAGGAGGTATTTCTGAATTTGAATTTTTTTAGAAATTCTATTATTTTCGGCAAAAATGATGAGAGACCATCAAAGAAGAAGATGAAAGTCATGTCTTTACCTCCTGGATGGAAAAAAGTTAGTATTTTCTTTCAATTGCCGTATTGGAAGACTCTTTTGATACGTCATAATATCGACGTTATGCATACTGAAAAAAATGTTTGCGACAATATCATAAACACTTTATTGGGAATGGATGGCAAATCGAAAAACAATTTGAGTGCCCGTTTGGATCTTCAAGAAATGAAAATTCGTTCCGAGTTACATCCAGTAAAGATTGATGATTCTGAATGGAAGATTCCAAAGGCGATATTCAATCTCAATAATGAAGAAAAGACGATTTTCTGTAAAGTGTTTCATGATCTGAAATTTCCGGATGAGTACACATCCAACATATCATCAAAAGTGAAATTGAAAGAAAGGAAGTTTACAGGTTTGAAAAGTCATGATTGTCATATGATAATGCAACAATTACTTCCAATTGCGTTACGTCGATCAACACATCCGAAGGTAACATCTGTTTTAGTTGACATATGCAAGTATTTCAACGCGATTTGTTCTAAGGCGATTGTAGTTGAACATATGGAAAGATTGGAAAAAAGTATCGTTATTACATTGTGCAACTTGGAAAAAATATTTTCTCCGAGTTTTTTTACAATAATGATACATCTAGTAGTACATCTTGCAAGTGAAGCGAAAGTGGCTGGTCCAGTTCATTATCGACGGATGTATCCAATTGAAAGATATCTACTGACTTTGAAAAAATACGTTCGGACCCGTAGTCATCCTGAAGGGTCGATTGCAGAAAAATATCTGGCCAACGAATCTATGACATTCTGTTCACGTTTTTTACATAACGTTGAAACTAAGTCAAATAGAACGGAAAGATATATCGATAGTTACTATGGTGCATCAACTCACACTTCGCTCACTAAACTTGAACATGGTCAAGTTCATCGATATATCATTTTCAATTTGGATATTATTGAGATATTCCGAAATCTTCATATCGAAGACCTAAAACAAAGGTACGTACGTATATGATTAATCATTTTCATATCATCGATATATCTTTTTCGTATCTATTTAATATGTACGTTTGACATATTAGGTATCCGACTATTACTTCCTTGCGTTTGCAAAAATTACATTTCAAAGAATTTGCAGACTGGTTTGAAACATATGTTCAGAAAAATAAGGGCAAAGACGAGAATATTTCACCAGATATTTGTTCGATATCAAGAGGTCCAAATTTCTTCATAAAATCGTACAACGGCTACATCTTAAACGGTGTGAAATTTCTTTCGTTTGAAGTGTCAAATTTAAAAAAGACACAAAATCATGGTGTCTTAGTCTCCGCCACTACATCCACATACTTAAAGAATCCAAATGACGATCCGAAAATTGATGATCTTTCGTACCATGGAACTCTTCACAAAGTTTTCGAAGTATGTTACGGACACGATATGTTGAAATATCCCATGTTTCACTGCAAATGGTACGAAGGATATAAAAAAGACGAGTTCGGTCTGGTTAGTGTGAAAACGTCTATGCCAAAATACGGGGAAGAACCGCTTATTTTTGCCGAACAAGCTAAACAATGTTTTTATTCAATAGATCCTATTGAATCTAATATGAGTTTTGTATTAAACAGACCTCATAGACAAATATTTGATGTAGACGATATATAATGAATTTGAATATTATTTTTATTTTATATTATCTTTCGATTAATTAGATTATCCTTATTTTATTTAGATGTATTAGTTACTAGTAGCATTCGTTCTATCGGTTTTCATGGTCGTCACGACTCCCGATCAGAGTGATCATTCAACTGATGAACAAGATTATGATCATCCGAATCTACATGACATGAACATGGTTGGGTGCGATGGTGATCAAACGAAGAAAAAAACAAGAGAACAAAACAAAGATCATGCTGAATATCATCCATCACAAGGACAACGGTTTGTAATAAAATTCAGAAATGATCAAATTGTCCACGATAGCGTAGCAAGAAAACTAAACAAGAAATGCGCAATGGTCGCGAACAATTTCAAGCTACTACCAATGGACGTACCGTGGATTGAACAAGACCAGAAAAACATAGATGAGGCGATGGCAACGATACAGGTTTGTTAATTAATATTTAATTATTATTATAGATTTTATAGTTAATTAATAATTAATTTTATAATTATTCATCGAACAGAGAGAATTTGATTACAGCGGGTCAACCTTTGGTTATCGACGTGTTAATGAAAGGTTAAACAAATTATGGAGAAACGCTTATAACTCTTTATTGGATAAATATAATAACAAAGATCTAACAGTCGAAGAGGTTATGAGAACATTACCCGACTACATCATCAAAGAACAATTTCTAAAAAAGCTAATCGAGAGAAGATCACCGAGGTGATTAGTACGTATTAATTAATTTTTTCTTTTTAATTGCAATTAATAACTTAATTATTTTATTTTTTTTAACTTAATTATTTTATTTTAACTTAATATAGAAAATTTCTGAAATTAACAAAGGCAATCGGACTAAACAAACATCACACAGTTTAGGTTCGAAAAGTCTAGCACAAAGAAATTACGAAGCTGTAAGTAAATTATTTACTTTCATATTTTCTTTCATATTTAATTTCATATTTCTTTCTTTTATTACAGGAACAAAAGGAATTAAATGATATTGAAATTTGGAAACTCAATATAAAGGCAGCTTATCCAAAAGACGAACGAGTGGTACGTGATCTTTTAAATTTATAATTACTGTTAATTACTATTTGTTTGACTACTTTCATTTGTTTTTTAAGGATAAAGCGGTTAAATGGATAGACAGTGAAGAAGACAAAAATATGGCTCAATAAGAAAATATGACTGACACGGTAATTATTTCATATTTTTTCCAATATAATTTAATAGTTATATTTACATTAATTATTATCATGTTTTCTTTTTCATTAGGCTCTAATCAAATTTGCTATAACCGAATTTATCGGTAGAAGCTCGAAGAAATCAAGAACATTAGGAACAACTGGTTCCTCATTGAGCAAAAAGACAACGCATCGGATGAATGTGGGGAACTTCTGCATGGACAAAGGAAAAGATGCAATGACTGAAGCAAAGGTTGAAGATAAGGTCAACGAGGCTGTCGAGAGGGCGATGGCTCGTCAGAATGAGGTGATGGCTCGTCAAATGGCGTTTTTCGAACAATACAACAACGCAATGCTCGCTCAAAATCCGAACTTGCGCTTACCGGAGTTTCCGCCAATCTTCAACAACGATGCAGCGCAGAACATTTATACTTCTGGAGCGTCATCTTCTAGAGCCGCACCGCCTACTCAACTACCAACGCAAGAAACTATGACGCCTCTACAAACTACGCCACAAGAGGAGCACACCACTCCACAACCGCGCGGAGGAAGATCGATAATATTCACGAAAGAGGCATTACGAAAGGTGGTCGCAACTAAAAAAAAGAAAAAGAGCGAAAAAAGAAATTAAATTAGTGATTATCGAAGTTAATTTTTGTTCTACATTAAATATTAAACTTCAAATTCAATTTCATTTTTATTTTCAATTTCAAATTTAATTTATTAATTTCATATATTAAATAATTTATTAATTTCAATTTTTTTTTTCAAAAGTGAACCAGCGGCTTGGCCGCCAGAAATTTTTTCCCGGAAATTTTTTTTTCATGCCGGGAAATATTGACCAGCGGCCAAGCCGCCGGAAAATTATTTTCCAAAAATAACAGCCGGCGGCCGGGATATAATTTTCAAAAAAAATGCCGCCGACTAAGCCGTCGGGACAATTTCTGTTAAAATCGGAATCCACAATTTTTTGCCGGCGGCGCCGCCGCCAGTATTTCACAATTCCGGCGACATTACTTCCGGCGATGGAATATCGTCGGCTTGGCCGCCATGAACTATTATACCGACGGCCAGGCCGCCGGAATATGCCACCAGAACTGCGCTGGTTTTTTGTAGTGACCTTTGATGTATTTTAGAACTTTCATTGCTGAATTGAAGTGGGATTGTAGTGGGTTTGCAAGAAACTGACTAACTGAAAATGCAATATCTGGTCTTGTTATTGTGAGGTATAGTAGTTTGCCAATCAGTTTTCTATAATTTGATGGATCCCTCATTGGGGAATCAGATTCAGAGTTTTTGTAATTGTCAGACATTGGTATTTTTGATGGGGAAGATCCCAGTTGTCCAAAATCACGAAGGATATCTAGAGCATATTTCCTTTGGGATAAGTAGATACCTTCATCTGAATGAGATACTTCAATTCCCAAGAAGTATTTGAGTTTGCCCAAATCCATAATGTGGAATTGATTATGCAAGTGGTTCTTCAGATTTTGGATTTCTTCCTCACTATTACCAGATATAATTAAGTCATCCACATATATAAGCAAGCATGTATAGGATTTCTCATTTGATTTATAGAATAGTGTGTAATCAGAATGTGATTGAGTGTATCCAAATTTTGACAATGAATTTGTAAGCTTTTCATACCAGTTTCTGTTGGCTTGTTTTAGGCCATATAAAGATTTTTTAAGTTTGCATACTCTAGAGTCATTTGCAGGTAGCATACCAGGGGGTGGTGACATGTAGATTTCCGCTAACAAGTCACTATGTAAAAATGCATTGCTAACATCCATTTGGTATGTTGCCCAATTCTTACTGGAAGCTACTGCAAGTAGGGTCCTTACTGATATAATTTTTGCTACTGGGGAGAAGGTTTCTTTGTAATCAAAGCCTTCTACTTGGGTGTGGCCTTTGGCCACCAATCTAGCTTTAAGCCTCTCAATGTCCCCATTAGATTTATGTTTGACCTTGTAGACCCATCTGGATCCTACTATCTTCCTGTTTCTTTGGTTTGGGTACTATTTCCCAAGTGTCATTTAGTTCTAGGGCAGAGAGTTCCTCATTCATAGCCTTTACCCATTCAGGGCTCTGGCTTGCTTGTTGGAAGGAGGAATGTTCAGTTGTTATGGATATTTTATCTAGATAATCAATGTGAGAAGATGATAACCTTCTATAGGTTAGATAGTCATGCATTGGGAAGGCTGTTCCTTTGGATTTACCCTCACTTATTGCAAATGAGCAGTAGTAATCATTTAGTTTTATTGGGAGTTTGGTTTGTCTCCTAGGGTATCTCCTAGGTTCTGTGTTCTGTTCTGGTAGAGGGTCTTCTCCCCTCTCTGATTGATTTGGGGTTTGTTCTTGATCCTCCACTGCCTCAATGGAAGTCTCAAGATTGTCTGTATTACTAATTTGGGGAGGTGATGGGTCATCATCTTCTCCATTTGTGCTCCTTTTTAGGTTTGGTTGATTTAGTTTTCTTTCCTCTTTGAGAGGAAAGATATCTTCATAAAATACTACATCTCTGCTGACAGAGATGTTAAGGCTGTCTAGGTCATATGTTATGTGACCTTTTTGGGTTGGGGATTGGCCCAAATAGATACATTTCCTTGCTCTGTGGGAGAATTTGTCCTGTTTTATGAGGCATGCCACATAGCATAAGCACCCAAATGTCCTAAGGTCACTGAATTTTGGCTCTTTTGAGTGTATTAGCTCAAAAGGTGATAAATTTTGGGTCACCTTAGAGGGTAGTCTGTTTATGATAAAGGTGGAGTGTAGTATGGAGTACCCTCAGAGTTCAGTGGGTAGTGATGATTGTATTTTGAGTGCCCTAGCAACATTCAGAAGATGTTGGTGTTTTCTTTCAACCACACCATTTTGTTGTGGTGTGTGTGAACAACTAGAGTAGTGGATGATTCCTTTGTCCTTTAGGAATTCATCCATGGTTAGGGAAAAGAATTCCCCACCATTGTCTATCCTAATGGCCTTGACTGAGATATTGAATTGATTAAAAATTAAAGCATATAACCTTTTGAATATGAGAAAGCATTCAGATTTTGAGGAAATTAAAAATGTCCAGACATATCTAGAGTAATCATCCACAACAGTCATAAAGTATTTCTTCCCATGGATGGTTGGAGTGTGAAAGTTCCCCCACACATCCATGTGAAGGAGATCAAATGAATTTTTAGATCTAGATGCATAATTTGGAAATGTTGTCCTAGACTGTTTTGAATAATGACAGATATCATAGTGTTTTTGAAAGTCAGAGTTATGATAATCAGAAGAAATATTGTTCAAAATAAATTTAAGCCTGCCACATGAAGTGTGGCCAAGTCTATTGTGCCATGTTTTTGTAGAAATGGCACCAGCAAAATATTTCTCACCACCAGTGTGTGGTAAGAGGTACAATCCACTCCTCAAGCTACTCTGTCCAACTTCCCTCATCAGAACCTTGTCATAGATAAGAGCAGAAGATTTAGAAAATTGAACTGAATATTTATCATTTTGAGTCAACTTGCTGATTAATAGCAAGTTGACCTGAAATGATGGTATAAAATACACATCACTCAGTGCAATGTATGGTGATATGGTGATGTCTCCCTTCTGGGATACCATCTGTTTGTCACCATTAGGTAATGAAATTGAAAATGTCTTGCATTTCTGTATGTTTTGGAAGAGGGAGATGTTCCCACTCAGGTGCTCTGATGCACCTGAGTCAATAATCCAAAATTGGTTTTGATTATTGCAATTTATAATTGAATTAGCAGTACCTGAACCTGATCCTGATCCTGTATATTTGGGGAGTGGCTTAGGGTTGTATTTTTCTGAGTAGAGTGGGAACCCATGGGGTCTAATTGGGTTCTCAGATTCTTCAGTTTTCTTCTTTCCCTTATCCCATGCAGACCAGGCAGACCAGTCCTGTTCAGTTGACACACAGTTGGCTGAGCCCTGTGGTTTGTTTTCCTCAGTTGTTGGAGTCACAGTAGTGTTGATCTTCTTTGTGAATGGAGTGCCCCTGGATGATGGATATCCATGCTGGATGAAACATTTTTCATTACTGTGCCAAAATTCTGCACAGTAGAAGCAGTAGTACCTTGTGTTCACCTGTTTGCCACTCTTGTAATATAAGGGTTCAGATGGGGTAGGTGGCCTTTTTCTTGGATTTTGAGATGTAGAAGCATTGTGAGTAGGTTTGGGAGTGTGTGATGATGATGCATTGATGTTGTTGTATTGCCTGTTTTGACATTGATTCCTAGCTGAGTAGAATGCAGATGCTTGATAGGTGTTGTTATGCTCAGAGAGCTGAAGTTGTGATTCTTCATGAACCACCATAAAATAGACTCTACCAAAGTTTGGTAGCTTCTCCAAAGATAGGATATGTGACCTGACCTGCCTAAAATCATCTCTCAATCCCATGAGGAATTTTCTGATTTTAAGTTTGTCCTCCTTATCATTCACCCTGCCACTCATATTGCGTTCACATTTACCACAGCTGCATTGTGGTGTTTCCCCATAGGCATCCACCTCTCTCCAGATAGATTTGAGGTTTGTGCAGAATTTTGAGACACTATCATTTCCTTGTTGCATCAGGGCAACATCTTGGGACAGTTGGTAGATATGTGTCTCATTTGATTGTCTGGATTGATCCTTGAGATCATTCCAGACCACAGAAGCATCATCAGTGTACATTATTTGGGCTGCTATGTCTTTGGAGACTGAGCTCCAGATCCACTTCCTAACCACTCCATGACAGGTGATCCAGGCTTCAAGTTCTTCTATTTCTGAGTCAGCAGGTCTCTTTATGGTTCCCAAAACAAATTCCAGTTTCCTTCTTGTCAGTAGTATTGTTGTCATTTCTCTACTCCATGGATAGTAATTTTGGCTGCCCTGTAGGACATTGATTACTGACAGAGGATCAGAGTCATATGACTTTATGTAATAGGGTGATGTGGGATCAAAGAGTGGGCCTCCTCTTGGTCCCTTTTTAGCTGTCTCAGCCATTTTTTGAGATCTGTGGAGATGACAAAGATATGTCAATATGATATATGGATGAACCCTACATTGATTATAGGAAGTGATTAGATTTATATTTATTTTCAAAATTAGTTTGGATTTATCATGATCATTGATGATTGGTTGTCGTTTGTGAGTTATTTTGAGATCATTGGATGATTGAATCATGTTATCAGAATATTGGTTGTTTGATTTGAGCAGAAGCATTTTAATTTGATATGATGTTTCTAGGATCAATTTTGATACTTCCTTGAGGTATCTGGTGCCCTCAAGGTTTGGTGTGATGTTCTCAGAAGGCATTGAGATGTGCCTCTGGTACTCTCTGTCTAAAATCTGACTAGTCAGATTGGGGGTGTATGCATGCATATCACCACTGGAACAAACTATTGAAAAAAACAGATCATATATAGACACGATGTATCTAAAAGTAATCATATAATGGTAACATATAGAACCCATACAGAGAATCATGTGTAAAATAATGATTATTAGAAACACATCACATTTAAACATGTTATGGAGTACATGTTGATGGGGGTGAAACCCGACCAGTACTCCAAGACGCGAAAGCAAGCGCCAAGCGGGGAACTCCGCGGGAAATCGGACCGGAACTCAAGTGCGTAGAGCTCTGCTTCGCTAGGACTCCTTCCACTCCAAATGACCTGCCTTTAATGAGTGGTGGATGCCTCCTATTTATAGGGATTCTTATGGGGGTAATCTAGTCATTTGGGCAGTAACCGCCTAACCGCCTAACTCATCAGATCGAAGCCCAAGGTCGACTTTCCAGAGATCGACTTTTTGGGGATCGACTTTCTTGGTGATCGACTTTATTCAGAAGTCGATCCCAGGGAAGTCGATCCTCAGGAAAGTCGATCTTCCTAGGATTCGACTTGGGACCTCCCCAACCCTAGAATAGGTATCTCAACTCATCTTAGGCTATCCGGACTTCTAGTTGCTGGTAAGTTGTGACCGGGTTCAGGATACTGTATCACCAGTACTCCCCCCTCCTCTGCGTATTAGATATCTTGGGATACGTCTTTTAGTATTATGGTCTGTGTATTGGACCTTGTACTATCACATGTGCACAGAGAGATCCCTGTGCCTTATCCTTGCCTTCACAGGTAGAGAGTATGTTGTTTGGTTGAACTCAAAAACTAGATGTGTGAAGAGTATTATGATGGAGCATGTGAATGTGATATGGTATGATAGTACTAAAAATATTTGGTAGATCAAAACTTAGATATGTATTATCCCTCATTGTAGATAGAACATACATCATAAATACATGAGATGCATACATGATGAATGGCATGCAAGATGTGTGATGGGGCATCACATGAAATGCATCTCTGAACCTTTTGAAATAAAGTATCATATATTGATCTAGAGTATTTATGATCTAGAAAATCAAAATTATATGATCGTATATAATTATTCAACTTTTATTCGAAATTCCCTAAACTTTACAAAGAATTCAGACTTTGTTTTAATAGGAATAGACCACATAAATCTTGAATTTTCATCTACAATTAGGATAAAGTATCTATTCCCATAATTTGATGTTGTAAATGTTGGTCCCCATAAATCAATATGGAGTCTCTCTAGTGGTTGACCTGCATATTTCGATCTTTTTTGAAATGGCAATCTTTTGCATTTTCCTAACGGACATGTAGAACAATCTTGAATAGATTCTATTTGTATTCTTGTTTTTGATTTAATGACATTCATTGTTTGAGATAAAGGATGACACAATCGGTTGTGCCACACCTTTGATGTATAGGCATACCCTTGGTTATTTTTGATCCTGATGTGGAACAAGCCTCCACGGCTAATACCAGTCAGCACTGTCTTCCTCATCTGTGAATCAATGAGAGAAACAATTTGAAGAAATTCTAAATTCAAGATGATAATCAGATGTCAATTTCTGAATTGATATAAAAAATTTCCTTAATTCAGGTACACATAATGTCCTTCTAAGATCAAAAACTTTATCACCAATTTTTAACTTAACATTTCCAGAATGAGTTACCTTTAATAATTTACCATTACCTATTATTATTGAAAAGTTACCTTGGTATGGCTGAATTTCAGTCATAGCGTCGGTCGTTGGCACCATGTGATGAGAAGCTCCAGAGTTCAAGCACCGTGTATCATTTATCGGAGTCTCGGTGTAGTTATTAGTATCGACGACAGAACCAGCAATGTATACAAAGTTTGCCCGGTCGTTGCAAGTTCGAGCAGAATGTTCCAACTTATAGCAAATCTGACATTTTACGGAAGGGTTCGCAACGGCTGGAATTATCGGGCATGTAACGCCCCCTTCCTCTTGACCGATTAAATCGGTTTCGTCCGTGTCCTCCTCGACTCCGTCCCTTGGAAGAGTAGGCAGCAAATGTCGTCGCATTCACACCAGCAGTGGCTTCGCTTCGTTTCTTCACCGATCTCTCTTCTTGAATCAAGAGATGATACACCTGTGTAAACGTCGTCGATTCTCGTATATGAAGAGAGGTGACGAAGCCATCATACTCCGGTCCTAACCCATCGGGGACACTGTTCACGATGTCGATGTCGACATACGGCCTTCCTGCATTGGCGAGAACATCATACAAATGTTTAATTTTATTCAAATAATCCGGCATTGACTGATTGATGTCTTTCTTCATATGTCGCAATTCATCACGAATTCCCTTTTGAAGCACAGGTACTATTGGGGCGAGTCGTTCCTCAAGTATAAGCCATGCCTCCCGAGCAGTAGCACACTTCTGGAATAGCTAGAAACCGGTCGCACCTGTGGTGGTCTTAATCTATCCAAATACGAGTCTGTTACGACTTCGCCATGTTTGATACTCCGGATTATTTTTCAGTCTTTCTCCAATCATTATCTTCTCTGGGGGGATTTTATCCGATTCAACCACATCGGATAATCCATTCAAAAATAATACATCCTCGAACGTCGACTTCCCGAACAAATACTCTCATGGCACCATCGTTGATTTGAACAAGTGGCCGATGTTGAAAGACAACGCACCATTGGTGTCGGCGGAAGCAGCAACAACATGAATCAGCAGCAACAGCATTGGTGTCAACGTAACCTACATTTATATACTACAACCCAACACTATTAGTTAGTTAACTAACTAATTTTAACTAACAACAGTTTAACTAACTCTTCATTCTTTTATCCTTCTCATAAAACTCACTCTTAACCAATTCTCCAGGACTGTGAACAGTTGGATCAATAGTATTCTCATAACTGCAATCCAATGATTAGCAATCCCAGGTTTTATACAAACAATTAGGGATTCGAAAATACCAACTTTAAAAAAGCAAGTGGTACGTAAAAAAATTGAATTACTGAGTTTGTTTGTAACAAAAATAAATCTTTCGAAAATTAAAAACTTTAAAAAAAATTCATACCCGACAAGTCGACAACTTCAAAAACTAAGTCATTCGTTGATGTAGAAATCTGTTTACGTTTTTGCAATCTAGTAGGAGGAGAGATCGATAGTCGCTAATGGAGATTGCATGCTCAATAGCAGAAGTATTTTCAGAACAGAACGACGGGGACCCACGAATATGTCCAATTTTATGTCCGAAAAGGATTTTTGAATTGAGTAACATGAAATCGGCAGGCAACGGAGATGTGATACGGTAACTATCGATTACGGCCAGATCGCAGACGCCTTCACCGTAGAGAGGGACGCCCTAATTTCTGAGAAGGGGAAGAACTTCGATCGAAGTTCGTTGATGGCTAATGAACCAGGTGAGAACCGGGCTAAATCCAAGCGGTTTAGGCGCAAACCGGCTTGGTGTGAAGATTATGAAATGGGCTCGACCATGGAGGGCTAAACTAAGTTGGGGGAACCTGTTTTATTTTAAATAATTGCATAACAAACCCTAAGTAGTTAAATATTGCAAGTATCAAAGTAGTATAAATTGTAATAGTTTCAGTAGGGGTGATATTCCCCGTCCCCACCCGAAATCTCCGGTCATTTTCGAGTATGGGGATGGGGATTGAAATCCTCGCCCCGGACAATACCCGTACCCAGAAAAATTACATTTAAACCTTATATAATATAATTTATATGAATACCCCTATATAATATATTAAATACATTAGTTTATATATCAAATATATCCATAAAACAATTATATTTAACCTCTCATAAGTTTATATTTAAAATATATCCATAAACAATTATATTTAACCCCCTACATTTTAAAATTTCAATATTTCTTAAATTTTTAATTTTTAATTTTAAACCCCAAATGTGAAATATCAAATCTTTAAATTTATTTTTCTCCTTAAACCCTAAATCATACTCTCACTAAATCGATTTTAATTATATTAATAACATTATTGTTTAAAATAAATTTTTAAAAAATAATTATTATTTTGGTCGGAGATGGTTTTTGAGTCCGGGTATTTCCCCGTCCCCGATCAAAATGACCGGGTACAGGGACGAGGAACGCAATCCCAGCTCACCCCTAAGTTTCAGTGAGGATATTTTTTATGAAATTAATGTTTAAACAATCACCCATCACATCTATCCTAGTCACGGCCGCCTCCAACATTCTGTTGAGTACCTCGCCATAATCGCAACACCTCCAATTCCTTCACACTCTTCGTCATCCAGTCGCATCGAGCTCCCTGTTACTTTGCTTAACAACAAATAAGTACTCCGGACTAAGACTTGATATCAGGGATTAATCCCGCCGCACTAGCCTTGTACACCCAAGATCCCTTCGATCTTGGATCTGAGGCACATCCGATCGCCAGGTTGTATTAAAGAAAACCATGTGCAGCCTATGAAAATGGGTTAACTAGAGACCCTAGAAAATAGGACATATGAGATTTAACCTCATTTTTTAAATTATTTTTTGCAATTTAGAGGTTATTTTTGTAATATTTTCTTTAAAAATGAATAAGGCTAGCATCTTACAAAGAAATAGTCCCACACCGTAGAAATTTAAAATATTTTTATTGTTTATATATTATAGATTGTAAAATAAATCGAGTTTGTAACGCGAGTTTGTCACGAAGTGGAGCATTAAAGTATTTGGAACATTTTTATTATAATTTATATTTATATTATATAATTTTTTATTATAGATTTATATTATATATTTCATAACTTATGTATATTTTTGCAATTTTTCATTAATATAGTATATTAATTATTAATGTTGGTTTTTAAGATGACTAAGGTGATAGAATAACAACGCCGGTGATTGCGCGCCGACGGGGAGCTAATTGAAGATTGATTTTGCCGGAATTGGCCGGCGCAGGGGAAGAGAAGAAAGAGGGAAGAACTTAGGCTAAAATTGTGTTAACTAACGCAAGATAGCCGTTAGTTTGAATGTAATTATGAAATTGTTATTTCATTAATTTTCAGTACATTATTACAAGACTAATCTGCTTTATTTATACTAAATTACAAACAGATTAATTAACTCTATTTTACTAATGGACCAAATACAATACAGACTAAGCCCATTCGTTTATTATTAGCCCAATTCAAAATATTGAAACTTTTGCAGAGATGACCCTCGACTTCATTGAATCCTTTCTTTGAGTCTTGGTCATTTTATCTGCACAGTAAAAACTTAATAAACAATTAGCAAATAGTTTTATAAGTATTGATAATTTTATCTAGCTCCTATGAGTTTAGACAGTTAGTTTACAGATCATTTAGAGATCTGTCTTAACTCTTTAAACCCTCAATTAACCTTTTAATTCTGAATTCTCTTTTAATTCCTTTACTCCCCCCTCAAGCCTTGGAATATATATTAATTATTCCAAGCTTGGAGTGAGAATTCATTATTTCTCTGTCTCCTAGAGCTTTAGTTAGAAAATCAGCTAATTGGAATTTAGTTCCTACTTGTTTTATGAATATCTTGCCTTGATTTATCATTTCCCTTATGAAATGACAATCTATTTCTATATGCTTAGTTCTCTCATGAAAAACAAGATTATTTGCCAAGTATATGGCAGATTTGTTATCACAAAAAACTTCAGTTGGTGTTCTTATTTTAACTTTTAACTCATTCATTAGTTGATGAATCCATGTGATTTCACATGTGGTTTGAGCTATTGCTCTGTATTCAGCTTCACAAGATGACCTAGCCACTGTGACTTGTTTCTTAGTTTTCCATGAGATCAAAGAATCCCCCAACATTATACAAAAACCTGTTAAGGATTTTCTACTTATTTGGCAAGATGCCCAATCAGCATCACAATATGCTTGTAAGGCCATATCTTGCCTTTTGTTATATATTAAGCCTTGACCAGGTGCATTTTTAATGTATTTAACTAGCTTGAACAAAGCTTGAAGATGCATTTCTTTTGGCTCATGCATAAATTGGCTTAACCAATTTACTGGAAAGCTTATATCTGGTCTTGTTATGTTTAAATATATAAGTTTTCCTACAATTTTCCTGTAAAAAGTTGGATTTTGAATTTTTTGATGACTTATCATTTTTAAGGTCTATATGCCTTTCCATAGGTATCAAGGAGGGTTTTGCTCCTGAGAAACCACACTCCTCTAAAATTCCTAAAGCATATTTCCTTTGTGAGAGGTATATTCCTTTTTCAGAGTATGAGACCTCAATCCCTAGAAAATAACTTAGTCTTCCTAGGTCTTTTAGTTTAAATTTGTTCTCTAGCTGCACTTTAATTATGGAAATTTCTAATTCATTGTTCCCAGTTATGATAATGTCATCTACATATACTATAAGATATGATATATTCTGATTTTTTTCTTTTATGAATAGAGAGTAATCGGATTTAGCTTGAATGAAATCCATATCCAAAAGGACCCCTCTTAATTTCTCAAACCAACTCCTTGAAGCTTGCTTCAGCCCATAGAGTGATTTGTTTAGTTTACACACTCTTTTATCTTCTTTGCTTAGAAGACCTTGTGGTGGTCTTAGATAAACCTCTTCATGTAAATCACCATGAAGAAAGGCATTATTTACATCTAGTTGATATAAATTCCATTTTTTCATAGCTGCTATAGCTATTATTGTTTTAATTGTGACCATCTTAACCACTGGTGCAAAAGTTTCAAAAAAATCAAAACCTTCTTTTTGTGTAAAACCTTTGGCTACCAATCTTGCTTTATATCTTTCTATGTCTCCATTTGGTTTATATTTTATTTTATAAATCCATTTTGATCCTATGGATTTTCTATTCTTTGGAAGCTCATCTAGAGTCCATGTGTTGTTTTCATTAAGAGCTTTCATCTCTTTTTGCATTGCATCAACCCAATTTGGGTCTTTTGAAGCTTCTTCAAAAGAGTTGGGTTCATCATGTACTGTTATTTGTTTTAGAAAGTATTTTTTCTGTTTGCTAGTTTTATGATAGGATACATAATTGCTCATGGGATATTTTGGCTCATGATAATCTTTTTCATTTTCAAGATAGTAGTCTTAAAGATGTTTTGATTTAATTATTTTCCTACCATGAAAACTAACTTTCTGATTTGTTTTGTTTTGGGATGATTTATTTCCTAATTGACTGTCTAGAGAACTTGAATTATTCTCTTGTTGGATTGTATTTTGTTTATTGGCTTCTAAAATTTCAGAAGAATTTTGTTCTGAACTATTTAGAGTGGCCAGAGCATTTTTGTTTAAGTTTTGTTGAAGAAGGGAGTCTCTTTGATTGATATTCAGATCACCTATTTGGGTGTCCAGAGCATCTTTGTTTGTTTTCTCAAAATGAATTTCTTTTGAGTTTCTGTTTGGGTTTTTGTTTTGACAATGAGTTTTGGATAGATTATTCTCTTCTCTTGATTCTAAGGAGAATTCTTTTGAATTATTATTTTCTTTTGAGTTACTATCCAAAATGTTGCTGTCCAGATCATATTGGACTGCATTATTGTTTAAAAAAATAGAAGCTCTTTCTTTTGAGTTTCTGTCTAGTTGGCTAGGTCTAGTATCCAGAGAGATGCTTAAATCCTCTTGGTTAAGGTTTTGAGTTTGTTCATTATTTGAGCTAAACTCTTTTTGATTTGTCTGAACATTGTTATCAGATATTTGACTATTATTTTGGGTTTGATTCAGATTTTGTGTATTTGTATAAGAATTGCCATTAAGCTGATGATTATTTTCAGCTAACTCATGTAGTCTTTCTTCTACTGAGTTTCTTTCATGTGTATCAAGAGAGTTTAAGTTATCTTGATCTTTCTGAGGCTGTTTTTCTGAATTTTGAGTCTGAATGGACTCATTTTCTTTTTCATTTTGAGATTTAAAATTTTCTTTGCGATCTGAATTTTTATTTCTCTTCTTTTTATATAGATCAGGCATGACTGAATCTATATTTTCAGAGTTCAACATCTTAAATTTTTCAGATGTTTGAAATTCTGATTTTTCATTTGAAGAGTGATTATTTTCAGATCCTGTTTTGCTCTTGTTTTTTATTTTAGAATCATAATATTTATATATGATACTATTATATACATTCTCATATGATCTGTTATTTTGTGTTTGATCTTGATGATCTTTGAACAACTTATCTTTAAAAGGAAAAATGTTTTCTCTAAAAATTATATTTCTAGAAATATGAAACTTTTTGGTTTCTATGTCTAATACCAAATAGCCTTTGGTATTAGAGGGATATCCCATGAATATACCTTTGAATGTTCTTTGAGAAAACTTATGTTCTCTAATATTAGTTGTTGCATAACATAAACATCCAAAAATTCTCATTGAGTCATAATTGGGTGTTTTGTTATTAAGTATTTCATATGGAGTTTTATTCTCTAACACTTTGGATGGAATCTATTAACTATATGAGTGGCTGTTAATATGCACTCTCCCCAATATATTAGAGGAATTTCTCCTTGAAAATGTAGAGATCTAGCCACCTCTAGTAAATGCTTATGTTTTCTTTCAACAATTGCATTTTGTTGAGGTGTATATGGGCAAGTAAGTTGATGAGTTATTCCATATATTTCTAGAGTTTTTTTAAAAGATTGTGAGGTGAATTCACCTCCATTATCACTCCTTATGATTTTGATATTTTTGTTAAAAAGGTTTTTAACTCTAACTATGAACAATTTGATTTGTTCTAGGGCCATGGCCTTTGTTTTTAAAAGAAAGGTCCAAGTGACCCTACTTAGATCTTCCACAATGGTCAAAAAATAAGAAAAACCATCATGTGTCATAATTGGGAATTTACCCCAAATATCTATATGAATTAGATCAAACAAAAACTTTGATTTAGACAAGCTTTTCTTATATTTCAATTTATTTTGTTTTGCAAGTGGGCAAACAAGACAACTATTTTTAATACTTGAAAGATTTTTATTTATTGAAGTGGAAATATTCAAAACTGTTTTACATCCTTTATTTTCAGAATTTAAAATACAATTGTTTTTAGCATTTATACTTTCAGTCTCAATTAGTATCCTCATTTTATCAGATGAGGTATGCCCTAGCCTCTTGTGCCAAGTCTCAAGGTCTATGGATGAATTAGCAGAGTCAATTTGAGGCTTGAGGAAGTAGAGCCCATTTTTACACTCACCCTGCCCAATCACTTTCCCTAACCTGTTTTCCTGAAAATCACATCCATTTTTATTAAAATTTAAATTTAGATCTGAATCACTTGCTATTTTATTTACTGAAATTAGATTCACTTTAAATTGTGGAATGTATAACACATTCTTAAGAATGAGATTTTCAGAAATTGTTATATCTCCAACTGATATAACTTTACACACTTCCCCACTAGGAATGGTCACAAAATGATTATATTCCATTTTGGGAGTGTTATCAAAAAAATTAGGGTTTCCAGTCATGTGTTGGGATGCCCCAGTGTCAATTATCCATTTATTTAGATAATTTGAGTTATTTGAAAAAAAAGAAAAATGCATACCTGTGGATTTACTTAGTAAATCCTTGAGTAGTAGTATCTCCTCACTGTTGAGATTTGGTATATTTCTGAGATACTTGCTTGATTTGCAATATCTTTGTTTTTCTTGTTTTTGTCCTTCTTATCTTTAGGAAACCCTACTAAATGGAAACAGTTCTCCCTAACATGTCCAAAATATTTGCAATTATCACAATAATATTTTGTGTCCAATTTCTTTCCATTTCTGCCATATACCCCTTTTTTCTTGAATTCTTCTTTCTTTTCATCTTTATCATTATTCTTAGCAAGCATAGCTGTAGAACTACCCCCTACCTTTTCTTTAAAGTTTAATTTTTGTTTTTCCTCTTGCATAACTAGTGAAAAAACTTGGTTCATTGAGGGTAGTTCAGAATAGGCTAGGATCTGACTTCTTATGGTCATAAAATCCTCATTGAGGCCTAATAGGAACTGATGAGTCCTATCTTTCTCTAACTTCTTTGTGTAAATTGGTGCACAAGTTGTGCAAAATTTACACTCAGGTTTTTCTATCTCTATGTATTGATCCCACAGAGATTTAAATTTATCAAAATATACTGAAACAGAACTGCTAGCTTGATTTAAGGTATTAATTTCATACCTTAGCTGGCTTGTTTTCGGGGCATTCTTCTGTTTATACCTTTCTTGAAGCTCAGCCCATGCTTCATAAGCAGTTTCAGTATGAATTAAAGTGGATGCTATTTGGGGACTTACCCCATTGATGATCCAAGAAAGCACCAGTCCGTTCACCATCTCCCAGTCCTCAAACTCATCTCCTGTCTCTTCTACCGGCTTCTTAATTTTGCCATTTATGAATGCTGTCTTTTTCCTTGAGACCAACGACAGCTTCATAGAATTGGCCCAGGCAACGTAATTGGCTTCACCAGTTAGCTTGTCTGAGACCATTTGAGCTCCTGGATGATCTCCAGCTGATAAGAAAAATGGTGATTTTCTGGAGATTTCTTGTTTCACATACTTTGTTCTTTCTCTCTTATTCACTGATCTCCTTCTCCTTCTTCTTGTAGCTCTAAAAAATTTGTTGTCCTCTTCAGATGAAGTCGTTGCATATTTAAACGCTCTTGCTGAAGATTCTTGAGACTCTTCTTCACTGCCAGAGTTGTTCACAAATGCGGAATTTGTATCTAGGTCAACGTCGTTTCCTACTGATATCATGATAGAATAACAACGCCGGTGATTGCGCGCCGACGGGGATCTAATTGAAGATTGATTCTGCCGGAATTGGCCAGCGCAGGGAAAGAGAAGAAAGAGGGAAGAACTTAGGCTAAAATTGTGTTAACTAACGCAAGATAGCCGTTAGTTTGAATGTAATTATGAAATTGTTATTTCATTAATTTTCAGTACATTATTACAAGACTAATCTGCTTTATTTATACTAAATTACAAACAGATTAATTAACTCTATTTTACTAATGGACCAAATACAATACAGACTAAGCCCATTCGTTTATTATTAGCCCAATTCAAAATATTGAAACTTTTGCAGAGATGACCCTCGACTTCATTGAATCCTTTCTTTGAGTCTTGGTCATTTTATCTGCACAGTAAAAACTTAATAAACAATTAGCAAATAGTTTTATAAGTATTGATAATTTTATCTAGCTCCTATGAGTTTAGACAGTTAGTTTACAGATCATTTAGAGATCTGTCTTAACTCTTTAAACCCTCAATTAACCTTTTAATTCTGAATTCTCTTTTAATTCCTTTATAAGGATTGACTCGACAAAAGAAAATAGATTATAAACAATGTTTTTTTATTATTTATTTTTTAAAGATGATCAGATGGACATCTTTATTTTTTGAATGTTTATTTTTAGGATGATGTAAAAAAAGTTCAGTATTCGACGAACTATTCGGTTCGATTTGGGTTTAGATTCGGGTTCGGTTCGGTTATTAAACGAACCGAACTCAAACCCAAGAGTAGACTCGTTTATTTAAACGAACCGAACCAAATACTTGACAAGGTTTTTTTCGCAAATAATATCTTCTTATTTGATCTCGGTCATTTGAATGGTAGTCATTTATCTTCTTTCGCAATCTCGGATCGGAAGGTAATTTACTTAGATCGAGTGACTCTCTAGATGTTTGTGGATTGAATAATGGAGTTGAAATTGGTTGATTTATTCTAGGTTTTTTGATCAAAAATATATCCATTGATTATCTAGGTATTCAGTTCGGTAGGCTCGAGTTGCAACACTACCTAAAAGTGATAGAACGCCTTCCCATTGTCCTTGCGATATTTGGACTTCACCGACTTCGATTCCTTATTAGCTTCGATTGGAAATTCCACCTCGACTACTCCGAATGGTTGAATCGAGTCGTTAGAGATGTGACGTCATAGTCATTTTCCAACTGTCACAATCATATCTTTCGTCATACTAACTTTCTTCAGATAATCCAAAATACTCAACGAATCTTAACGTATTGTTTGAAGGGTGAGTTTCAATTATAACCACTAAAATGGTTTGGTATTCAAAACTAACCACCAAACTTATTTCTTAAGTGGTTAGAGTGTGTTAGAAAATAATTTTTCCAGATTTGTTTCTTATTAAAATAATTACGATAATTGTACCCGTCGTTGAATACTCGTTAACCCGCACCTCTATCTCAGACGCTCTCCTCTTGTTCGACACAATGCCCACAATAAATGTTGTCTTACTGTGCAACTATCTCGGCTTGCTCCAGAACCTCTGGTTACGGGTTCCAAACGATTGTGTATTTGAAGCCGATACAAACAATTGACGGAGGGAATTCCACATCAACACGGATGTGTTGAGACTAGTGTCTGGTCGTATACATAGGCTATAATCCGAAGGGGGATTCATTAGCCTTTTTTAAGGTTTATGTGGACATGAAAAACACGTGTAAGAATGAATATAGCCTTAGTTAAACCCTTTAAGTAAAAAGGTTAAAGTCTTTTTTTTTTTTTTTTTTTTTTTAAAGGCGATTTTGATTAAACAGAAAATTAAAAGATTACAAGCCAATTAACTAAACAACTAAAAGTAGATAAGATATATGGAATAGATGTGGCGTGCTAATCCTCGGTTTGAAGGTCAAAAACCAATAGCGAGGTTTCCTCCTATCTTCTGGTAGTTGTATCTGTCGCTCGTCGGATGTGGAAAACTGTTGCTCACGAAATGATCTCATTCGCGGTCACTGGAAGGCGTGGAGCCGAGGTCTCACTCGAGGTCCTTCGATCAAGTTAAAAAAGAGGTTAGGGAGTAGATTTGAACTGGAAGCTAGGCGTGGAGTGCTGCTGATCTGAGGTGACCTCGCTCGCTCCCCATTTCTCGCTCTCGCATGCTCGCTCTCTTCCAATCCCTCTTTCTCGGTCGATCGCCGCCCTATCGCCGCCAGGGCTTTCTCGCGGTCAGTGGCCGGACTTCAACTCGCGCGTTGGCATGGCTCGCTCACTCGCTGGCACCGGACTTCATTTCGGTCGAATCGCCGACCGGGCTCGCTCGCGCTTGCTGACATGCCTTCGCTCGCGGTCAGGCAGCTTTTCCTTCGACTTGCGATCAGACGGATGTTTCTACTTCGCGCGATTCACTCGCTGATTGCGTTAGCTCGCTCGTTCGCTGGAGGGCGAATGAGCGACCTTCTCTTCGCTAGGGATTTGATTTTTGGTTAAAGTCTTTCACTCAGAGAATAATATATACGAAATATGTGTTAAAAGTGTAAAATGTGAAGTAACCTCCTCAAGTAAAGGAATATAATATAACCTAATAGATCAAATAACTGAAAATGGACATGTTTAAAATATAATCTTATTAATCAACTTTCATTAACCTATGAGAAATTACCATATGTGGACAAGGAGCCACATCATAAACTCTCCATCATTAGAGACAATATGTAACTTGGATTAAGGTTTAATCAAAGATAAATTCAACCATTAGATGAAGATCTAAATTAAGGCTCAAATTAAGCAAATGATTTGAAGATCCAAAGGATCAAAGAAAATGACTTGAAGATCCATTTAAAGATCTATTTATTCATTCAACTCTATATAAGGAGGGGACACCCAAGGGAGAAGATCATCCACCATAGCATATCCAATAGCACTTGTGAGAGATCTAGCTTCCATTGCCTTTTTTTTGCTTCCAAGCATCCAATGAGATCTTCATCGATTCTATTTCTTTCCTTTTGTTTCTTCATAGAGTCAGTATGCACAATCCTCTGTCAACGTTAAACTCTATTGAGTAGATGTGTTGTCAGAATCTGTCAAAGTTGGAAGAAACCAAAACTCTCTTTCTAATCCTCTCGATCAGGTGGGATCGATTTAAAAGCTAAACCTTACAGTTTTATTGGTTTTAAGAGTTATCCTTACCATAAAAAAAACTTTAGGTTGAATCTACTTGTAAAGATTCAAAGGTTTTTAAAAGGTATACTGTAATACTCGAAAGTGATATGTTTACCTGTAAAAGCTTGAGAGGTGCTATAGAATTACCTATTAACTCTTAGGTCGTCCACGTTTACCTAAAAAGACTGTTGAAAGGTTTTAAAGAGTGTATTATTAATACTCTAAGGTGTGAAGTCTATATGTAAAAGACTTGGTTCGTAAACGTCGTAGCCTAAAACATACAGATAAGTTTTTAATTAAGCTAGAGTGTCTTGTTAATACTCTAAGGTGTCAGTCTACCTGTAAAAAACTTGGTTCGTAAGCGACGTAATCTAAATCTTACATAGGTCTTGCCAATACCTTTAGACCAGTCAATTACGCTATCAGCGAACTGGATTAGCCCAAGCTTGGGTGAACCAATATGATTTCTTGCTTGTTATTGTTATTGTTATTGTTATTGTTGTTTTTGTTTTTTCATTTCATATAAATTTCTAAACAAGTTTAAGAAGACCAAAAATAGTCAAAGATATTCTTTGGCAAGATAGTTAATAACTTCTCATTTTTAATTCAAATAGATCCTCATTTGTAGTTCAAGTAGAATCATTGGTGGTGATACAATATCCCGAACCCGGTCACAACTTACCAACAACTAGAAGTCCGGATAGCCTAAAATAAGTTGAGGTACCTATTCTAGGGTTGGGGAGGTCCCAAGTCGAATCCTAAGAATATCGACTTTTCTGAGGATCGACTTCCCTGGAATCGACTTCTGAATAAAGTCGATTACCAGAAAAGTCGATCCCCAGAAAGTCGATCTCTGGAAAGTCGACCTTGGGTCTCGATCTGATCAGTTAGGCAGTTAGGCGGTTACTGCCCAAATGACCAGATTACCCCCATAAGAATCCCTATAAATAGGAGGCATCCCCCACTCATTAAAGGCAGGTCATTTGGAGTGGAAGAAGTCCTAGCAAAGCAGAGCTCTGCACACTTGAGTTCCGGTCCGATTTCCCGCGGAGTTCCTCGCTTGGCGCTTGCTTGCGCGTCTTGGAGTACTGGTCGGGTTTCACCCCCATCAGTTGACGCCGTCTGTGATTTAAAGATACTCACGACAAAAGCTCCTCGACTTTTTCGAAAAAAGGGTTCGACTTTTTTCCAAGTCGCCAGCCAGGGAGTCTTGCGAGGAAATCAGCCAGCAAGGGATCGACTTTTCAGAAGATCGACTTTTTTTCTTCCAATGGAAAAAGTCGATTCCTCAAGGAGCTACGCTTTCAAGCTACGACTTTCAAGGAATCCCCCAAGTGCACAAGAATCGACTTTTTTCTTAAAAAAAAAGAAGTCGAACACTCCAGAATGGTGGTAACGCGAAATACTTCCCAAGGAGGAGCAAATTCTCAGGAGGCGACAGAGCAACAGCCTGGCAACTCAAAAACTAAAAGACCAGTGGGTCGGCCACCCAAGGGCAACAAGAATAAAAACACTCCCACTGGACCTGAGGCTGAACCCGAGGGTGAACCTGAGCAAACCCCCCAAGCATCAGCAGGAGGGGAAAACCTGAACATCATAATACAGGCAATAGCTGAGGCCATCCGACTCCTTGCTGAAAAGGAGAAACCTTCGGAAGAACCACCTCAGAAGGATAAACCTGTGAGCAACCAGGAAGCAAGGGCTACAGCGTCAGAAACCACTCACGGGTTCGTAAAGATGCCCATAGAAGAGCTGGAGAAAATGAAAGAAACCACAACAAAAATGAGTGAAAAATTGAAGAATATTGAAAAATCCAAAGCATCAATGTTTCATTCAAAAGCTCAAACATCAAAGGCACAACAGGAGGTGTCAAGCCATAAGGCAGCACACTCTAGCGCACTGCCACCCCATAAGCCAGAGGAGCAATCTAAACTTCCTCTTAAAAAACCCGTATACGAAGAAGGCACGGGAGACACAGAAGGAGAAGAAGGCGAAGTCCCGAACTGGCTGGTGGGCATGGATGCCTTGCATAAATCACTAATGGTAAAACCAACACCTCTGAAATTCAGGCTACCCAGGCTACAGATCTATGATGGAAAAATGGACCCAGTAGACCATATAAACATGTTTGTGGGAGCAATGCAATGGGCCACAGCAAGGGATGACATCCTGTGCAGAGTATTCCCAGGAACGCTAAAAGGGTCTACATATAGATGGTTCGTCGAACTACAACCAGGGAGCATAACAAGTTTTGCAGACCTGAAAAAGAAATTCATTGCCCAGCATTGTGGAAACACAAGAGTCAGGAAGGGCACTGAATCATTATTCGCAATCAAACAAAATGGAGTTACGCTTCGGAATTACACAACTAAATTCACAGAAGCCGTGCAAAAAATCTCCGACCTAAACACAACAATTGCGATCTGTGCATACTCAAAAGGGCTAGACATGAACACACCATTAGCAATAAAGCTAAATGTTAGTAATGTGAAATGCATGGAAGACCTGCTAACAAAGGCCCAGAAGTACATAAATTCTGAGGAGTATGAAAAAGAAAAAGAAAGAGGTGCCATAAGCAACAAAAAGGCATATGAAGCACCAAAGAAAAAATTTCAGAAGTTTGAAAAAGGAGAACCATCCTGGAGACCAAAACACGATGGGAAGGTCTACCAGACATCTGAGGAGTTTGGAAAATCAAAATATCCAAGGTATAAAGACTTGGGATTCACGGTTTTCAGCACTCCAAAAGAGGAAATCTACAATAGAGAAAAAGGAAGAATAAGGTTTCCTCAACCAGAAGAGTTAAACCCTGCAACAAAAGAGGCCCGAACAAGGAGGAACAGATACTGCAAGTTCCACAAAGACTACGGGCACAACATAGAAAATTGCAGGGAGCTAAGCACTTTCCTAGACACACAGGTAAAGGAAGGAAAGCTAAAGCAATACATAAATAAAGTAGAAAGGGGGCGACAAGGTTGCAAGGACCCGAATAACAAAGGTAAGCGCCAACGCTCGAGAAGTACCGACTCAGACACTGACCACAAGAGAAGAGTAATAAATTTAATCTTCGGCGGAGGATCAGTAGAAGAAAGCAGAAGTTACTCACGAAAGGTAATGCAGACAACCACTGTACCAAAATCTAAGAAAAGATCATACCCAAGCGAGGGAATAACTTCTCTGAGGAAGATCTAGATAATGTGGTCAGCCCGCACGAAGATCCGCTGGTAATACAGGTGGACATCGGGGATGACTTAAGTCTGAGTAAAGTAATGGTAGACAATGGCAGCTCGGTAGACATACTGTACCTAGCTGCATTCGAAAAAATGGGCTACAAGGTAGATCAACTAACCCCGGCCAAGGAAGCCATTTACGGGTTCACAAACACAAAGGCCCCAGTAGTAGGAGCCATCGATTTACAAATATCCCTGGGGGAAAAAACGGGAGAGTCTCACGCACGGCACACTTCATCGTAGTCAACATAGACTCTCCATTCAATGGGATCCTGGGCAGACCAAGCATTCACGGTTTCAAGGCGATACCGTTATCTTACCACCAATGCTTCAGGTATCCAGGAAAAGATGGCAAAATGGCAACAGTTTTTGGAGCACAGAAAGACTCCAGAAACTCATACAGGAAGGTAACTAAAATGGCCAAACCAATAACCCTGTACATCCAGGAAAGAGAGAAAGAAGAAGACATAACCTCAGCCAGTCAAGTTGAGAAAGTCAAAGTCTCAAAAGGAGGAGTCTTGATGGGCACATCCATATCCTCCGAATTGAAAAAATCATTAATGCATTTGTTAGAGACTCGTATACATACGTTTGTATGGGAAGGGGAAGCACCCTCACAGGTACAACGCACTATAACATGCCATGAACTCAACATAGACAACAACTTTACTCCTATACGGCAAAAGCGAAGGATACTCGCAGCTGAAAGAAAGGAAGCAGCACAGGCTGAAATCGAAAAATTAATCAAGGCTGGGCACATCCGGGAAGTTAAGTACCCAAAATGGCTAGCTAATCCAGTCATGGTTAAAAAATCTAATGGGAAATGGAGGATGTGCGTAGACTTCACAGACCTCAACAAAGCATGTCCAAACGACAGCTATCCACTTCCATCCATCGACAGATTAGTAGATGCAGTTTCAGGAAATGAATTGTTATCTATGATGGATGCGCATTCAGGGTATAACCAAATTCTGATGAAAGAAGATGATGAAGAGGCCACATCATTTATCACAGAGTGGGGAACATACTGCTACAAAGTCATGCCCTTCGGGCTACGAAATGCAGGAGCAACCTTCCAAAGGCTAATGGACAAGGTCTTCAAAAAGCAAGAAGGAAGAAATGTCCTGGCATATGTAGATGACATTCTGGTGAAATCCAAAAGAGCAGATGAACACCCAAACGATCTGAAAGAAACCCTGGAAACTCTACAGAGTTATGGGATGAGGTTAAACCCTGCCAAATGCAGTTTCGGAGTACAAGAAGGAAAATTTCTTGGATTCTATGTAGAGCAGAAAGGGATAAAACCAAATCCAGATAAAATAACAGCAATATTAGAAACAGCACCACCTCGAACAATAAAAGAGGTACAAAAGCTAAATGGAAAAATCAACGCCTTAAGTCGGTTTATTTCCAAAACAGCAGACAAGTGCAAACCCTTTTTTCAGTTACTAAAAACTAGTCAAAAGGGGACAGTAACATGGACTCCAGAGTGCGATGAGGCATTTCAACAACTCAAAACACATTTAGCTTCACTACCACACCTAACTTCACCAAAAGTAGGGGAGGAATTGTATGTCTATGTAGCAGCTTCAGAGGAAGCTATCAGCGCAGTTCTAATATGTCAAAGGGACAACGAACAAATCCCAATATATTATCACTCCAAAAGGCTACAGGGAGCAGAAACACGATATCCTCCAGTGAAGAAAATAGTCCTGGCGGTAGTACATGCAGCTCGCAGATTCCGAACATACTTCCTGGCTCATACAATTAAAGTCTTAACTGAACATCCACTGCGCAGAATACTCCACAGGCCAGATACTTCCGGAAGATTGACGAAGCGGGCACTGGAGTTAAGCGAGTTCGATGTAGATTTTGTCCCTGCCACGGTCATCAAAGGGCAAGCAGTAGCAGATTTCATTGTAGACATGACCTTGGATAGTAGAGGTTGATGGCTCAAGCTGCAGTACAGGTGCAGGAGTGGGAATAAAAATAATCACTCCAGACCAAAGGATATATGAACATTCTGTCAGATTACAATTCTCAGCTACAAATAATATAGCAGAATACGTAGCTGTAATCCAAGGCATGAAAATTCTCAAAAGGTTGGGGGCCTGTTCGATAATCATTAGAACAGATTCTCAACTAGTAGCTCGGCAATTTACAGGGGGAGTTCACAGTTAAAGAGCCTCTGATCGTACAGTATGCAGCTACACTAGAAAAAATCAAAGAACAATTCACCAAGGTGGAGGTAGAACAGATTCCAAAGAGTCAAAACAACTCAGCTGATGCCCTGGAAAATTTAGCATCAGCTTTCGAGGGGGGGCAGAGAGATACTAGTTGACTCAGCATCTACACCTTCATGTAATTTGGTCACAATACAGGCAAAAGACTGGAGAAAACCCTTAATAGAATACTTTGAAGGGCAGAAACTCCCAGAAAACAAGAATGAAAGGCGTAAATTACAAACACGCATTTCAAGATTCTGCCTAATCGGCGACATTATGTATAAGAAATCCTACGATGGACCTCTAATGAAATGTGTCTCAACATATGAAGGGCAATTCATTGTAGAGGAGATACATCAGGGGGTATGCGAAATACATCAAGGGGGAAGGTCTCTAGCCCAAAGAATAATAAGGCAGGGATACTTCTGGCCCACACTGAAAAAAGATGCAGTCCTATTTGCAAGAAAACGCAAGGCCTGTCAGATACACAAAAACATACAGAGAAATCCCGCAACTCAACTAACAGGGGTGGAAAGCTCCATCCCATTCGCAATGTGGGGACTAGATATTGTGGGACCATTTCCAGTATCGACAGGCCAGGCTAAATTTATATTTGTAGCTGTCGACTACTTCACAAAATGGGTCGAGGCACTGGCTGTACCCAAAATAACATAAGGAGCAGCAACGAAGTTTGTCTTCAAGTGCATAGTGTGCAGATTCGGCGTTCCAATGCGCATAGTGACAGATAATGGGACACAATTTACCGGTGGGGAGTTTACGAGATTGTGCGAGAACATGGGCACTAGAATCCACTTTTCATCAGTATACATACCACAGGGTAATGGGCAAGTAGAAGTCACAAACAGAGCCATTGTTCAGGGACTGAAGAAAAAGGTCGAACAGGCCAAAGGTTCGTGGGCAGATCTACTACCAGAGATCCTGTGGGCGTATAGAACTACTAAAAAGACACCCACCAGGGAAACTCCATTCTCACTAGCATATGGAATGGAAGCACTAATCCCGAACCCGGTCACAACTTACCAGCAACTAGAAGTCCGGATAGCCTAAGATGAGTTGAGGTACCTATTCTAGGGTTGGGGAGGTCCTAAGTCGAATCCTAGGAAAATCGACTTTCCTGAGGATCGACTTCCCTGGGATCGACTTCTGAATAAAGTCGATCACCAGGAAAGTCAATCCCCAGAAAGTCGATCTCTGGAAAGTCGACCTTAGGCCTCCTCGATCTGATCAGTTAGGCAGTTAGACGGTTACTGCCCAAATGATCAGATTACCCCCATAAGAATCCCTATAAATAGGAGGCATCCCCCACTCATTAAAGGCAGGTCATTTGGAGTGGAAGAAGTCCTAGGGAAGCAGAGCTCTGCACACTTGAGTTCTGGTCCGATTTCCCGCGGAGTTCCCCGCTTGGCGCTTGCTTGCGCGTCTTGGAGTACTGATCGGGTTTCACCCCCATCAACTGGTTTAAGTAACAACCCTCAACCATAATGTGTGTGAGGTTGTTCTTGTTCTGGAGATCGCTTGTGATTAAAACTGAGTTTGTAAATATTAACTGCCAACTCTTAGATGATCCTCTATTTTCAGTGAAAGTTGATCCCAAGGTTAAGGTTCTTAAGAACTGGACATCTTGAACCCTCTTTGCGAAAATAGAGTTACATTTTACTTGAGGTTATATTTTACGCAGGTGCCTTTTTAGTTATCTGGTCTATAAAGGTTATAATATAAGCAAATCCCTTTTTTCAGTCTATAAAAGTTATATTATATATATTTCACGCAGATTCCTCACTTGAGGTTAATTCAATCATTTTATATTTAACATATAGAAAGATCTTGACCTTGTTATAAGGGTTTAACTGAAGCGAGGATATATCTATTGTTCACACGTATTTTTTTAGGTATTTTACATCAACCTCGAAAAAGGCTACTAATCCCCCTTGTAGCCTCCGTACATGATCCAACAAAGAGTACACATGCTGCTATACTCTATAGAACCTTCAAATCTTTTCAGGTAGATTTGAGAACCTAAAATCTTTATAGGTAAATTTAACCTAAGAGTTTGCCAGACTCACTCGTTAAAACCAAATAAGCTTTCCAGGTTGATATTAAAAACTTTTCGAAACTTTAGAGAATAATCCTCTATGACAAATTTCTGATCACACCAAAAAAAGAAAAAGACAATTGATGTAGAAAGCTTTGGCTTCTTCCAACTCTAACAGATCAAGTTTGATGTTGACAGAATAATTGTGTACAGTGAATCTAGGAACAAGCAGAAGGATCAGAGAGAAGAAGATTGATGGTTGTTGACGAGATCTCTTTGAAAGCAATGAAAGCTAAAACTCGAAATCTCTCTTGGAAGCTCTTGATTGTGAGTGAATAATTGCTTAAAGTGATCGATTGTAAGGTGGATGAAGAAAGTAATCGACCATGGAGGTCCTTTTATAACCTTCACCTTTCTAAATGGATCCTTCACTTTAAATGGATCTTTGAATCTTCGTCCCTTTGATCTTAAATCAATGGTTGAGATGTTTGCTTGATGATGAAGATAAATTCAATCCCATGGTTTGATTTGAAAAATCATGTGGTTTAGAAGCTCTTGGAAAGTTCTTAAGCTCTTCTCTCATTGGTTGAGAGAGGTACACCTAAGTCAGTGATCGATGTGTCACTCTCTCATTGGTGGAGATCAAGAATATCCACTTAAGTATACTTTGATAACATGATATTTTTTGATTGGAATGCAGATCTTTCATGATGTGTCATTCTTTGTGATGGTGTGTGGGCTCGCGCTAAGGTACTTACACACACAACTCTCTAATATTGCTCTCACTAATAATCGACCTCCTTCCCTGTTGCACCAGGGGAGATATTTATAGGACATTTCCCTGGGCCTTCTGGGCCCAATAGTCATGTTCGACCCATAGTCCGTCTGGACGGGCCCTGGTACTAACACTTTGATTGGTAGATCTTTGATGACGTGTCATCTTTTATCTATTAACTTTTGATGATGTGACATTTATTGATTGGTTGATCAAAAGTCGAATTTGTCACAATATCTTTGCAAAGTTGTCCCACCTGTGACTCGTTCTCATCCTTAAGACTCTACGAGTGAGAGTAGAGAGTAAAGATTAGAATTTTTTTTGATAACAAAGGGTACTTTTCTACAAAAAAAAAATACCTACCTCCGAATTGTATACTAGAACCACATTATTGGAATATAAATATACATAATTATTAGTTAATATATATAAATCCCTATATTCCTTAATTGTTATTATGGTAACAACCTCCACCAATTTATGAGTGGGTTGCTAGCCTTTAAGTGTATATAAATATACATGTTTTGATTGCCCCAATACTTTATTCCCACATTTCATTAATCCTTCACTCTTCACTCAACGTCTCTGGCCCCCAAGCTTATCTCCCAAGCTCTCAATGATGATGAATCATCTCTTCAATCCAACATGGTATCATTCGTCGGAAGAGTTCCTGAGGCAAATCCGCTCGTAAATCCACAGTTACTACTTGTAAGTTGGATATTATCTTCACTCTCCGAGGAGGTGCTTCCGACGATCGTCGGACTCGAATCCGCCGCCGATATTTGGGAGACTCTCAAGTCCGCATATGGGAGACCGTCGGAGTTAAGAATACTACAACTCCAAATGCAACTGCAAAACAACCGGATGAGCTCCGATGAGGACGTCGGCGTTTATCTCTGGCGAGCAAAATTAATTTCCGATGAACTAGCTGCGGCCGGTGCTAAGGTGCCTACCGGGATCTTCAACTCCACCGTATACAACAATCTCACCGCAGACTACGGAGAGGCAGTAACGGTCCTTGCGATTAGACAAACGACGGTGAGCTTTGAAGAGTTGCTAGAGGTCTTGGTAAGCCACCAAATCCGGATAAAAATGAGGCAACCGGTAGGGGCTATGGCGAATTTGACTTCCTCAAATTTTGGTGGAAGTCCGTCGAGATTTGTGGCCGGAAATAGGGGACGCAGAAATGGTGGAAGAGGGGGCAACGACCGACAATCTGGAAATGGGAGAGGACGGGTAGCCCTTCCCTGTCGCGACCCGTGCCCGGTTTGTGGGGGTATGGGTCATTTTCCATATAAATGCTCTTATAGGGTAACATTGTCTCCCTACACGGCCCAGCCCAAC
Organism: Zostera marina; assembly: GCA_001185155.1. Taxonomy (NCBI): domain Eukaryota; kingdom Viridiplantae; phylum Streptophyta; class Magnoliopsida; order Alismatales; family Zosteraceae; genus Zostera; species Zostera marina. The sequence continues at coordinate 111,247 of LFYR01001053.1, read as the reverse complement.
AACAACACAAACTTAAACCCAAATTTAAATTACGTGGTTCAAGCCCAAGAAGGAATTAATTTCCAAAATAATTCACCCATTTACAATCCAGCCCATCAAATTAATTCACCAACCCAAAGCCAATCCACATGGGGTCAATTTCAACAATTTGCAAGGCAACCCTCAACAAATCACACTTATTCCACGGAACCAAACTTTTCAAGTGAATTTGATCAAAATGATATTACTGCGTGGTACCCGGACACCGGTGCAACACATCACTCTACCCCAAACGTTCAGTCGATCTCGTCGCCACTTCCATATCATGGACCAGGATCGGCTCAGCTAGGTAATGACTCTCATCTTCAAATTAAACATCTGGGTAACGGTAATTTTGCAAACGGGTCTACAAACTTCCTTCTTCGTAATATTTTGCACGTACCTTCTCTAAATACTCCATTATTATCCGTTCAGCAATTTTGCAGGGATAATAACTGTTATTTTATATTTGACTATTTGTTTGTTGTTGTGAAGGACCGAATAACTCACAGGGTTCTTTTTCAAGAACGATATAACGGGAGTCTCTACAAAATCTCCCCTAATACATCTCTCATCAATTCGACTAGAGCCAATTTGGATATTTGGCACCAACGGCTCGGTCATTCGAATGAATCTATTTTGCATTGTGTTCTCGCTTTAAATAAATTGTCATTTATTGCTTCCAAATTTAGTCAGTGTAAGTCATGTATTTTGGGTAAGGCGAATCGTAGTTACCTTAATCCAACATACTCTAAGTGCTTATCTCCACTTAAGTTAATTCACAGTGATGTTTGGGGACCTGCCCCCGTCTATTCCTATAATGATCATCGGTATTTTGTCTTCTTTATTGATCATTTTTCAAGTTTTATTTGGATTTACCCTATAAAACGCAAATCTGAAGTTGCTGAGATATTCCAAAAGTTCCATGTCATGATTGAGAGACAAATAAGAACTAAAATCAAGTCATTCCAGTCTGATTCTAGGGGAGAATTTACAGCACTAACCTCCTACTTTACTACTCATGGCATCCACCATAGGAGATCGTGTCCTCACACACATGAGCAAAGCGGAACAGCTGAGAGAAAAATCAGACATATTGTTGATATTGGTTTAACTCTATTAGCTCATGCTAAAATCCCTCTCGAATACTGGAATTTTGCTTTCTCGACAACAGTCTTCGCCATAAATCAAGTCCCATCCAAAATACATGGAGTTCCCCCAATACAGAAATTGTTCAATATTCGACCCAAACACGTATTCTTTAAAGTGTTTGGGTGTGAAGTGTTTCCACTCCTTAGACCGTACAATCAACATAAATTTTTTCTTCGGTCAGTATCATGTGTGTTTCTCGGTTATAGCCCATCTCATATGGGGTATATTTATCTGGATCCCAAAAATCACAAAATTTATATCTCCCGTCATTGCTCCTTTCTAGAAAATTCTTTTCCGTTTGCAAAATTACAGGTATCCCAAGGTGTATCAACTGAAGTTCGGTCAAGTCCGTGGGGAATGTTATCAATAAATCCATTCATTCCAACACAAGTTGCATCATGTTCATCATCGTATGATCAACAACCGAATCCAGTCTCACCAGAGTTTGTGGGATCCACCATATCTCCAAGGAATGAATCGGTAACCTCGACAACTCAGAATACTGAAACTGCAACTAGTCCTCTGAATATTGAAACTGCAAGTAGTCCTCTGAACCCTCCAGTTCGACAGCGGTGTCTCAGAAATATTCCTCGAGTTGACTATTGTACCCTCGCCGGTCTGGAAGTAACCTCTTCAAACATTGACGACGTCACAGAGCCGACAACTGTCAAACAAGCTGCAAAGTCTCAGGAATGGATTCAAGCCATGGAAACGGAAATGGCTGCATTAGCAAGGAATCACACGTGGTCCTTAGTTGATCTACCCCGAGAAGCAAACCTAGTAACATACAAGTGGATATTTAAAATAAAGAGGGGCGCAGATGGAAAATTGTTTCGACGAAAAGCACGACTAATAGCTAACGGTTTTTCACAAATAGAAGGTATCGACTTCGATGAAACATACAGTCCAGTGGTAAAATTTCCAACAATACGGGTTATCCTAACAATTGCAGTATCCAAAGAATGGCCTCTTCGTCAACTTGATGTCGATAACACATTCTAGAATGGAGAATTAAAAGAAATAGTATGCATGGCACAGCCTCCCGGGTTTGTGAATAAAAACCTTCCAACCAAGGTATGTCGGTTACACAAATCATTATATGGTCTCCGACAATCACCTCGGGCATGGTATGATCGACTTAGAAAATTTCTTAAATCAGTTGGTTTTACTAGCTCTTGATCCGATGCATCGCTTTTCATTCGAGTCGCTAAAACTTCCCAAATTTTCATGCTTATTTACGTCGATGACATCGTCATCACAGGATCATCTACGTCAGATATTACCAGCCTAATTGTTGTGTTATCATCAGAATTCAGATTGAAAGATATGGGAAAGCTTCGTTTCTTCTTGGGAATGGAATTTACATCGGTAAGATCGACTGGCAGATATATTCTTTCTCAGCATAGGTACACGTGTGATTTACTTGGTCGAACAAAAATGGACAAGGCCAAGTCTGCACCCCCACCCATGCCATCGTCTATGAAATTAAACTCAACTGATGGAGTACCACTCGAAGATAAGCTTTTGTATCGATCTACGATCGGAGCACTACTATACTTTGTAAACACTCGACCAGATATATCGTTTGTGGTAAACAAATTATGTCAGTATCTCCAAAACCCTACCACACTACATTGGGCAGCAGCAAAACGGGTATTGAGATATCTACAAGGTACTAGCAGTCATGAAATTTTGTTCACTCCATCCTGGTCATATAGAATAATAGATACATACATGGATGCAGATTGGGCAGGATATCAGGACGATCGACGGAGTACGGGAAGTTTTGCAATATTAATCGGGAAAAGTTTAGTGTCATGGTCAGTCAAGAAACAACCTATAGTTGCGCGATCGTCTACAGAAGCCGAGTTTCGTATTCTGGTTGATGCTGCCTCAGAAACTGTATGGATACGGAATTTATTAAAAGAACTCCGAATAATACAGGTTACCTGCTCACAATTATGGACAGATAACCTAGGCGCAAAACATATGACACATAATCTAGTGTTCTATTCCAGGATGAAACATATGACACTCAATTTTAATTTTGTACGAGAATTAGTTCAAGATGGAACGTTACAGGTAACACATATATCAACGAGAGATCAAATCGCGGATGGTTTTACAAAACCATTGCCCTCATCAAGATTTCTCGAGATAAAATCCAAGCTAGGCGTTGTTGATCAACCCACGCCATCTTGAGGGGAGGTATTGGAATATAAATATACATAATTATTAGTTAATATATATAAATCCCTATATTCCTTCATTGTTATTATGGTAACAACCATCATCAATTTATGAGTGGGTTGTTAGCCTTTAAGTGTATACACTCCGGATCACAGATGGCTACCCGTCCTATGCGGACCGTCTGTGAACCGGGGCGTCAATTCTTGAACCGGAGTGTATATATATCCCCACATGTCGTCGATTTCATCTTCCCCCATCCATCTCTTCCACCCGCAAATCTGGAGAATCAACCGGCGAAGGTCCATCAGAGTGAATATAAATATACCATCTTCCGAATTCCGATCCTTTTCTTCGAAGGAAGGACGGAGAATAGAAGAAGATGGCGACGCGTCAACCGCAGAGGAACCAAATGGAAGAAGACCGAGCGGAAGAAGGTATCGAGTCTAGATGTTTGAGTTTCCGGAACTTCTTAGCAGATTCAAAGTTGAAGAAACTCGATTTCTTGTCCAGATCGGATCACATCTTTGCAGATGACGCCGGTGGTGATGATTTCGAATTCGCTCCCGCTTTACAGACTGACTTTCTCCTCTACCCTCTGTTCAGAAACAATATCAATGAAAAGATTACAAACTCGTCCACTTTAGAAGATCTTCTGGCAATAAAAGAAGACGATGGTTTTGAGGATTCGGAAACGGACCATCTGGACGACGTCTCGCCGGAGACGTATTCCGTTTGGAATCCGAATAATAATAATAAACCGGAGTAATTATAAATCAACCCGGTATATTTATATTCTTCCGTCGATTTCTTCTCCCCCTCTTCTATAACCTTCCCCAATCAAAACTCACCTTCAAGATGCAACAAACCCAACAACCACTGTTGACCTTTATGTGTCGATTGCAGTTCCCCGACACTCGATTCCAGTTCCCCGGAACTGCAATCGAGTTCTGGGGAACTCGCGATGAGTTCCCGGAAATGGAATTGAGTTCCGGGGAACTCGCGATGCCTTCCTGAAACCGTCGATTGCGGTCGGAAGGACTGTCCATAACTCGCCATGAGGAAACGGATGGCTGAGGAAACGGACGACTGAGGACAGAGTAGCGGACGGACGGCTGGATCAGGTGTTCGCAAAAGGGACCGTTCGAAGAATCGACCGTCCCAAAAACGCGCCCTATAAATATACATGGTAATAGAGAGGCAACGCAGGTTTTGATTGCTCCAATACTTTATTCCCACATTTCATTAATCCTTCACTCTTCACTCAACATCTATGACTCCCAAGCTTATCTCCCAAACTCTCAATCATCTCTTCAATCTAACATGTAGGGAGACAATGTTACCCTATAAGAGCATTTATATGGAGAATGACCCATACCCCCACAAACCGGGCACGGGTCGCAACGGGGCAGGGCTACCCGTCCTCTCCCATTTCCAGATCGCCGATCGTTGCCCCCTCTTCCACCATTTCCGCATCCCTTATTTCCGGTTACAAATCTCGACGGACTTCCACCAAAATTTGAGGAAGTCAATTTCAACATACTTAATAATAATATATCATCGATTTAGCCCCTCCCATTTAGCCACAGATTTTACCATTTAGCCAATGATCTTGGCCGTGGCTGTTTCCCTGTTTTCTTGTAGTGATGGGTTGGTTATATGACTTATATCATAGTGAAAATTACGTACATAACGACACTCGAATTCTAAAAAACCTTTATAGTTACTGTGACCAGTTGAACTATTTTCTCCGTGGTTAAAAAAAAGTTTTATGAGTTGCGAACTGATAAAAATTTGGGATTTTTTTTACTAAAAAAACAAGATAGATTTTACTTTTTCCAACAAAGCTAACAAGCCAAGCTTGACTTAATAGGACTAAACTCTAGTTTGCTTGATTGACCTATCAAAATTTAGTATCCATGTCCGAGCCCAATCAAGCCAAGCTGCTTGCAAACGTTGACTTTAATTTGCATCCCTACTTTTGTTTGATCTATGAAATCAAAAATCTCATGACCCAAAATGGAAAAATTACATAATTACTAATTAAAATTTAATAAAAACAGAAGATTATAACAATACACCCTAAGGTTCCCAGAAATTGTAGTAAAGAAATTTTAAGAGATGTAAGCATTGTATATGAATCTTCATTATATAAGAAAGAGTGACGAATGTAGGGAGAGGAATAAATAAAAAATATACTATATAAATTTATAATAATATTAAATATTTTATTTTTATAAACTTTATGGTTTTAAAATATTTTTAAAATATTACTAAATAATACTAAATATTTTGTTTATAAATCATTATTCTATTAATAATTAATTTATTACTATATTTACCTTAATTTTTCATAACTATCTATCTATATGTAGGGATTTAAAAATTTCGTTTTTTTTAATATATTTTTTGACTTCATTCTCCACAACTCTACACCTTCATTTATTTAATTTTTGACTTATTTTTCTTCACTTCACGTGAGTTCGTGATCATAGTTTCATACAAAGAAAAAGAATAAATGTATTTTTTATGATATTAAAGCTCTATTGTTAACATTAAAACTTTGAAGATGAACGGTTAGAATACATTTTTCATGTACGTAATAATGAAAAACTTTCGATTTTGAATGGATTTGGAGAATTGACCGTAAAGTTGATTGAGAAGAGAAAAAATATCGTATTTATTTTGGTGTTTCGTTTGTTAAAATTAACATTCACATTACCAGTTGTGACTGTTTCAGTGGAAAGATCTTTTTCAACGATGAATCTTGTGAAATCAAGTTGTCGCAATCGTATAGATAATGTTTGATTAAATGATATTTTAGTAACATATATTGAAAAAGATTTATTTTCTATTGTTAGTAATGATGATATTATGTATCGGTACCAAAATGTGACATCTCGTCGATAACAATTAGATTAAAAAAAATTTGAATTTATTTAAATGATTTAAAATTAACTCTTCAAAAAAAAATTCCTGGATTCGCTGCTGTAAAAAACACAATCTTTTACAAACGGAAAGATTGAAATACAAGTTATACGTTCATAAAAGTCTAACCTCTTCATGTTTTACATTTATTTTTATTGCATTTCAAACGAATAGTTTTTCAAAAAATAAATAAAAAATAAATAAGGACACGAGTGTAATTAACTCCCGAAATTTGCCAGCTGCCAAAGTGAGAGAAAACCGCACTAGTTAGTCTTGTAAATCAGATAGAAGTAAACGACCAAATCCTTCAAATTCACCGCCAGATCTAAAAAAAACAGAACAGATCAATAGATCATAAAGAAAATCGCAGCATCACAGAGTTCAAACAGTTACAAGAAGGGGGAATCGAAGTAGCCATGCCGGACAGCGACGACCTAGACGAAGACGAGCTTCTCCAGTTGGCGCTTCAGGAGCAAGCGGGGCGGAATCCCAGTTACCAGCGCACATCGAATAAGCCCGTGGTCAACCTTGTTCAGCGTCCTCAGCCTCCTTCATCATCTGTAAACCGGAGACAGAATCCGCAGATGACGAAGCCTCTGAAAAAACCGGTGGAGTATGATGATGACTCCGATGTTGAGTTGCTTAGTATTTCTTCTGGAGACGAGGATTTATCCGGGGATCGCGGTGGAATCCAGAGGGATCGGAACGGTGCCGATCAGAGGAGAGGCGGAGGGATGGCTGATTATGATGGGGTTGGAGATCATGGTTGGGATGGCGAGGAGCCTAATTGTTGGAAACATGTTGATGAAACCGAGGTATCTCGATTTCATTTTTTTTTTCCGCTATTTTTTCTTTCTTTCTACATTACTCTTAGAAAAAAAGTATGGATGTATTGATTATGTATATTTCATAATTCATACTAGATGTTTTTCAGTGCACTGCTCCTTGAAGAAAGAAAATGATTGGTTTTGGATTCTATATTTGACTATTTGCGTTTTATTCTCTACGTGGTCTATTTTCTTGCTATTCTACGAATAGTTTCTTATAGATTTTCAACATGTTGTCCCTTTGAGTTTGAGATATATCAGTTAAGGTTTCACATAGTGGTTGACTGGTTGTGTAATGTCACTCATTTTGAATCATCCATTTTGCCTTGTTTTTTTTATAGCTTGCTCGTAGGGTCCGTGAAATGAGGGACACAAGAGTGGCTCCTTTAGTCCCGGTATTTAATCGTAAGGCGTCAATTGTAGGACGGAAGGGTCCTGTGAAGATGCAATCCATTCCTCGGGGAGTTGAAGCACTTGATCCACTAGGACTAGGGTAAATTTCAAAGAAACCTTGGTCATCCATGATAAGTATTATTTGGATTCCATAGTTAACATATCTCACATATTATTATTTTAATGTATACTTTTCCTTCCCACCTTCAATAGATGTATGATAGTAATGTCATTCTTTTCATGAATTTGACTGCCTTAAATTATTTTTTGAGAACGTTCATTATAATTATCAAACAACTTCTTTTCACCAAGCGGCGGCATACCGTATAGAGCAATTTGAAGTTGAGTTCGCATAATGCGGCCCCGACTAATCGGTTGGCAAATGGCCGCATATTTCTGTAATTATTATTTTTTATATTTTAAGAGTGCACAAGCTTAAAAGCCCACAAGTCTAAAAGGCTATATAGCATATATTGTTAAATATAGCTGTTGGACATTTTTCAACGGCTATGTTAAATATATACTTATTTTTATCATTTTATATATTCGTTTAATGCAATTTATATTTTTCCTTAATTTAAAAGTATTTTTACCGATTTATACTAATTTAATATGATTTTTACTGATTATAAAATACTAAAAAAACTTGAATGCGTGCGTCCTCATACCGATTACCGGTATGTGACCGCATAGTTTGCATAATTTTTATTGGAAACATCCTTACCAGTTAGCACTGTTAGACAGTTAGTCTCTGAACTGTGTAACAGTAAAATTCAATGGTAAGCAATGAATCATCTATGTACAAATGTCCCCTGTTTTCACTCAATATTTGAACAAATGTTCCTAAGACATACATAATTGATTTACTAATCTTTAACCATGAGATTTTATATGTGCAATAATTCTTTAAAACACATATCGTGGAGAATCCACACCATATACAATTTTGGGTAGGGTTTTAAAACTAGTAACTATGAGTTTACGACCAGTCGACCACATTATGGCTTCTGACTATGATCATGATTCATGATATAGTTGGCAACAGTAGCCATCACATAGTCGGCAACAACGGCCATTGCAAAGTCGGAAACAGTGGCCACTGCATAGTCGACAATGGTGGCCATCACATAGTCGACAATGGTGGCCATCGCATAGTCGACAACAATGTCCATCACATAATTGGAAATTATGATCACGATCCTCACAAATCGTATCTGGTACAGAGGATCTGCGTAAAGATCTGGATTTTATATTTATAAGTAATAGGTTTACTCTTTTCAAGGTGATACTGATTATGAATACAATATTCTCGACAGTCAATATTCTCTCACATTGCAACTAGCTAGGTCAATTATATTGTATCTACGGGCAACAATGACCATCGCATAGTTGAAAACGTTGGCCATCACATAGTCGACAATAATGACCATCGCATAGTCGACAACAATGTCCGTCAGATAATTGGAAACTATGATCACGATCCTCTCAAATAGTATCTGATACAGAAGATCTGTGTTGGCTCTGGATTCTATATTTATAAGTAATAAGTTTATTTTCAAGGTGATACTGATTATCAATATAATATTCTCAACACTCAACATTTTCTCACATTGCAACTAGCTAGGTCAATTATATTGTATCTACGGACTGACCTTTGATAATATATTAAAATTTAGAAGGATCACCAATTCACCATTATTAAAATTCAAGTAGTCTGGTGAGATACATCCAATCACATCTTTATATTAAGTTGATACATATTTTTAAATTCTTTGCAAAGCCCCCTAAATGTAGTATGTATGGCGATTAAGGAAATAGATATTAATTACTACTATTTGAAGCATATTTTTTTATATCGTATTATTCTTACTCTACAGTGATGTGTATGCATTTCTCTCTCAGTAATCTCAATGTATGTCATTTTCAAATTATTTCAGGATGATAGATAGCAGGACTTTGACACTTATCGCTGATACTTCTGAAAATTACCCTATAGCTTCTGAAGGCAATGAGCGTTTAGATTCAAAAACTCGTGGTATATTTTAAATTTTCTGATATTATTTATTTTCACAATCAATGTATTTTTTGTTAAGGTTTATGCAATTAATTGGGGTTATAAGTGGTATTGGAGACTATTTAATTGGTACCTTATTGGGCCAATTACGAGTCATTAACTTGGAATGAGCTCAAGTTAATACTACACTATATATACTATTATTATAGTGCTGAAAACTTAATCTCAATTTCTATGAGTGTAATAGAATAGCTACCATCAATAGAAATCAAAGTGGAAGTGCACTATTCTTGGGTGGAATCACTATAAAATATTACATTATTTACATGTTCTTATTCTCTGATCTTAATTGTTTTTGTTATTTTGATTGCTCAGATTTTCAGATGATCATTGGAACATAATTGTTGTGAAGTGAGTGCCACCTTTAACTCGTGAGGGAGAGTATTTCCAGATCTGAATCTGGACTTAGATAATTGGTGAATTATCCTATCATTTTTAAGCATTTATTTCTTTGCACAATTGCACGTGCAATAAGATATCAAAAAATAGATTGATATATAGTGGAAATAGTTGTAAAATCACAAGTTGGAAATAAAATACACATAGAAAGTATAGAACTAGATAAACTTACATAGCACGTTTGTTCTCGTTTTATAGAGAGAACTATAAGAAACTGTAATATGGCATCTAAACTATTTTGGCTTTTAACCGCAATATAGAAAAACTGCTTAATATATATTAGATATATAAAAGAACTCATGCGATATTTTGTTTGACAGCATGCGTGCAGTTTCTGATCCTATTATTATCTGACAGTTATAATTTTGTTTTGTAGAGAAGCTAAATTACTATTCTGAAGACTTTGACGCAAAGCTTTTTTTATCACGAGTACATAAAAACACATTACTGACTAATTTAGAAGACAGTGCATTCACATTAAAGAAAGACCTGAAAGAAAGGACACAGAAAAAGAAGCTATTAGTCAAGGAGAATTTTGATTGTTTTGTCTCATGCAAAACTACAATTGACGGTATATGTTAGAAGCTGAAATGCATATTAATGGCTTTATGCCTTTATAGTTTCATCTTCATATTTTTAGTCATCTCATTTATTCTTTTCCTAACCTTTCCTTCATGGTTTCTTGCATTTTTTTAAAATATTTTTGCAGATATTGAATCAAAGTTGAGGCAGATAGAAGAAGATCCTGATGGTCCAGGTACTGCACGATTATATGATGCTACGCAGAGGATCAATACTTTGGCTAATGATGCTTTTCAACCATTATTTGAGAGGCAGGTAGAAATATTTTCAACTCCAATGTCTTTCTTTCTATTTGCCCAATGATATTTTAGTGGGAGATTGTTATCTAATAATAAACAGACTATCTATATAAGGACTAAGCAGGACACAAATACACAATAAAATATTTTCAGAAAGAACATTAGCTATATCATAATTATTGAAATTCTTCAGAAAAACTATCCAAATAGTATTCTTTCATGTTGTTATATAAGATGTTTATGTTTTGTCTTAAATAACTTTCACTATTTTTCGTCATGAGTTTTTTTATTTCATACAGGCCCAAGCTGAAAAAATTAGGTCCGTCCAAGGTATGCTTCAGAGATTCCGGACATTGTTTAATTTACCAAGTGCAATACGAGGAAGTATCAGTAAGGGTGAATATGATTTGGCTGTTAGAGAATATAGAAAAGCAAAATCAATTGTCCTTCCTTCCCATGTATGATCCTTTTTTTCTTTTCCGTAGTACACTATTATTATTTAATATTTATTGTTTTTTCTTGACAAGTGACTATCCTTCATATCTGTATTTCTTTTAATGAGTGAAAATCCATTTTAATCTAATAGTCACCTTCATATGCTAAGTACTAGACTGTTAGTGTTATAATTATTGTACAACCAGATGGTGTTGGCCGTTTGGTAATGACAGATTTGGCTTCTGTAATATCTTGTATTCAAGTGTTGCCCCTTCACTTGTCTTTGGAGAATGAATCAAAAGATTACCCGTGATGAACATTCTAGTTTGGATCGGTGGAGATTGGAGAGAAGTAGAATTATGATTTCTTTTTTTTCAAAATTCTCCGAAGACATTGCACATTCATGATTTTTCCCTATCATTGCAAAAGTTATAGGGTCTCAAATTTCCAATATCCTATTTTCTAAATGTATTTATTGCCTGATGTCATCAGTAAAGGGTGTCAGCATATTTCTCAATGCATGATCCTTCAGGAAAAGAAACCCCCAAAATCTGGTCGAGGAAAATGCAATGAAAGTTAGAAACACCCTAAAGGCCATTATAAAAATCATAGAAGCTGTATAGATTATAAAATTTAGGACATGATGTTACTCATTCTGTTATCATATGTTCTAGACTATGGCCACCTTTATTTCATTTTAATGGAAATTTGTCTTCATCAAAAAAATATTGTATTGCCTGTTAGACTGATTTGTCAATATCTAATAATATACCTGATTTATTAATTTTCTTTCATATATGGTTCATGACTCGATGTATGTGGATATTAAGTTTGCGGGAGAAAAAAATGTCAATATTACATAGAAACATGCACAACTAACAAAAGTAATACATTTTTTTACTAGATAGCTGGAATTTATTATATTGTATATTTGTATTACATGTTTTAGTATATACCATTATACCAATGGCAATTGAACATGGTTCATTACCTGGATGCTTCTTATCTTTAATATTTTAGTCCTTGATGGAGTTCTTTGACATGATCTAGTTCAAGTGTTCAACTGTGTCATACAAATTAAACTCGTCAAATAAAATTGACATTCTTCATTCAAACGAAATTTTACAGTTACAGTTACAAATTTTATACGAAATGATCATTGTTAATCATGCTTCTACGATCCTAACTCCCTACCATTTGAACTTCTTTTTACTTTCAGGTGGGGATTCTAAAACGTGTTCTTGAAGAGGTAGAAAAAGTGATGTATGAGTTCAAGGCAAAGCTTCACAGATCAATGGAGGACCCATACCTTCAAATTGCTGATGTACTCATTTCTCACTCTGCTGTTTTATTAAATAGTCTTATTTCTTTTGTAGTATTATTATCCTATCTTTCACAGTTGGTGACTACTTAAGTTTGTTATATACTATTATAGATTTAAGAGCCATGTGACTTTTTTCTTGGTTTATAGACTCAATAGAGGAAATTCTGGAATTTTTTCCCCAAGTAAACTGATTTAGAGATTAATAAGGATAAACAGTGTAGTTTATTACTCCAAAGTTTGCACCATAAATCTACTGTTTCAAGGTTTTCAGGACATCTCAAAGACATTGTCTTTCCAGTACCTAGGTATCCCAATAATTTCATATGGGATGGGAGAAAACCTGGATTTTCTTGGGAAAAGATGATACTACCTAAGGATGAGAGAGGAATGGGGATTAGATGTTTTCAGACCATTAATGATGTATGCACAGTCAAGAAAGTATCCAAATTTTAGGGAAATAATCAATATATATATATATATATTGAAGCAATTAAGATTTCATTTAATCTTCAAATAATATGCCCAAGGTTCAGGATGCGCCACCACCTGGAGCACTTGAGCTTTTGCGCGCAAAAGCACGTCTTTGCGCCAGTGGCATTTTCGTAAATATATATAAAATAAAGGTTTTTTATATATTTTTTATATACCTAAAATATATCTACTTCATAAAATATATCAAAATAGTTAAAGTAGTTCAAAACACATAGACTAGTTCAAACTTGAAATACACAATACGATCTATAGGTGATCATGTGTCTTCTTTAGCCGTTTATAGAATAAATGATTTACATCTATAGGTTCAGGTTGGGGTTCACCACTTCACCCTCATTGTTTTCATTAAATTTAGCCATTTCGAAAACCTTAAAAAATAACAAATTAATTAAAAAAAACACAACCCTAATCTTTGAAATGAGATGTCTGAACTCTGAAATGAGATGGAGAAAAAGATGAAGGAAGATAATTTTTAAAAAAAAAAATTAATTAATTTATTTTAAAAATCGCATGCTAAGGGAGATGCTTCCAAGGCGCATCCGGAACTATGAATATGCCCCCTATGTGGGCAGGAGGAAGAGACATTATTAACTCAAAAAAAAGAGGAAGAGACATTACAACATCTTTTCTTTAATTGTGAATACAGTAGAGACCTACTGCTAAAATCCATCAGTCGGCTTAACAACGCTATTTGGACAATGAGGGGTCAGAGCCCCCCACACCCACAATCAAGCTTTTTGATTTGTCGCATATGCGACCAGGCGGTAACCCCCCATCGCATATTTGGGGGGTCGCATATTATTGGGTTTAGCCGGATCCGGGTCGGATCCGGCTAAACCCGATCCATGTACCCTATTAAAATTGAAAAACTTTAAATGAATTCTATTATTTTATTAAAACTTAAGGACCTTATTAAAAAGACCCATTTAAATAAAAAACACTAAACCCTAAATCGTGAAATCGTGAAACTCAAATCGTGAAAAAAGTCTGAAACTGAAATCGTGAAATCCGCTGGCCGCTGCTACTGATTTCCGCTGCTGCTTGCCTTCCGCTGCTGCTTGCCTTCCTCTGCTACTGTATTTTGCGAAATCGCCCAAGGTAGAAATCCTGAAATCGCGTATACGGTATACACAGTTACACACCTAACGTGTAGCCGGTGTAGGACTGTATTTTGGTGGGTATTGATACTATAGAAGGAGGTGCTGAATAATGAATATAAATAAAATTGTGTAGCCGGTGTAGGACTGTTATAATATCAGGGATTTATTTAAAATATAGAAAATACAGGGGGTATATTGAAAAAAAAAAAATACATGTCGCATATTGGACCGCATATGCGATATGCGGTCCCAGGCATAGCCTGGTCGCCTGGCCGCGTCAAAAAGCTTGCCCACAATAGATATTAGAATAGGAGACATAATGGAAACAATCCAAAAATTTACACACAAAGCCAATTGCATACATTGGTTATTACTTATTACTAGCATCCTTTCCTAGCACCTATGGTATGAAAGGAATAGGATATTAAAACAATACACCCTAAGTCCTCCAGAAATTGCCAGTAGAGAAATCTTAAAGGATGTGAGCATTGCACATGGAGCCACATTTTTTAAGAACAATCTATCACAAATTGAAATTCAGGCCATATGTTTTTGCGAGTCTTACCTCTTGAGGCATCGGCCCTTGGTTAGCTAGTCATGGTTACAGTTGTGTAAGAGAGTGACAATGTCTTTATACTTTTGTATTTGCATTTCCCTACATGTGTAACCTCGGGCCCAAACTTATTTTTCAGAAATGAAAGTTTTAATTCATTAATTTTTTTTTTCATTTAACTATAAATGTGGGGCAATACCCTGTTTATAATGAAGAAAAATATGGAGATGACTAATGAGCATGTGCCATCTTGATACTTTTCACTCAACCATTTTTCCTAAAGTAACATCAGGCTATCTGCCTCAGGTGGTTGGTCTCCCATATTTGAACTGTGCCTATCTCCAAGCGGTGACAACAACTTTTCTTGAAGGAGATGCTGATGTCTTTGATCACCTCTTTGAGTATTGTTTTTGGTGGTCTGAGGGTGTGCTACTTCCATCTTCGGTTTCTTTCTATCCATATGTACCATCATAGAGTTCCAATTGCATTCCATAATAAACCCCAGATTGGAGAGTGATGTGTAAATTTTTGACAAGCTTCAGTAAGTTCTCCTAACATGATGTTTGGGTGGTTTGTGGTGGGTTTGGGAATGTTTAGGATTTTTCTTAAGATGTCATTCAGGTTTTCCACTAAGGGGAGTAGTATGGCTCTGGAATAAGTACAATTAAAAAATAGATATAATTAATCAATTTATTATCAGGGGTTTGGATAAAAATAAGATACATCATAATTTTGGGAATAGGCGACATAAGAATAAATTAGAACATTAAGAATTTCTTTTTCTTCATGTGGATGGTAGACAAGTAGTTATGGATGAAGAACTAATAAGAATTTCTTCGTCAAAATGCATTATGGAGATGTTTCTCCTGTCTTCATTTGAGGAGGAACGGGAACTTTCACATATGACTAGATTTTATGAATTTACAATGAATGTTGTCAAAATGATTGGCATCAACACGCTAATCAGGATGATAACAATGTCAGATGCCAAGTTAACAATATGCTCATTATCACGAGAACGAATAATATTGTAGAGATAGACAAGGTATTGAGGGATGATTACCGATATGAAATTATGAATAGATGATTGCCAACAAGTTCATGGGAATCATTGTAATTATGTCGAAGAGTATGGAAATTATCGGTTGTGTATGGATTTACCTTCATTCGATGGATTATTGGACATTGAGGAGTTCCTCAATTGAATATCAAAGTTAGGGCGTTTCTTTGATTACATGGAAATACCAAAGCATCATAAAATAAAATTAGTGATGGAATCAATATGATAGAGAGCGGGAGAGACAAGTCCGGCGATCGTCGGAGAATAATTATACATTCATCTTAAGTTTAAAAATACTTACAGGATGGTTTGTTCGTCGTGACACACGATTGGTATAATTACCATTTACCACTAATACGTAGACGATCAATGTTACGAAAATATCGAGTTAAAAATATTATAGTTAAAAAATAGGAAATAACTAAAATAGGAAATGTCGAGTTACGAAATTGAAAAAGTCTAGAAACTTAGTTCAACGAGGGTATTTCTATAAATACTACTCTCGATCAATCGATCGTATCACAATGTCTTATGAATCAAGTGAGATAAAAAAAAGGTCGGTAAGAACTTGGCAGAAGATGGAGTCGTTGCTCAGGATTAGATTTCTTTTGTCCGACTATGAATGTGTGTTGTTCACTTAATACCAAAGATGCCGGCATGTGGGTTCACTTCAGTGGCATGATGGACATATATAGTCTAAAATCCTAAAAATGCATTGCTTGTGCAGTATTGTGGACGGAATGCTGCCACTGCAAGGGGAGAAGTGGAGTTTTCTTGTGTGAGCTTTGCAATGTTGCATTTTTCAAGAGATGTTGTGGGATTATAACATCAGAGGACCAATGTTTTGGAATGATAAATAGACATTAGGAAATTAGTCGTATTTGCGATTTAGCAGTGGCTAAATTTTGTAGGCAAAAAAAAAAGAAAAAAAAAATCCGAAAAATAAATTTATGGAGATAGAAGAATGGACTATGGAGATGTGGACTTTTCGAGAATGGAGATAGAAACTTTGAGAAAATGGAGATGGAAAATTGAAGAATGGTTTGGAAATTTGGAATAATAATCAAGGAGGAAACTTTGAGAAATGGTTTAATTCCAACAGTTATTATTTTACATTAAAGAAATATTATATTTTATTATTTTACCCTTAAGTTATAATTTATAATATATCTTATGGCTTATAATATATTGGTCCATTAGTCTATTTAGCCCATTAAAGTATTTAGACCATTTAACCTACAATTTTTTTTCATGGGCTATTAGTGTAATTTAGCGAGAAAATAGCGTAGCTAGATTGTGCTAAATCATTTGAGTGCTATAATATATCTTATTAGCAGTACCGTTAATAGCGCATCACGATGGCTAAATCAGAACATTGCGGATGAAAGGAATAGGAGATTAAAACAACATACCCTAAGGTCCCCAGAAATTGTCAGCAGAGAAGTTATAAAGGATGTGAGCATTGCATATGATTCTACATCTTATAAGAAGCACGATCTTTCACAGATTGAAATACAAGCTATACACTCATGGGAGTCCAACCTCTTGAGGCTTCAATTCTTGGCCAGTTAGTCAGGGTCATAGTTGCATAAGAGATAGACAATGTTTTTACATTTACTGTACTTGCATTTCCCTATATTATTCTGTAATCTTGGGCTTTGCCCAACCTCTTTTTCAGTAATGAAAGTTTTAATTTCTCAAAAAAAAAACATTGCGGATGATACTACATATCTACATGGGATGCCTAGATGAGATTTTTTTTTAAAGCAATTAAATTTCATTAAAAAGAAAGGCAATGCCCAAATTACAAAATAGAGAATAGAAATCCAAATAGAAGTAAAAAGAAATTAGCAAAAAACCCATTGACTCTCTCTCTCATTAGCTATGTAGTCTAGTTATAAACTAGATACTCTGCCTTAGGAGGTTGGTTTCCCATATTTCCATCATAGAAGTCTCCAAAGGGTGACAACAACTCTGGATCAAAGGAAAGACTAATGAACTTAATAACCTCTTTAAGGACTACCTCAGGAGCTCTACTAATCATAGTTTTAAAAGCGGCGCTTAAAGCGCCGCTTAAAGCTATAAAAGCTGAAAAGCGGTTTTCTAGGATCGCTTTTCAGATCGCTTTTTTTAGCGGGTTCTCGGGTCGGGTCGGGTAAATGGGTTGGGCCAACCCATTACCCGAAATGGAAGAACTTAAATTCTTTCATTTCCCTTTCTACTCTTCTAACAAACCCTAACCCTCACTTTCACTCACACTTCTTACCCAAACCCTAGACCTCGCCTAGATAATATAAAATTAGGTGCTCGTCTAGATGATTAGGGTAAATGATTTGATAGTTTTTTTCAAATAACTTGGATGTATTTGTTTTGGATGTGTATTTTTAAGATGATGGGCAAATATTAACAGGTTTATATATATTTTATGTTTAATCATACATCATACATGTACAGGTTTTGAAAAAATTATATATATAAATAGGGGTATATTTGCAATTTTTTAAAAAATTGCATTTATTTACAATTATGCCACTGTCGCTTTTTTCGTTTTAAGCGCCGCTTAAAGCTATAAAAGCTGAAAAGCGCTCCCTGGAAATTGGGAGCGCTTTAAGCTTTTTTGAACTATGCTACTAATATGTTGTCTGTACCTTTTATTTCTTTTTGTCCATATATGTCATGATAAACACCCAATAACATTTCATAGTAGCTTCTGAATTAGTAGGGATACTGCTTGTTAGTAGTATCAACAATTAAGTATAACTTTATAATCAGTTACATAATTAATTACATAATTAGTTACATTGTAATTTGGTTGTTATTCTTCAAATCTATAAAAGAATAACAACCCCACACACTTTGATCAGGTTAATCAAATTATCAAATATAATCTCAACCTTCAATTTTTCTAACCTGAAGGCAACATTGTAACATATTGAAACCATAGATTAAAAAGCGACGCTTAAAGCGTCGCTTTAATAGCTTAAAGCGGAAAAGCGCTCCTCCAAGAGCACTTTCCAAATCGCTTTTTTTAAGCGGGTGAGTAGGTCGGGTTGGGTCGGGTTAGTGGGTTTCTACCCATCACCGGGTAGTAGAAGCTTGGAGAAGGGAGGAGGAGAAAGATCTGTAAGCTGCAGTAGAAGCAAACTCTTCAAACAGATTTCTTCCTCTTTTATAGCTGCTGGAAGTTTCTCATGGTCCAGCACCTGTCTGGCCAGGTGTCTTCCCAAATTAGATACCTGGTTGGTTTGTTACACCTATAAATATTACACCTATAAATTACACCTATAAATATTCATCACCAGGTTGGTTTGTTAAACGGTGTAATAAGTTATATTACACCTATAAATATTACATGTTTACTGTAATAAATGTTAAATTACACCTATAAATATTTATAACAGGGGTATATATTTGAAAAAAAAATATTTATAGGATTTGAAAAAAATAATACAGGAATATATATGCAATTTTCTAAAAAATTGCATATATTTACGAAAATGCCATTATCGCTTTTTTAGCTTAATGCTAAAAAAGCGCTAATTGGAAATTGGGAGCACTTTATGCTTTTTAAAACTATGATTGAAACTGCCTACCCTTGCCAATGATAATGCTTCTGGGCATCAACTAGCTTGCTCTGAAGGTGGTACCATATTTGTTGGAAGAGGTGGTGCAGCACGGGCCGCACGGCACATGAAGAAACTCCAGTTTTTTAGGTGGCAATTAGAGATCATGTCGTCATGGACATTTTCTTTGTATTAAATCTAAACAAATACAAGAAAGAAACAACTTAAAGACAGCTTTTATCCTGAATTCCTTAGCAAAAGAGTGTATGTATGTTGTCTGTAATCTGTACCACTCCTAATTCAGGTGTGCATATAGTGTAGATGTGAGTTAAGAGTAGGTTTGGACACATACCTTGTGTGGCTAAATTCTTTGTATATTCTTGAGTTTTTCTAATTTTATTGGTCATGTTTTTATAGAAAAACCTATTTTTATATTAATGTAATTTTTTTACCATTTCTGGCAATATTTTATCTATTTGTGAATCTATAATGATGTTTTTTTGTTACATTTTTTTAGCTTGAAAATACTGTAAGGCTACTGATAGATTTGGAGCCTGACTCGGATCCTATCTGGCAGTACCTCAATATCCAGGTTCAAATAATACACTTTCTTTGTGTTTTTTATAAATTTTTATTTTTATTGAAGTCTTCCTAGATCACTAACTTTTCTGTTCTTCAAATGTTTCTGCATATCTTTTTAATTTTATTTACTATAGTTTGCCATATTTTTTAGTAACCATATGAGGATGATTCTACTTGGCAGAATCACAGGATAAAAGGTTTACTTGAAAAGTGCACTGAAGATCATGATGCAAGAATGGAAAAATTTCACAAAGAAATTGACGAGAGAGAAGTATCTGAAGCAAGATGGAGGCAACTCCAACAAGATTCAAATAAGTCTGTAAGTTTCAGTTGTTTAAATTCAAATTTGTTTATTTTTAAAATTTACTGTTCAACCTGTCAATATTTGAAAATAAATATTTTCATTGTAAAATTTCATCATTATAATCCTTTAAAGGAGTATTGTTAATTGTTATAATATTTGATTGATTTCCCTAAAATCCCTTATAGAAATCTTTAAAATTACTCTAAATCCAAAATACTCAATTGAATTTTAGTAGGACTCAGAAGTCGAAATGTTTTTTTTGATAAAATCAAAGTTTCTCATTAATAATAATGAGAGGCAATGCTGAGCTTTACAAAATGAAGAAAGAAAAGATAGATATAGGGAGATGAGCTTTGACTTATTGACATTTTCGTATGCAGCTGTGCTAGTACTTATATAATTAGTTGATTAGTTGGTTTCCCAGATGTTCAGTGTCCTTTTCCAGCTGAGATCCACAATCCTTCCTGAAATTGAGAGGTTCATAAATTCCCCATTTAATATGTTGTAACCTGTTTGAGCAGGAGATGTTGGCGGGTTAATTTAGTGCACAGATTTGTAGGAGCTTTTCCTGGTCAGAACAATTAGAAGATAAAAAAATGGTTTTCATAATGGTTTAGGGACACAAAAATCTGTGATATTTGAAGCCTTTAAGACATTGCTATTGATGAGGGTGGAACCTGACCAGTACTCCAAGACGCTTCCAACAAGCGTCAGGCGGGGAACTCCGTGGGCAAATCAAGTCCTCAGAGCTCTGCTTCGCTGGGACCACTCCACTTCAAAATGACCTGCCTTAATGAGTGAGAGATGCCTCATATTTATAGGACTTTTTATGGGGGTAATCTGGTCATTTGGGCAGTAACCGCCTAACTGCCTAAATGATCAGATCCGGTCCTAGGTCGACATCCTTGGGACCGACTTCCTTGGGGTCCGACTTTTCTAGAACTCGACTTTATTCAGAAGTCGAGTCCCAGGAAAGTCGATCTTCCCATGATTTAACTTAGGACCTCCCCAAACCTAGAATAGGTATCTCAACTCATTTCGGGCTATTCGGACTTCTAGTTACTGGTATGTTGTGACCGAGTTCGGGATACTGTATCGCCAGCTATCATTTCATATTTCACCATTTTTATATTACTTAAAATTTGACATCCAACTATATTTTTTGACATTTTTACATCAGTAACTTTTGTAGCGAACTAGCGATCATCTTTTAATTGTTCTTGAAAATGATAAATTCGATAAGATTTTGTACCATCCATTTCAAGAGTTTTGGTTCAACTGAGACATGTATGTGGAGGCAAACCATCATGCAATTTCTAATGATCGGAAATTCGGAATGTGAAATGACGCACCATCTCTGGCCTGGTGATGTTATCCCTCATTTTTGACTCTCCTCCTCATCCTCGGATAAGAGATAAGATGATTAGCACTCCCCTCTGAAGCCTTAAATTCTGCCATATGGAGAGTTCTCAATGGATCAGCACCAGTCAGAGGAGAGGATATCAGGCCAGGAGACATTATTGAAGCAGTGGAGAAATTTACCTATAAAGTCATCTGCTAGGGCATTCATCGGGATGTTTTGGGATCCATATCTTGTCATATGGGAGTCCAACCTTACGAGGCTCCAATCTATAGCTATCTTGCTATAGAAGTAGCTATATAGGAGAGTGACAGAGATTTATTCTCATTCCCTAATATATTGTAATCTAGGCTAGGCACTTTCATTTTTAATCTTTATCAAAAAAAACCTTTTGCCATTCAAATTCCGATAAAGCATACTCTCTTAATCTCTTTATATCTTTCTGACTTTTTGTCTTTTTCGTGTTTTAGATTTTTTATTTAAATATTAAATTAATATATATTCCTTTTATTGTCAGTTGGATATTGGTTCCGAGGATTCCCAATTTTCGTTGGATGTGATTTCTGCAGATTCTACAGCCGAAGATGCTCTTAGAGAACGATATATCCGCAGATTAACTGCTGTACTTCTCCATCACCTTCCAACCTTTTGGAGGCTGGCATTATCTGTCTTCAGTGGAAAGTTTGCAAAGGTACAAATGTATTCACATATAATTTTACAGTAATATCTTTATAGGAATAATGACATGTAGACAATTAATTACATGCATTATTTATGTGATTGTAAATTGTAATACTCAAAAGGTTATCTTCTTGAAATCCTACTCATTAAACTATTTTGTGATCTTGGAATGATGGTAGTTTGCCAGGGTGTTCTTTTTTTGTATTTTCAGATTTGTCGGGAAAATAGATTTTGATTTCCAGTTGATTACTTGATTATGTTTTTAATTTAATAACTTCATAGGTTTCTACTGGTGGTTTGATTCTTGAAACTGAAACAAGTTCTAGAGCAGCCAAAAATGATGATAGAGTGCCTGACATGAAATACTCAAGTCATTCTTTAGAGGAAGTTTCGAGTATGGTAGATGATACTCTTTCTTTCTATGAAGCCAAGGTATATTTATTGTATTTATTTGTCTTTCTGTCTTCCACTTTATCTATGATCTTTCTGTGTTTTCTTATGTTGCTCTCTCTGTAGGAAGTCAGATATTCTGTTCTTACTGATATTTTCTCTTCAACAGTCATTAAGTCAACCATTAAATAACTTTCCAAATCATTCACTTAAATAGAATCCAGTTCTCGTGCTGACGATGTGCACCAGAATATGGTGTGGGGAACTTAACTATGATAGGTCAAGTAATAGGTGGTAACTATAATCTGTCATATGATGGTAAGCATGCTGGGGCTGCCAGACAAGATATAATTATGAATGGGCATATGTTAGAAATGTCAAACATATGTTGAAAAAAAATTTGTATCATGTGCTGATCCACATCCTCTACACCTGAACCAACGTGAACTTGGTAATCTAATTAGGAATAAAAGTTTAAAAGATATGGTTTAGTATTACAAGCAGACCCAAATCGTTAGTCTATAACAGCTAAAATCAAATTCTATCACAAGTAGGTTCTGGTGTTCATTTAACGTGATATACTTACCATGCTAAATGAACAATAATGTTTAGCATGGTAAGCGTGCTAAATAGCTCATTATCATCAAGAAATTTCCTTAGGAGATTATGAGATTATTGGCACCTTAAACTTAAATATCAATACTATCTTGATACTATCTACTAGAAACATGCTTGTATTACAAATTAGTGAATTACAACTCTTTTAAATCTTTTTTTGTTATTTCTAATTTCAATAAGATTGGATTTAATTCTCGTGGCTAAAATGAATATTGCATTCTTATTCCGTTTTTAGTTGTAAATAAATATCTAATCTAAAATGAAGAATATAAATGTGTATTATGTGCTAATTATGATTCATGATGAGGAAGTAAAAACAACCTTACGACTCTGGTACCATGTTGAATAAAAAACAAATGGATTACATCAAGCTTTTTCATGCGACGTCTAGGCGACGCATATGCTGTCATGCGGTCCAGCGTATGTAGGCGTTTGCCTTCATGTGCTGGACGGGTTAGGCGGACCGGATCCGCCTAACCCATTTACCTAATTAATCGTGGAATCGCGAGTTTTGTGATCGTAGAATCCGATTCCGCGGTTCCACGATCATGGAATCGCGAGTTCCGTGATCGTGGAATCCGATTCCATGGTTCCACGATCATGGAATCGTGGAATCGCGATTCTTTGGTTCCGTCATGGAATTCCGTGGCTACGAGCCCACCCTAAATTATGCGGCGCCTAGGCGGTCATGCGACTAGGGCCATCGCATGGTCGCATGAAAACATTGGATTACATATGAATCATTTTCTATTTTATAGATTATGAGATTATGAGAATATACAAAAGCATTCAAACTACTGTGTACATGTGTTCAAACTTTAAACTAGGGCTGGCCATGGGTGTGGATATACTTGAAATCAAAGCTCTTGGGTAAAGGTATGGGTATAGATTTTTTACCTGCTCAAATGCACAACACAAGTACTATTTTATCCAATCTTTCACATGATACTAGAGGAGGTCAATCAATGTTTGTAGTCTGAAGTCCAATCTATATTTCCAATGTGTTTGATTGATATTAATCTCGAGTTACGACTGATTGTGAGAAGATTGTTGATTTTTTCATAATATCTTCCATTTTTGAAACAATTCTTTGTTTTATATGGAGACGTGGTTCTCTGACCTAACTTTTACACTCTGCAGCATTATAAGTTGAATGCATGTTTAAATACTTTGCACACATTGTTTTTAGTTTACCCATTAATTTCAGTATTTGTATTCAGGATTAAGTTGGTATTTTCCCTTTCCCATTCAGGTTCTTACTACATTTCGAGATTTTGAAGAATCAAATGTTCTTTGCACTTACATGGTTGGCGCCATAAAAGATATAGCCAAAGCCTCTGAGGTTATTAAAGGCAAGGAGTCTGCTCCTTTAAGTGCTGGTATATCTTTTAAACTTGAAAGTATTTGACAGATTTTACTTTTTTGCCACTCCCAGTCTCCCATTATATCTTGGCTGATTAATAACATTCTTAGTTTGGATTTCATTTTCCTAGACTGAGTTATTGATCAATAAATTATTAACAACGAATTTATTTTATTTTTTGATGCTTCTAGCTACCACATTGTGTAATCTTCATTTTGAGATCACACACATTTATATCTTGAGGCTTTGCTCGTGGATGCAAACAACAATTGAAGTATTGTCGGAATCATGGATCCCTCTCTCTATTTTGGAAAGAAATAATTCACCCTATACCATTTCGATGTTGCCATTGGAATTCCGAATGATCTTAATCTCGGCAATGGACCAAATCTGCATGTAAGTGCTCACACCAGTGTTTAATAATGAATTATGCAAGCATGATTTCTTAATTTTCACATTAACATGATTCTGTTTGATGCTGATCCTTTCAATAAAAACTTAAAAATTAGTTGTCAGGGTAACTAGATTCCGAGAATCCTGAATGGATGGATAAGAGAGAAAATGTCAGGTTTCTTTAACTTCTTTCCTCATATCTCTCTGAATATAATATATCTGACCATAGTTTAAAAAAGCGAAAAGCGCCTCGCTTTTCTGCTTTTGACGTTTTAGCGAAGTACCAGGGGTATTTTCGTAAATATCTTAAAAACATATAAACCTATAAAAAATAAAAATACGTATAAAACCTATAAAACACATGTATTGAAACTTGAAAGAAATATACTCAAATAATACTATTCCAACTTAAATCCAAATATAGAAAAAATCCATCCTAAAATATACTAATACCAATTACCCATGTCCACAACTTAAAATTAAATCCGTCTCAAATTTCAAGTTATCAATCATCGAAATTCTCCCTCAAAATTTTATCCATTTGATCAAATCGAAATTGAGTTTCTGTCCCAATTCTTGGTCTAATGTGTTGAGAATAATTGCAATTATTTCAATGAGCAATTAATTAATTACCAAGGTATAAGATAGTGTGCTCCTGTTAGAGTTATAAGAGAGGTAACATTGAGAGGAGGCAACATAAGCTTGGCTGCTCTTGTTAGAGTTAATTACGTTGAGATCAATTGCAAGGAGTCATATGCAATTATTTCAATGAGCAATTAATTAATTACTAAGGGAGGCATAAGAATAAGTGGAGAATATTTCTCATGGGCCCAATTTCCATTGAGCTGGAGAGAATCGGATTAGTTGTCTAAGGCTCAATTCCCAAGACAACTAATTCTATAAATACTTAATCTTTTCTGTTTGCAATTGCGACATTGTTCTTTTATCACCAAGAGTAAGGTGGAGCTCAATCACCTCTGGGGAGGTAGGCAAAGCTGAACCCCGTTAACAAAGCATTCTTGTTTTGTGTGATTTCTTTCCTTTTCAAATTCTTTCTTTAAACCCCTCATAAATTCCTTTGTGAGGAAAACCTAGAGAACCACCCATTCATTGTGAGGGAGGGAGAGATAGTTCTCGTGTTCTACAAGATCCAAGGAGATTGTTCTGTTTGAATAATAACAGCTCCGGCGAGGTCCTTGCAAGGAAGAGAGAGAGAGAGGGTTTGAATTTAAGTTATAAGGGAAGGGTAGAAATGGGGACAAGATTATTATATTATATAACTAATAGGGTAATTGGATGGATCTAAACCCAAATTCGCTAGATTACATAATTGAAAAAAGAGCTACAAAAAGCGCCACTTTTTAAACTATGTTTCTTACAATTGTCCTATTCCTTATAAAATTCATTTGAGTGTTTCCATCTTCAAGTTGAGCATTAAAGTGTTGTTCTCTTTATATCCACGAACAGATCTGATCAGGAAGATCAGATTCTCTCTTCCTCACTCGAAATGGTGGCTCTCTCTCACTCTTTTCCTCCTCACTGATCTCACACAAAATACTGATCTGAAACGTGTATTCAGATCAGAAACAAACACTCAATAAGATGGAAGAACAGAAAAAAGAACACAAAACAAGCGAATGTTTTGTTAACAAGGATTAGCTATGCCTACTCCCCGGGGGTGATTGGGTTCCTCCTACCCTTGGTGATGAAAATTACAAGAAAAAATAGGAGACGACACACAATTCTGTTCAGTACACATTACAAAGGAAAAGAAAGAAGCTTTATATAATTAGTTATCTTGGGTGGCTTGCCCTGACCCCTAGATAACTAATTAATCCATTAGGTCCAATAACTTATTTAGCCCATGAATAATACTCTCCATCTAACTTATGTCTCCCTTATAATTTAATTTAACTTAATTGTTCACTGAAATAATTGCAAATAACTCCTTGCAATTAATTTTAATTTCAATTAACTCCTCCAATCTGTAATTAACTCCAACAATCTCCCACTTGGAGATTATTATTCATCACCTCACCCCAGCCTCCATGCTTAGACTCTGTGGAGACCAACTAAGGCTATGCAATGCCTTAGCTTCTTGATGTTCATAATCTTGGTAAACATGTCAGCAGCATTTTCTTCGCCAGCCACCTTCTCTAGGATCAATTCACCACTTTCAATCAACTCTCTTATGAAATGAAACCTGTTTCTGATGTGCTTTGATCTGCTATGAAACTTTGGATTTTTAGCTAAGAAAATGGCATTTTGACTGTCACTGAACAAAACAAAACTCTTCTGTTTGAAACCCAATTCTGTCATCAAGCCTTCTAGCCACATCTTCTCCTTCACAGCTTCTGAGATTGCAACATATTATGCTTCTGTAGTTGAGAGTGCTACTTGCCCTTGGAGTTTGGATCTCCAACTGATAGCAGTCCCACCTAGACAGAAAACATAACCTGATGTGCTTCTACTTGAGTCAAGATCTCCACCAAGATCAGCATCACTGAATCCCGTCAGATTTGTTGATTTTCGTGAAAAACATAACTCAACATCCAATGAATTTTGAACATATCTCAAAATCCATCTTACAGCCCTCCAATGCTCCTTGCCCGGATTTGCCATGTACCTACTGACAGCTCCCGCTGCATGAGATAAGTCTGGCCTTGTACAAATCATGGCATACATAAGGCTCCCTACTGCAGATGCATAGGGCACATTCTTCATTTCATCTTGTTCATCAACTGTCTTTGGAGATTGCAATTTAGACAGCTTGAAATCTGCTCCAAGTGGAAGATCTGTTCTTCTTTTACTAGAATAGCAATCGAACTTATTAAGTACCTTCTCCAAGTACCTCCTTTGATTCAATCTGAGATTTCCATCCTTCCTTACTATCTTCATGCCAAGGATCTGCTTCGCTGGTCCAAGATCTTTCATCTCAAACCTCTTTGACAACTTGCTCTTCAAGGACCTTATCTCCTTCATACTTGAACTTGCCAACAACATATCATCTACATAAATGACCAGAATAATATACACCACCTGATCTCCTTAGATAGCAACAGAAGTCTGAACCACACCTCTTGAAGCCAATTTCAGACATGAAACCATCAAATTTCTTATACCACTGTCTAGGGGCCTGCTTCAAGCCATACAAACTTCTCTCTAGTTTGCAAACCAAATCAGAATCAGTACCCTTCACTTCAAAACCTCTAGGCTGAGCCATATAGATGTCTTCCTCAAGATCTCCATGTAAAAATGCAGTCTTCACATCCATTTGCTCCAAATGGAGGTTTTCAGCAGCTACAATACTCAACAACAACCTGATTGTTGTCATTTTTACCACTGGTGAAAACACTTTTGTATAATCCAGATTTTGCACATGTTGAAACCCTTTAACAACCAATTTGGCCTTGTACTTTGGTTTTCCTTCAGCATCCTCTTTAATTCTGTAAACCCACTTGTTTTGCAGAATTTTCTTGCCCTTAGGTAGAGTGGTCAACTTCCAAGTCTTATTTTGATTTAAAGACTTCATCTCCTCAGCCATAGCAAACTCCCACTTCTTTGCATCAGTGTGCTTGACTGCCTCTGAATAACTCTCTGGTTCTCCCTCATCTGTCAACAGTAGAAAGTGCAAAGATGGATCAAATTTATCTAGTTTTCTAACGACCCTTCCAGATCTTTTAACAAAATGATCTGTCCTCCTCCCATTTTGAATTTCAGACTCAAGATCTTCAAGATTTTGCTGTAAGGCCAATTCTCTGTCATCACTGTCAATTTCTGGATTTTCACCCTCAATCTCTGAGGTTTCAGAATCACCTTGCTCTGGAATGTAACTGTCTGAGCTTCTTACTTCATGTGCAACCTGATTTGGACCATAAACTTCATCAAGGTCCATTGTCGCTTCTGAATGCTTCTTGATCTTGTCCTCCCTATTTTTGTATAGTTTAGACTCATCAAACACCACATTCCTTGCCCTTACAATCTGATTTGTTTTGAAATTCCAAAATCGATAACCAAGCTCATTTTGGCCATATCCAATAAAATAAACCTTCTCTGACTTGGAATCCAGCTTATCCCTTACTTCCTTTGACTTAAGGATATAGCTTGTACAACGAAACACCTTTAAGTGATCATATGTTGCCTTCTTTCCAGTCTACACCTCCTGGGGTACCTTTTTTTTCAGAGGAGCAGATGGACTCCTGTTGATCAAATAAGCTGCAGTACTTATTGCCTCTGCCTAAAATTCTTTTGGCAGACCAGAGTTTAATCTCATGCTTCTAGCTCTCTCACATAATGTCTGATTCATCCTTTCAGCTATCCCATTCTGCTGTGGTGTCCTTGGTACTGTCCTTTGCATGATAATGCCATTCTCCTCAAGAAATGACTTGAATTCCACACTATCATACTCCCTCCCCTCCATTGTCTGATCTCAACTTCTTGATCTTTACATCAGTCTGATTTTCAACTCCAGCTTCCATTTCTTGAAAACAGAAAATACATCAAATTTTTTCTTGATACAATAGAGCCATACCTTCCTGCTGTGATTATCAATGAATGTGACAAAGTACTTTGACCCTCCATTTGAGCAAACAGAGGCTGGTCCCCACACATCAGTGTGCACTAACTCCAGAATTTGTTGTCTAGGTTCTCTCCCTGTTTTAGAAAACTTGACAGCCCTTTGTTTGCCAAAAATACAGTTTTCACAAAAAATTTAAATTTACAGAATTTAGATTGGGAAATTTACCATCATTGTGCAGAGCCTTCAAGCCCTTTTCTCTTAAGTGCCCCATCCTTTTGTGCCACAAATTTGCATCTGAATTTTCTTTTACAAAATTCAACTCATCTAAAGAAGAGACCAAGTAGAGTGTACCTGTCCTCTCTCCTTTTGCAATCATCAAAGAGCCCTTAGCTACCTTCCATGTATTCCTCACAAAGGTCATATGATAGCCTTCTCTGTCTAGTTGACCTACTGAAATCAGCTGTTTTGTTAGACCCGGAATGCACCTAACCTCCTTGAGCTTCCACACCCCAAGTGAGGTTTCAATGTGCACCTCTCCTTTGCCCAACACATCCAGACTTGTTCCATCAGCTAGATACACCTTCTTTGGCTCTGTTGAGCGATAATTTCTCAGTAATTCTTTCTGAAAGGTAGAGTGAAAAGATGCTCCTGAATCAAGCACCCAAGCATCCACTGTTGAGTCCAAACAGCACACCAGTGCCTCTTCATCTGAATCTTCAGAATAAGCCACTGAATCTACCTCCTCCTTCTTAAATTGTTTTTTAGGAGCCTTAAATTCTGACTTGAAATGGCCCTTTAGATTACAATTCCAGCACACCACCTTTTCTTTATCCCCTGTTATGGACTTAGACCTTGCACTCACCTTCTTCCCTTTGGTTTTTGACCTTCCCCTTGATCTGGAATCCATGATTAATGCAGATCATAGTTTAAAAAAGCGGAAAGCGCTCTCAATTTCCAGGGAGCGCTTTTTTAGCTTTAACCGCTTTAGCGTCGCTTAAAGCGGTAGTGGCATATGTGTAAATATTTGCAATTTTTTTTAAAATTTCATATATACCCCTGAGATTGCATATATAATTACATATATATATATGCAGGACAGGTTTTAACCCATCAACACTTGTACGTAGGACATGCTGTATATAATTTTTTATATACAGGACAGCTGTAACCCATCTCAACACTTGTACTTAGGAGTGTCCAACTGTAACCTCGTGTATATAAACAGCTGTAACAGGCAGCTGTAACCTTGTGTATATAACATTAGTCATAAAAATTGGCCGGAATCCGTGTATGTAGGCAGCTGTAACCTTGTGTATATAACATTAGTCATAACACTTGTACTTAGGAGTGTCCAACTAGTGAAAAAAATTATTAGTGAAAAAAAGCTTTACAGCTTTAATTAGTGAAAAAAGCGTTATGCAAAGCGGTCCAAAAAAACCACTTTGCCGCTTTAAACGCTTAAAGCGACGCTTAAGCGTCGCTTTTTTTTCTATGATGCAGATGAACTGCCTGAAGGCAGATTTCTTCTCCTCATTTCTTCACCTAACAATATATCTTTAACATCATCAAGTGACATCTCTGTTTTTGCCATAGAAGTACTTACAAAGATAATTAGGCTTAACCAAGATTCTGGAAGGGATGCAAGAGTGCTACTGCCTGGATTTTGTCTGAAAAATCGATGTCTACTGCTGCTAGCTGCCTTAGAATTTCAGTGTACTGATTTATGTGATCAGTAACGGATCCATCCTCCTTCAATGTCAGATTGAAGAACTGTCTCATCAGGAAAATTTGATTTGCTGCAGATGGCTTCTCGTACATCCCTTTGAGTCTTGCAATCAATCCTGCTGTTGTGGTTTCTTTTGCACACGCCAAAGCAATTGATTTGGACAAGGTCAGTCGAACTATGCTGAAGGCAACAACATCCATCTCTTCCCAATCTTCTTCACTCATTGTATCGGGCTTCTTTCCTTTCATAGACTTCACCAGCTTCCTGCTTTGCAGATAATCAGTAATCTGCATCAGCCAATATGTGAAGTCTTTGTCATTAAATTTCTCTATCCGCCGCTTGATGTCTCCTCACATTTTTTTCTTCTTCAAAGACCAGAAAAAAAAACCGCAGACTGATTTTTCTCCTGCTGTTGAAAATTTCTGAAGGAATTTTTTTTTGCCGTGAACAGTAATTCCGACGATGAACAGTGTTCACGTTTTTTTTTTTCCAGCAACTTCTTGGACCTCAAACACGGCTCTGATACCACTTGTTGTTCTCTTTATATCCACGAACAGATCTGATCAGGAAGATCAGATTCTCTCTTCCTCACTCGAAATGGTGGCTCTCTCTCACTCTTTTCCTCCTCACTGATCCCACACAAAATACTGATCTGAAACGTGTATTCAGATCAGAAACAAACACTCAATAAGATGGAAGAACAAAAAAAAGAACAAAAAACAAGAGAATTTTTTGTTAACGAGGTTCAGCTATGCCTACTCCCCGGGGGTGATTGGGTTCCTCCTACCCTTGGCGATGAAAATTACAAGAAAAAATAGGAGACAACACACAATTCTGTTCAGCACAAATTATAAAGGAAAAGAAAGAAGCTTTATATAATTAGTTATCTTGGGTGGCGTGCCCTGACCCCTAGATAACTAATTAATCCATTAGGCCCAATAACTTATTATTTAGCCCATGAATAATACTCTCCATCTAATTTATGCCTCCCTTATAATTTAATTTAATTTAATTTAATTGTTCACTGAAATAACTGCAAATAACTCCTTGCAATTAATTTCAATTTCAATTAACTCCTCCAATCTGTAATTAACTCCAACATAAAGATAATGTTAATCAGTTCAATGATTGACGGCGACTTTAATAATTTACCAGTTTACCATTATTTAGTGAAAAAGGCATAAATTTTAAAAGAACTCTTGTTGTTTGAGTGATTCCTATTTGAAAAAAAGAATTAAAATTGTCAGAAGCACATGTAAAGAGAGATCGAAAATAGAAGAATTTTGTAATAGTGCTCAATTATAGACTAGATTGCATTTTTTTTGTCATTATACTTATTTTTTATAATTGATTTTCTTGTTTACTAGAATGATTCAACGACTACGAAGTGAAGCAAGACATTCAAATGACATGCTTGTGCAAATTGAGGATATGCAAAATGCTATTCGGCTTGCATTTTTAAATTGCTTTCTGGACTTTTCAGGTTTGTTGGAAAATGCAAAATATCACTGGAAATTCCTAAACTCCTTCCTATGTCGCTTCATCTTATTTTTTTTAAAAATATAGGTTATCTTAAGAAACTTGGTGATGATCTTGCACAGAATAGATTGAACAGGGTAGATTCACATCTACAGAAAGGATACTTGGTTGGATCTGATGGATTATCTGATTATCATTCCCGAAATGTTGTTACTGATTCTCATAAAAGAATATTGATAATACTGAGCAACATAGGATATTGCAAAGATGAACTTTGTGATGAACTGTACAGGAAGTACTTGCACATTTGGCTGCAGCCAAGGTAATGTTAATACATTTGATTTAGTTTGATCTACCTCGTTTTTGTTAGAACTTCTAATCTCGATCTCTCATTATCTCACACGATTAAGAGAATAGAAGAAAAGAAAATGAACACAGGATATTTACGTGGTTCGGTCAATGTGACCTACTCCATCATTGATGCTTGGAGGTTGTGTCAATGCTCTCAAGTTTCAATATGTGATAATGCTACAGTCATATTATAAGCCTTTATAAAGGCACACATTATGTTTTCTACAAGAAAATTCGAACTCTACTTAAGACATTAACCCATTAATTCATTATAGGATATGCCCACTAGAGTAAGCCAACAATCTTTCTTCTCCAGAAGCTTAAATTTCTGGAGACTTTACTGGACCCTTCTAGGGACTATACCTTATCATATGGCATGAGAGGAATTGAATAATTGATGCTGATGGTGAGAAATAAAAGACCACAGGAAAATAACAGTAAGGAGCTGTCAGGGACATTCATAATTTCATATTAACTTTGAGGTGTAGGTCAGCACTCATGACAAGGAAATCAAGGATCTGGTTGAAGGCAATGCTTTCAAGTATCAAGGCATGGGGAAAAGTTTATCTTAGCGGTTCATGTTCAGCTGTCTAGATTGGTGCACTACTGATAAGGAGTAGGTCATCTGAGCTAAGTTCAAAGAGTTTGTGCACAACCGATTAATCACTGATTCACTTTTTTATTATTTGAAGTAATGAGATATTATCCATTACAAAAAACTTCCAACAATATTCCTTTTGGACAAAAGTAGGTGATTTTTATGGTAATCACCATGGCACATTTATCTCGAGTTCCGGCAAGTTTGGAGAATAGATCCTTCGGTCTCAAACCTTCACCCAAAGCCTCGAACAGACCAAATAATAGGTAGCTATTCTTACTCCATCCTATCTCTCTAAGGATGGATAATTCCTTCTATGTCTATAAAGAGAGACTTATGAAATCCACTCCGAACAGGGTGAAGAAAGTAAGAAACCCACTCCAGATCAGTACTTAGAGTGATTGTCTTTTTCTGACTGTTTCATCTGATTTGACTGGGTCATCTTAGCTAGATTCAAGGTGATACGACTACCACAGTGCTGTCTCCTATGTAGAAGCGTCGCCGTCGAGCTCCTCCAGCTCACGACATCTACGAGGTTGACTACTTAGTCAACGAGGATAATTAAGAGGGAGATTTACAATCCAAGACCCTGAGCTATTAGGGAAGGATTAAGAGTAATATTAGTTAATTAATGATCTATGGCAGTTGTTCTGTCAGTTACTAACTCCGATTAACATGAGGTATTGCAGTTTATATTTCAGCTTGTAATAACAGTTACCCAATGTATAAGGGTACTGAAA
This sequence comes from Zostera marina, assembly GCA_001185155.1. NCBI lineage: Eukaryota > Viridiplantae > Streptophyta > Magnoliopsida > Alismatales > Zosteraceae > Zostera > Zostera marina. The sequence goes on along the minus strand of LFYR01001053.1, from coordinate 76,817 downwards.
ATATCTAAGTTGATCCCACGATGATCGTGGATTAGATCAGCTCTATAAAAACCTGTACAGTAGGCAATTAAGAGATATTGAATTCCAATTTTAATTCTCTTGTTCTTAGTTCTTCTTAGTTAAATCCTTGCAGGTGGTGATCTCGCGATCACTGTTGGTCGATACGCTCCTATTACAGATATGGAATGAATGAAAGTTAAAAACAGATTGGCAACGAAAACCCATGTCGTATTAAGCCACAACCTATAGTTTATATTGCCAAACTATAGGCTGGGAATAACAGAAAAGACCTTTCAGCTACCTTAGGTAGTGGGTCATTACAAGGGGAATAAAAGCTAAAGTAAATACAGCTAATAACTAAAAACAGCTAATTAATTAATTGCAGTAAATAATTCAATTTATTCTAACATTCCCCCTCAAACTTGTGTGACTGTAAAGACAAGTTTGGGCTGCAACTTCATGAAAGGCGTGGGTCTTAGAGGCTTGGTCAGAATATCAGCCAGCTGCTTATTCCCCTCTACATGCAACACCTGTAATGAGCCCTTATCTGTCCTTTCTTTGATAAAATTGAAGTCAAGAGCAGTATGCTTCATTTTCGTGTGACATATAGGATTTTGAGCAATAAAAGTGGTGCTCAAGTTGTCACAAAAACATTTCATGAGAAGAGGAATATCCACACCAAGTTCTTGCAGTAATGATCTTACAACTTCCATGTGTTCAACTTCTGTACCCACTGCCCTGTATTCTGCCTCAGTGGTAGATCTGGAGACAGTGGTCTGTTTATTGGAAGCCCAAGTCACAAGAGTACCTCCAATAAAGATTAAAAATCCAGTTTGACTTTTCCTATCACTTATATCCCCTATTCAGTCAGAATCAGCATATGCAGTGATAGAGAAGTTTGTTGTCCTTCTAAGAATAATACCAGTCGTTTGAGTGTCTGAGAGATATCTCATCAATTTCTTCACTGCAATCCAGTGAACTTCTGTAGGAGCAGCTAGAAATTGGGAGAGTTTATTGACAGTAAATTGTATGTCCGGTCTTGTGAGTGTGAGATATTGGAGAGATCCAATAATTCTCCTATATTCACCATGATCAGCAACTAGTGGACTGTCAATAAATAACTGTTTGAGATTACCTATGGGTGTAACTGAGGGTTTTAGATGATCAATATTGCAGCTTCTCAGTAAATTGCATAAATACTGTTGCTGGCACAGATGTAATCCTTCTTTCATAGGGTTGACTTGAATACTAAGAAAATATCTGAGATCACCCAATTCTCTAAGTGTGAACTCTTAACTCATTAACTGAATGATTTCTTGTACTCTGATGTTATCTGATCTTGTGATGACAATGTCATCAACATAAACAAACAAAAAAATCTTAATGTTTTGTTGAAGAAGAATGAATAATGATGGATCAGAAGAACATTCTTTGAAGGAGACAGAAACAAGAAAATCCCTCAATCTGGTGTACCACATCTTGGGAGATTGCTTGAGCCCATATAGGGCTTTTTGCCGCAAGCACACATGATCTGGAAATTTAATATCAACATATCCAGATGGTTGTGATACTACTATTCTTTCATTCAGCTTACCATGCAAAAATGCATTAGAGATGTCAATTTGTTTTAATGACCATCCATTAGATATAGCCATTGTTAAAACAATTCTCACCGGACTGGCTTTCACCACTGGACTGAATGTATGGGTATAATCAGATCTTTCTATCTGCCTCATTCCATTAGCCACTAGACGGGATTTATACCTTTCAACAATGCCATCATCTTTGGATTTGACCCTGAAAATCCACTTTGTATTGGTGATGTTGTCTTTCATAGTTTTGGGAATTAACTGCCAAGTTTCATTCCTCACCAGAGCTTCATATTCCTCCTTCATAGCTTTCTGCCATTCAGGAATTTGGAGGGCATGCTTAGCAGCTTAGATGATTTGGGAATTGAGATTTTACTTGCTTCAACAGATAGAATGAGGCTCGGACTATATTTCAGAGGTTTATTTTAAATAATGAAGAGCAATGCTCTGAAGTACAATTGAATAGGAAAATAAAAATGCGGTGGGATTGATATTGTGATTTTCACTATATCGACCTTCTCCTATGTAACTATCCTTCTTAGTGTTCTAAACTTCTAACTAAGAATTTGGCCTCAGGAGGGTTATCTCCCAAACCTATAGTAGTCCTTTCCAATTGTGAACCACATTCTTTTTTAAAGATATCAGCTCTAAAAGATATTCTGCAGTCTTTTATTATATTTCAGAGGTTTTATTGTGCAGTCTTTTATTATATCTTCGTTTCCACTGTTAGATGGTGTGGGAGATGGTGTATAAAGGGAGCCAGAGATTGGAGTCTGTTCTTTTGGTGATGTGAATGGTGTAAGAGGAGGTGTGGTATCCTGAACTTGCTCTGTTGCATTAGAAGTTTCACACGATGATGACTTCTGATTTTGTATATCACTAGCTTGAGAAAATTCCCCCTCGACGTTCACCGGAGGTGAGTTATTAGTGGGAGTAAAAGGAGACACAATATCGGATCTCGGACTCGGATTCCTGCTTGATATAATAGTAACATCAGCGCCAGATGAACCATCTGATTTAGTTGTAACTGAGCCTGAGCTAACTGACCCTGGACCGGGTCTGACCAACTGAATATTGGAATAATTCTTCAGTTGATATTCTGGCACCGGTTCTTCTCCTTTGAGCAATCGATTGAGAGAAAACTCTCCCTCCACAAACCTGACATCACGAGAAATATATAACTTATGAACCACAGGGTCATAGCAGAGATAACCGTCTTGGTTCCTTGGATATCCGAGAAATACACAAGGTTTAGATTTTGGTGAGAGCTTGTTTTCTCTTTGATTTCTAAGACAAGGAAAACATCTCGATCCAAACACCTTGAGTCTGTCATAATCCGGAACTTTATGAGATAAAACCTCTAATGGCGACATATCCCCAAGTGTGGTGGTTGGGTTCAAATTATATAGATGTGTTGTTGCAACTACTGCATAAGACATTAAAACCAGAACTGATCAGGGAGAGAACAAAAATCCAGCATGGTGATTTCTGTATCTACTATGTGCCTGTGACGTCTCTCTACACTGCCCATCTGCTGATGGCTATAAGGAACAGAAAAGCTGTGGATGATGCCCAATGTTTCAAAATGCTTTGAGAGTTTTTTAAATTCCAGAGCATTATCAGTCTGTAGTTATTTAATTCGATGACCACACTGTAATTCTACCATTTTTCTGAAGTTATCAAACATCTCAGAAACTTGTGATTTATTGGACAAGAGATAGATCCAATTATAGTTGGTGTAAGCATCAACAAAATTAATAAAGTATCTATAACCATCAATTGAAAGAGTGGGAGAGGGACTCCAAATATCAGCATAGATTAGTTCCAACGGATATGTGTATACAGAGGTAGAAGATTTATGAGGAAGAGCATGATTTTTCCCAACATGACAAGATGTGTAATCCTCTACTTTGTTACAACTTAAACTAATCAGACCTCTCTTAATTAGAGACAACACAGACTTATAATTAAGATGTCCTAGGCGACAGTGCCACACTTCACTTGACACTTTTGATTTCTCCACCATAGAAACTTCAGGTGGGTGTTTTATTGAAAGTGACATTGGATAAAATCCATTCTCCTCTTGATCCACAGTGAGAACCTCCTTAGTTTCCTGATCCATGACCTTGGACTGCTGTTCATCAAATTCAATGGCCACATGATTATCTTTACAATTTTTTTTAACAGGTATGAGGTTCTTGTTAGCATCTGGAACCACTAGAACATCATTGAGAATAAAATCAGATCCTTGACAAGAGAATTCTGCTCTTCCCAAATGAGTAATCTCCATACCTTTACCATTAGCAGTCCTAATACATTCAGACTCTGTATATGGACGTATAGAGTGGAGATTTTTACCTGATTGAGTCACACTGTAATTTGCTGCAGAATCCTGATACCACCTAGCATTTCCCCCTGAACCAGATCTGATCATGTTGGCAGAAGGAGACTTGTTATCAGGGTACTGACCAGGACCATTGGGAAATAGCACTCTGCGATGATCCGGAGGAAAATGGGAGAGATTGATCCTGTTGTAGCAATTCTTCCCATTATGACCTTTCTTCGAACATATTTGACACCAAATCTCCTTGTTCAGCACTCCCGGAGCATTTTGGCGATAAGAACCAGGATATTTTTGCAGCAGCATTGACCTTAGGATGAAGAGAAATAGCATCCTTTAGTTCCAGGTCGTGATCCAGAATGAGTTGTTGAAACTCCAGAAATTTTATGTTATGATCAAACCTCGTGGTGATAGAGGTTTTGAAAGACTGGAATTCAGATCCAAGACCTCCCAATATGATGACCTGTGAGTCCTTGAGAAGCTCTCCAGCACATGATAGTTGATCTCTCATCAACGTTATTTTCTTCAAATATTCAATCATTGACTGATTTCCCATCTTGATTGTTTGAAGGTTTTGACGCAAGTGTAGGAGACGAGTCTCTGAGCCTGATGCAAATAGAGATTGGAGCGTAGTCCATACCTCCGCAGAAGTTTGAAGAGCAACTACCTGTGGCATGATTGAGGGTGATAGCGAATTGTAGATCCAACTTCTGATAAGTGAATCCTGCTGATCTTCCAGGGAATCTGCCACGATTGTGACTTTCCCATCAACATAGCGAGTGAGATTAAAAACCTTCAGCATGGGCGAACTGAGCGGACCAGCTGAAATAATTTGTATCGTCAAGGACGATACACTTTGGTGCCTTCATGTGCAACATTGTTGCTGAGGATTGTTGGTTGCCGGTGATTGCAGAAGCTGAGGATTGATTGGTCGATGATACCATATTACATATATGAAATGAATGAAAGTTACAAACAGATTGGCAATGAAAACCCGTGTCGTATTAAGCCAAAACCTATAGTTTATATAGGCAAACTATAGGCTAGGAATAACAGAAAAGACCTTTCAGCTACCTTAGGTAGTGGGTCATTACAAGGGGAATAAAAGCTAAAGTAAATACAGCTAATAACTAAAAACAGCTAATTAATTAATTGCAGTAAATAATTCAATTTACTCTAACAGCTCCTCTAGGTGTGTCACAAGGTCTCTTTCTACAAGGAGAAAACTTTCGAAGTAATCTTATCCAAGGTTTAAAAACCGACGGTTAATCGGCTGACCGGTAAAAAATCCAAAACCGGTAGCCGGTTAGTTGGAGCGGGTTTGTGGGTCTACGGGTCGGGTCTGACCCGTACCCGACCCAAATATCCGACCCATTTTTTAAAACTAAAAACTTATTTTAAGACCAAAATTTTTTGTTACCTAGGTGACCACCTCAAAAACTAATAAACTATGCTGCAAAACATCCCTTACTGATTCTAAAAACTACTATGTTAGGTTAGTAGCTGATAGTTAAGATGTTTTCAGTAAGATTATTAGTTAAAAAATCTTATTTTAATGCTCTACTTACTAAATTTAATTTTCTAGGGGAAAGAATGAGCAATATGACGATATTCGAGATTTGGTATCATCATTCTCAGCACTTGAAAATGTAATTCATGAACAATATACGTTTGCAAAGGTATGCTCTTTGTTAATAAATTTATGTTAAAAACTAAAAGATTCTCTTTAATTTTTCTTGTTTCCATCTCCCACTTTTCTCTCTCTCTTCCATTAACTTAAGGGTATTATTCTTCATTAATATTAATGAGAAAATTTAATGTTTGAAAAAAAATGATCCTATTTTAGAAAGATGCAAACATCACATATCAGTTAATACTTAATACTAGCATATTCTACAGTTCTAGAATATAGACAATTAAAACGAGTTTAATGTTCTAGACGCAAAATAAAGATCTCCAAATGCAATGATAGGGGTTCAAACTTCAAAGGTGGTGATGGTGGTTGAGATAGGGATTCCTGGGATCCAACAGTCAGTAATTAAATGCAAAGACTACACAATTAAAGAAACTCTTGTTCTCTATAATTTTACTTTAAATTGAATCTAAGTGTAATCCAACCTGGATCTGGCTTGTGGCGTAGAACCCAACTTGATGTAAGGTTGGGGTAGCATAATGATGGCAGTGCATGACATATAAAAGCTATGGATTCTTCATTTGTATATAATATTTAGTTAACTTTTTAAAATAAATTAGATTATAATTACAGATTAACTTTCTGTCATATTGTCATCTCATAAATCTGATTTCAATGTTATTTACTATATTTTGATTAGCGCTTCTGTGATCTGTCACTTTTAATTATAACAGGCAAGCTCTATTAGAGCTTCTGCTTTGAACTATCTGTTGGATGCTGGGATTCAATGGGGTGCCACACCTCCAGTCAAGGTAAAGTATGTCAGAAGTTATGACAGTTCATTTATTTTGTTCTTGACTTTTTTTGTTTTGATGTATGAGTTATTTTCCATCATCATGGCTATTATATTCTGCAGGGAATTCGAGATTCAACTGTTGAACTAATGAACACTCTTGTATCTGTACATGCAGAGGTATTGTTTGCCCTATAATTTATCTTTCTATTAGATTTTAGATTTGTTTTCTTATATTCACCGATATGTAGTGGCTTTTATTTGTAACTTATTTGTTTTTATCAATGAATTTTGGTGGATGCCCTTATACCCTACCTATTCTAAAATAAATATGATTACAAATTCATGGCTTTTTATATGTAAATTAATTAAATTTATGAAGGGCAATGCCCAGATTACACGGGGTAAAATAAAGATACTAGAATTACAAAGAAATGAGTAAGAAGCTGATTGTAAAGTGGCCATTACTAAAACCAGATTGTGGGTGTTGTCATAATTAGGTTTCATCTGGCAACAAGCCATTTTTAAAGAAAACTTTGGTTACCTTGGTGGAAGGATTGATGGACACTTTTATCAGTCTTTTTCGTGAACACGAATCAGATCACTTGAAACTACTGGATTCAAATGGATTTTGCCAGCTTACACTGGAAGTGAGTATTGAATTTTAAATTCTTTCTTTTTCAGATATGTTGGTCATTTAATTTAATAAAATTGATAAATATATTTAGAAAAAAAACAATTCTTATCTTCTTCATACTACATTTAACTTAAAAACAATTTTAATTTTCTTCTGCAGCTTGAGTATTTTGATACTGTCCTTCAAAAGTATTTCTCAAGCGAAGCACGCGACTCTTGCAATAATTTCCGTGACTTGTTATTGTCAAAAGCATCTGAAAGTGTGATCGAGTCTTCTGAGACTCCAGGACACCGTCGACTTGCTCGTGGTAGTCGTGGAAGTGAGGATGCTATGAACGATGATAGACAACAAGCTGCAACTATGGCTCCAGATGATTTAATTGTAAGATTCAATAATAATTTTATTAAGTGTGCATCTGTTTACTTTTTTTAACTTGCCGCTGATCCAAAGAACCTAACAAATCAGCATTTCAATCTTTACAAGCAAGACTAGAAATATGTTTGATTCCCCCTTTTAAGGCCTTTATATATAAAGATCGAATGCTGCATGTCATTTTTTCAAATGTACACAATTATTTATTGGGCGTGATTTTATGCTATGATTTATGAATAACAGTTTTTATTTCAGTCTACTGATTAACTCTCCTCTCTTCTCTTGTAGGCACTTGCACAACAACTTAGGGTTGAATTGTTGGAAGGTGAAATTGAAAGAACTCGTCTGAATATTTTGTGCTTTATGGAATCTTCTCACGACTCGAACCCACCCGTGAAAGTAATTCCGAAACCTATTTATCCTGTTAATAACTCCATTCGGGGACAAATCAATTCACCAGATTATCGAGTTGCACCTGATGCTGGTTCCTTTTCCCGATACCGGCAAAGACGCAGATGATATTTAATATTTACACAGGTATGCACTTTATTGTTTGAGTTCTTTCCATTTGCCTTCATGGTATGATCTATCTATTTATGCCTCTAAACTAAGTCACCATAGAGTGAATATTTAAGGGAAAACCCTTTGGTGATATATTATTACTATTTTATATTAAATTCAAAGTGAGTACATTGGTGTTCATAATGTTTGAATAACTTTTATTTGTAAAATAAGTTATTTTGTACATTGTAATTCAGCATTTATTCATTATTTTCATAGTAATAACTAAAATTCAGGTATTGGATTTCATTTTTTTTAAAAGAAAATTGTAACTTTTTTTATATTAACATCCAAAGAATATTATAAACAATGAACAAAATTTCTATAAGCTCACTCTAAAGAAGCTCAAAAACGCTCTCCAATCTGAGCCGTCTGTTTTTTAGAGATAGATGGATGCAATTATGACGGTTTATTAGAGAAATGATCATTTTAGTGTAGAAGATTCCAAGGATTGTAAGAAAATGGCAGAAAAAGGTGGGAATAGAGAGCAGAACTCGTTTATAGATGTGGTAAGCTTCAGGTAAAAGAAGATTCAGGCAAGCTTCCTCTTCTTCTTTCCACTTCCTCCTCTTCTAAACGACTACAGCTCTTCGTTTCTTATTTTAGTTTAGTTTTTCATTTTTTGTTTAGTTTATTTTATTTTATTTTGGTTTAGTTTAGTTTTTCTCCACCTTCTCCAAGTTTCCCTTTTTAGCTCTCTTTCCACCATTGTTCTTACTGCAATTGTCTGCTATTTTTACATATTTGATGTCGTCGATTCCAAGGATTGTCGGATCTGGGATATTTCTTTCCGTTGGCTGATTAATCACTTATGTTAATTTCTCGTCGGAATCTTCTACGGACAACTATGTGGGTTTTTTCTTTTTTCGTCATGCTTATATGTTGGGATTCTTTGCTATTTCAAACAAAAAAGGTTGGGATTCTCTGATTATTAGTTTGATTTATTTATTTGTGATCTTGGCTGGCATCAACACCTTTGTGCCAAAACCTTTATTTTAATATTTTTTTTCTTTTGCAAAAAAATGAATTATTTTAGGTATTTGGGGAGCTTTTTCGACGGTGAGCTTTCCCCCCAAATTGGTCATGATATGGTGGAGATCTACGATAGTGATGAAACCTTTATTCTCTTTATCAAACGTTTCAACTCCTCTTCGGAATCTGTTTCTTTCGCCTTCTTCCTAGCCATCAGGTTGAGAAACTCCGAGAAACCTGCGTTAACAACCAAACTATTTCGATCAAAAATTACCTTAATAGAAAGAAAAAAAGAGGATCAAATGAGATGGATTTCAGTCATCATCGTTATCCTTAATTAAAATCGGAGTTCTGATCTTCGGTCACCAACATTTCTTCTGTTTTTTTATTCTTTATTTATACGTCGTTAGCCTGTCGACAACAACCAACTTAATTCCTAAAATACCCTTATATTTAATAGAATTTGTAATATATCAGTAAAGATAATTTCAGAAATAAAAAACGGTAATGCGCCTCCACTCTTCTTCTATATATAATTATCCACGTCCGCCTTCCATGGTTGAGCACAAAGAAAAATAAAAAAATTAAATAGAGTATGTAAGAAAACCTTAAACTTTTTGTAAATAAGAAATAACGATTTCAAAAGTACAGGAGTGTAAAGTGATACAAATAAAGAACAACGGTTACAAACAATTTAGAAACCATGGTTTCTAACAATTTAGAAACGTTGGTCGAAACCATTTTAAGAACAAAGTATCAACTAATTCAGGTACAACGGTTTCAACATTTCAAGAACATTGGTTGAAAAACAATGGTTTCAAACAATTGAGGAACAATAGTTTTAATCAATTCAGGAACGTTGGTTGAAATCATTTTAGGAACAACGGTATCAACCAATTCGGGAAACAACGGTTTCAACCATTTTAGAAACATTGGTTGAAACCATTTGAAGAACAACGGTTCAGGAACAATGGTTTCAACCTATTAAAGAAAGTTGGTTGAAACCATTATAGAAACAATGGTATCAATCAATTAAGGAACAACGGTTTTAACATTTCTGGGACATTGATTGAAGGCATTTGAGGAACAAGGGGTGTTAACCGATTGAGGACGAACCGGTTCACCCATTTGAGGAACAATGATTTTAACGGCTTCAGGAACATGTATTTTTACCTCAGGAACATTTATTTCATCAAGTACGTGAACTACTTCATTAAATAAAATTTAACCAAGAGGATCAGATTGAACAACGATTCTTTAAATTGAGAAGACGGTAAGATATGATAGAAGACGGTAATAGATTTGCAGATGAAAATATAGAGAGTCATACATGACAAAAAAAATGAATATGAAGACGAAAGAGAGTCACATACTGTCATGAGAGTTATCATTCTACTAATTAGTATTGATTTAGTTAGTTAGTAATATAGATGATTACTTTGGTTAAAATGGTAATTGTATTAGTTACCAACATTCTATAAATACTCTTGTATTCATTCTGTTTGAGTTTAATGAAATAGATGTTATGATTTGATTTCAATTAAGTTTTGATAAGTTAAACATGGTATCAGTCGGTTATGATTCAACTTAGTTGATTCTCATTCTCTTCATTCTTGAATTTTCTTCCTGCGGCGTCACCAACTTCCGCGTTCGTGTCTGCATTTTAGGAGAAAATTCCAGATTCCGCGTCTGGTCACGCGATCTGCGCTATCGTCAATCTGGATTGCTCGTCTGGATCTGCGCTATCGTCGTTTCCGTCAGAGATTCCATACTGGAGTGCTATCTGCAACTAACCGATCGTTGCAGTCTGGTTTGTGTTTTCTTTTTTCCCCCTTTCTCTGATTGCGACTGCGTAATTCTTTTTTTTTAATAACCAGATTGCGTTTATTTCTTTTTTCGTGGGTTGATCAGATTGAACAACGATTCTTTAAATTGAGAAGACGGTAAGGTATAATAGAAGACGGGAATAGATTTGCGGATGAAAATATAGAGAGTCATACATGACAAAAAAAACGAATATGAAGACGAAAGAGAGTCACATACCGACAGGGAGGTGAAAGTTGAAAAAAATAGGTGAAGGTTGAAGAAAATAGGTGAAAGTCGCAATGGGTAGCAGCAACTCCGGCGAGGTGAAAAAAGAAGAAGATGAAGACGTGTACGTGAGGAGGTAGAAGGTATGGAATAGCCCTGTCAATCGAACGAATTCGAACCGGATACCCCTGTATCCGAATTCGATTAGTATCTGGATAATCCGAATTCGTCCGATTAGTATTCGAATTTCAAAATCCGTATCCGAATTCGAATTAGATTAAAAATATCCGAATTCGGATTCGGATATCCGAATTCGATTCGAATAACATTTATAAAAAAACCCAAAAATAATATTTTATTTTTTTTGTTAAAAAAACCCTGTAATATTAAAAAAAACCCTATAAATATTAAATCCAAGTATCCAACACAATTTAACATAACAAGTATCCATCCAACAGAATCTAACATTAAAAATGAATATTAGAATTCTAACATAATCAGTGAAAAATTGCTTAATTAAAACATCAAAAACAAACGAGAGCATGTGAAAGGAAAAGGGATGAAGTCATGACTCATGTTGAAGATTAAGATGTAAAGAATAAAGATTAGGAGATAAAGATGAGCAACATAGTAATCTTCACATGATCCGACTAACATCTCACTACAAAAATCTGTTTTTTTTGTGGGGACTTAGGGGAGCCGAGTTACCACTTACTAAGATGAGAACTGAGAAGGAGCCGAGTCAAACCCTAGCTAACTCTTGTGTGCTTGTGCAAAAAAAAGGAGGAATGAGAAGAAATCACAAACCCTAGCTAACTCTTAAGAAAGGGGGAATAAGAAATAAGAATGAATTTTTAGAGATTTAGGGATTTTATATTTTTATTATTTGATAAAAAATGAGATGGGTTTATTGCTAATATGGTGTAAGATATTTAATATTTATTAGAAAAGGTTAAAATTATAAAACATATTACATTACAATATTATATTAGAGAAGGTTAAAATTATAAAATTATTATATATTTAATATTTATTCGAATTCGGATAATTATCGAATTCGATTAGAGGTATCCGAATTCGAATTCGATCAGTGTCGGATAGTATTTTCAGTATCCGAATTCGATTAGGCTTAAACGAATTCGAAATCGAATTCGAATTCGGATTTCGGATATCCATTGACAGGGTTAGTATGGAATGAAAGAAGTATGGAAAAAAATTTGGATATAAAGTACAACTTTTAGAAAGATTGTTGAATGATCATTATTGTAGAAGAAAGAGTGGATGTGTTCCCAGCGAGATGGATGATTGTTGAAGAAAGATTAGATGTGTTTCTGACGAGATGAATGATACAAAACGCAAATGGGTTTCCCGACGAGTTGAAAAAAAAGGAAAGAAGAAGTGTACGAAGAAAAGTGGGTGGAGGTGAGAGTATGTGACAAGTAAAGTATAGAGGGAAGAGGTACTTGACAAATGAAGCAAAAAATTAGTTGATAGTGTAGATGTAGGTAGGGAGAAAAGTCATAGCTAGGTGTGGAAGGAATCTTTGTTTCATGGAGATATGTGTAAAAAAAAGAACTTTTAATAAAAAGGACGGTTGGGATGATGAGGTACAACATCCAACGGCTTAGGAAGGATGAACGTTTTTGAGCGCACCCTTATGCTGACCGCACCTGAAAAATCCTATATAAATAATACGTATAATGTCATCTCTCAGAATGAAACTGCACCATTAGGGGACGTCTTAATGTTGAAATGGACGAGTCCACATAGGCCTAACCCAAGTCTAAAGACATCGTTGTTAATCCATAAAATCCTTCAAGCCTTAAATCATTTCATAAAATTGAAAATAAAAGTCATAGTCTCGTAAACTTATAACAACAATGTTATGATATTATTATTTGTTCGTTTAGTTAATCACAGTTATTCTTAGAATTTAGAATTACATTGTGTATGTATCCATTTTTATTTTTATATCTGAGTTGATTAAACTTTGACAACCTTTTTTTGTTTTGAAGTGTTACTTATTTTGATTAAAAATATTAAGTGAAAAGAGTCAGAGTTTAAATCTAATTAACATAGCTAATAATAGAAAATACCTATCTAATTTTCAGTGATTAACATCATCTGTGCATCCCACGATTTTTTCTTACGTTTTTTCTCCTTAAGCTTGATTCGGTATCATTTTCACACAACGCACATCTGATCAAACCTTAAAAAACTGTAAAAACAATCCATTTTATTCTCTCTAAATGAAAAAACCTTGATTTTTCTTTGGTTTTTCATAATGGAAAAAAATAATCCATTTTGGGATGATAACATCTCTCTTTTTCAGTATCACTCCTGAATTCAGAACACGATGAAATACATTTTATTATATCTGTTTAAATAAAATAATTTTAATTTTTATTATTGATGGTACCCCTAGTCCATCAGCCCAGGCCCATGCGAGAGTCCAGAATCAAGGCCCAGTGAAATGAATAAGATCCAGACCGCCAGGCGGGTTTTCGCCCGGCCGGATCGACCGGGCGGATCCACCGGCCCGGACGGTTATTTCCCCAATGGTTGCGTCCCAAACTTGTCGGGTCCGTCGGGTCGAATCCTAGTCCGAGAATGCAAGGTCCAGAAACCGGTAGGAAACTGTATAAATACCCCTAGGGGTGAAGTGTAGAAGGGGGGGGGGAACAATTGTTACTTGTAATACCTTATACTATACTATACGATCAGTGTATATCCTATACTATACGATCAGTGGTGAACCTGACGTGAAATGAATTCAGAGCAGCTAGAGTGGATAATTCAGATGGAGGAAAACCTAGGAATCACGGCAGTGGAAGCATGTGAGAATCAGCAACCACCAATTCCTATGGAAAATCATGTTATAGATGAACCGGTGCATTTGGAAGAGAACATTGAAGAAGCGCCTTATCATCCTCAACCACAAACATGGGAAAACCCTTGGCTGGTTGCAAGGCCAGTTCCAGGAGACAATATTTCTGTAAGTTGGTCGGGGCAAAGCCAATCGAGATCATCAGAGCAGCACAGGAACGACCAAAGTGGATATGGGAGAGCATTCCCCGAGTCACAAGGTGGGAGGGAGGATCGACTCCTTGGAATTATCTCGGAGTTGCAGAACAATCAAAGGCAGCTTCAGAAGCGAATTCTGTCATTAACAAACAGAAATGCACAAGGAAGTGTCATGGTACCCGTACGGCTATCAAATTGGCTATCCGGACCAGTCCGTGTCGACGGGCAGTGAATAGGCTTTAGTGTGACATCTTCTGGTACAAGATTACCCAATGGGGTGGAGGGCCCTAAAAATGACAATGTATAATGGTACAACGGATCCAGAAGACCACATTCACTCATTCCGTACGGAAATGGAAGACACTACGAGGCGAAAGGACATTTGGTGTCGTATGTTTAGAAGAACATTAAAAGGCGAGGATGTGGGGTGGTACAGAAACCTTCCTGAAGGAAGCATTAATTCGTTCAATGATTTGGAGAAAGCGTTCAAAATTGTCTTCGGGTATAAAATAAGGCGAAAGGGGCTGAATACAACTCTACTAACAGTTGTACAAGGAGATCGAGAATCAACGCAGGAATATATGGACCGGTTTGCAGCAGCGGTTCAAAAAGTCGGTTGTTCAGAAGAAGGAGTCCGGATGGCGTTAGTTAATGGATTAAGGCCGACTAGATTTTCTAGGGATCTAGTACGAGACCTTCCATCCACGTTTGCAGAAGCTATGGAGAGATCGTATAAAGAGTCAAACGTAGAGGACTACCACGAGGCAAAGTATAGACAAATACGTCAAAGGTCGAGAGGCCAATACAATAAGAACATGCAGCAAAAGCTAGCAACCAAGGCTAGAGACAAGATCGCAAAGTAGAGAGGCACCGGAAGGTACAGCGCGAGGGGGCACTTTTCCGAGGGAAGGCGCTCCTAATTACGGTCCACCAAGAGTCACCCCGCTTCCGAACCAACGACAGGTATTTCTAGCACTAAGAGATGAACGGGTACTTCCAGAACCTCGTCCAATGCGTACGGAAACGGCGGTACATCGAAACGCACATCGATACTGTGAATATCATGAAGATATAGGACATACTAAGACTGAATGTTGGATTCTGGCAAAAGAACTCGAAAAAAGGCAGGAAGCACAAGGCCCACTGTCCGCACGGCAGAGGATACCTTCTCCCCCGCCGCGGCGCACGACATCGATCCCCACAGGACATCAAAGCCCTAGGGACGATCGGGAAGGAAGAAACATAGGTGAAATACTCGCAATATCAGGAGGCGAAGCGGCCAGGGGAGGAGTAGGATTTGAAGGTAAAAGGTATGCAGAGGATCTTAGTCGGACGGATGGAGTTAAAAAAATCAAAACATTAGCAGACATTCGTTTCTCAGACGAAGATCTGACGGGAATCACAGTCCCACATCACGACCCGTTAGTCATCACACCTATTGTACAGAGGGAGGATAAGAAAAGAATCAGATTAAACCGAGTACTGGTGGACACAGGGGCATCAGTAGATGTATTATGTTGGAATGCATTTGATCAACTTGGATTCTGCAGGGCTGATCTCTGGGTCCATGCGGTACACCAGTGACAGGTTTTGGCCAGGGAGAAGTCCAAGTACTGGGAACAATAGATATCCCGGTAACATTGAGAAAATTTGCGCAAGAAACAACAATAACAGTGAGATTTTCAGTAGTACCATTTTCATCTGGGTACAACGCAATATTAGGCAGGATAGCCCTACACACGTTTGGGGCGGTAACATCGTCTTTACACCAATGTCTAAAATTCCCATAAGAAGCAGGAGTATGCACAGTTAAAGGGTCACAGAAAAAAGCAAAAGAATGTTACATAAATTCGACAGGGCAGGTAATGGCTGCAACAGGTGAGAAAGATGGGCCCCCACATACAATAAGGGAGGAACGGCCAAAACCCGAACCTGCTTCGGCCACAATTTCAGTAGAGTTAGGGAGCGGCTTTGTACAGATAGGAGCCGAACTCCCGCAGGAAACAAAAAATGATATTATAAAACTACTCAGAAAGAATGAAGATCTATTCGTTAAAGATGTAAGTGAACTTAAAGGGGTCGTACGGAACCTTGCGGAACACAGGCTAGCCGTAGGGAGACATGTACGTCCTGTGAGACAGAAAATGAGGCCATTACGGGGGGACAAGAAGGAAGCGGCAGCTGAAGAGGTACGAAAATTTCTTGAAGCAAATTTCATTCGACCAGTGAAATATCCAGAATGGTTGTCAAACGTAGTAATGGTGAAGAAGGCAGATGGGGGATGGAGAATGTGTATAGATTTCACAAATGTAAACAAAGCATGCCCTAAGGATTCATATCCTCTTCCATCGGTAGATCACCTAGTTGACCGAGCGTCAGGTTGTGAATTACTCAGTTTCATGGATGCACACTCGGGTTACAACCAGATTCCCATGGCTCGAGAAGATGAAGAAAAAACCTCCTTTATATTAGAAACATGCACCTTTTATTTCAAAGTAATGCCTTTCGGGTTACGCAATGCAGGAGCAACATTCCAAAGGGCTATGTACCAGATATTCAAACACCAGATCAGAAGGAATCTTGAAGTATACGTAGACGACATCTTAGTCTGTTCCAAGGCAGCAACAAAACACCTAAAAGATCTGGAGGAGACTTTCAATAGCATCAGGAAGGCGGGCTTGCGGTTAAAGGCGAAGAAGTGCTCTTTTGGAGTGACAGAGGGGCACTTCTTGGGTTTCAGAGTAACACCCAACGGGATTAAGGCCCGTACGGAAAAGATCGATGCTATAATTTCAATGACCCCACCAAGAACAATAAAGGAAGTCTAGAAGCTCAATGGAAAGGTAAATGCAGTCAGTAGATTCTTGGCCCGAGGGGCAGATACACTACAACCTCTGTTTAAGTTAATAAAGTCGTCCAGTCCAAAAGTAGCATGGACGACAGAGTGCGAAGAAGCGTTCGAACGCCTAAAGGAGCAGTTGAATAATTTGCCAACCTTGCAACCCCCCTTCCTGGGGAAACCATTGAAGTTGTACATAGCATCATTCAACAATGCTATCAGTGCAGTTCTAGTATCTGAAAGAGGGGGCACACAAAAGCCCATTTATTATTACTCCCGTTCCCTTCAAGGGGCAGAAAAAAGATACCCGCAAATTGAGAAGCTGGGATTGGCAGTGGTAACAACAGCGAGGCAGCTAAAACCTTATTTTCAGGCACACCCGATCACTGTCCCTACGGAATTCCCATTATTACAGTTGTTGCATAAACCGGACGTATCGGGAAGGTTAATAAAATGGGCTGTCGAATTAAGTGAATTTTATGTAAGTATCATACCAGCAAAAGCAATCAAGGGACAAGCGGTTTCCGACATCTTGGCAGAATTTACACCATTAAACGTAGAAAATTCAGAAGAATGGTGGATCATTCACGTCAATGGGTCGGCAAGTAATTCGGGTTGTGGAGCAGGAATAGTGATCCAAACCCCAACAAAAGAGAAGGTAGAACATGCGATAAATTTTAGGTTCAGAACAACAAACAACGAGGCAGAGTATGAAGCACTGTTAGCAGGCACACGGCTAGGGAAAGTGTTGGGAGCCAGATGGGCAAAGTTCCATACGGACTCTCGCTTAGTGGCAAACCAAGTTAATGGGGAATTCATATCTAAAGAGGAAGGAATGAGTCTATATACGGAAGCGGTACGAAATGTAATGCAGTATTTCACGGAATGGGAACTTCATCACACAAGCCGAACAGACAATAAGGAGGCGGACGCTCTGGCAAGGTTAGGAGCATCACCAAGTAGCCCAAAGGGACGATGGGTCCGAATAGAACAACAAGAGGTACCATCCATAGTAGAAACAATAAAAAATAAAGTTTTATCACTAACGCAGGAAGTAGACTGGAGAACACCGATCAAAAACTACATTACAAAAGGAGTAATTCCAGTGGATCCGATGGAAGAAAGAAAGTTAAAAAATAAAGCAGCCTGGTTCACGGTTGTAGGAGAAGATCTTTTCTGTAGGGCGTTGGAGGACAACATTCCGTTACGGATTTGTGTGACACGCGAAGAAGGAAAAGAAATATTAACAAGTGCACACAGTGGAGCATGTGGCCCACACCAGGGGGTCAAAATATTGGGAAAGCAGGTAGCAAGACAAGAGTACTATTGGCCACAAATCGATAAGGATTCTGAGGAATTGGTAAAAAGATGCAATGAGTGCCAAAGACATGCGAACATTCAAAGAAAGTCATCTAGCATAATGAACCCAATTACAACGCCAGTGCCATTTGCCTGATGGGGATTGGATATTATAGGACTCTTTCCGGTAGCATCAAGGTGTCGAAAGTTTCTATTTATTGCGGTCGATTATTTCACTAAATGGGCAGAAGCAGAGCCAACAAATACAATATCGAAACAAAACGTTATTCAATTCATCTTTAGAAATATCATCTGCAGGTTTGGTGTCCCGTTACAAATAATAACAGATAATGAGACACAGTTCACCGGGAAAAAAGTAAAGAGGTTCTGCGAGGACAGTGGGATAAAATTAAGCTTTGCTCCAGTGTATCATCCACAAGCGAACGGGCAGGTCGAAGTTACGAACCGAACAATAACATCTATACTTAAAAGAAAAGTAAGGGACAACCCAGGAACGTGGGCAGACTTAATACCGGAAACAATACGGGCATACAGAACAACCGTACAGACCCCGACGGGACATCCACCATTCACTCTGGCCTTCGGGATAAACGCAATTGCCCCAGCGGAGTTAGTATGGCCAACAGCAAGAGTTGCGAAATTCAACCCAGATAACAACTTAGCCATCTTACTGGCCAAAGAAAGATGCGAAAAATTAAGGGAAGCCGCAACAACGAGAGACTTGACATATAAAAGGAGAACAACTTGTTACCAAAACCAAAAGGTAAATGAAAAAAAGATAAGTCTAGGGGATTTGGTGCTAAGGAACGGAAGAGTCACAGGAATAGACCAAACTAAAGGGAAGCTACCCCCAAAATGGGAGGGGCCTTGTGTAGTAATTGAAGAATTCCGGCCGGGAATTTACAAGTTAGCGTTCGAGGATGGCCAAGAAATAGAAAAAACTTGACACTCGGATAATCTATCAAGGTATTTTCAATAATCAAACATTGTACATAACAAATAAAAAGCCTTAGGGCAGTTATATTTCAATACAAAATCTTTTATTAAAGTGAGGCCACTCGTCAAATTAAAGAAAGCCTTAGGGCAATAAGGTCAAAAAACCAAATGAGGCCACCCGCCAAAGTCAAAAATGCCGTAGGGCAATTAGGTCAAAAGACCAAGTGAGGCCACCCGCCAAAATAAAAAAAGCCTTAGGGCAATTAGGTCAAAAGACCAAGTGAGGCCACCCGCCAAAATAAAGAAAGCCTTAGGGCAATAAGCTCAAAAGACCAAGGCCACCCGCCAAATTAAAAATGCCGCAGGGCAATCGTGTCGGTCAAAGGCAACCCACCCATCAGCATCGGAAGCAAAAAACAACTACGCGACACAAGGCCATAAGGAAAAAAGCATGAGGAAACAAAAATTCGTCAGAAGACAAGTCGTAGGGAAAAGGAAGCACAAGCAAGGACGAACGGGCAAGTCATAAAAACAAGCAAAAGCAAAAATAACTGAAAATAGTCAAGTACAAAACAAGGGAACAAAACCCAAAATAAAAAGTATGTTACAAAAAAAACTCTCTATTTATCATCTACATCGCCCGTAAGGTCTTTGATGAAGCACAGAATCTGCTACCAGGGGCTCGCGGTGGTGCGAGGTGATGCCAGAGGCTCTGGAGTCCACGACGCGCACTCTACGTCAAATACTTGCAAGAAGAGAATAGACGATTCTGGTGTGGGAATCGGCGATTCTCTTAGTGGTGCTCTGGTGGAGGTGGAACTTATGCTGTGCCTTTGAGTGTCCCCTTGGAACCCTTTTTATAGGGTCTCGGAGGGTGCAATCAAAGACGGACATCGCACCTGTTGCCATATTAGGACGCTTTTATGGCCCGTTATGGCGTAGGCTAGCGGCGAGTAACGGTCGTAAATCGACGATTCAGGTATGGAAATCGCCTATTTAGGGCAAACTCGTCGAGTTTGAAGGGGCGAGATATGCAGTCTACCATACTGCCAATCTAGACCCTAACTCGGCGATTTATCCCTAAAGTCGCCGATTTGGTAGTCCAATCGTGATTTACGGGTTAACTCGGTGATTTGACAATGAACTTGTTCCGCACCGTGGGAGCCTTCCGGGGGTCCGGCATAAAGCGACGGAACCCTAGTCCTTGTTGAAGGGCGTTATTGGGAGCGACTGTTGTAATCAGGCATGTCTTACCAGTACTCCCCCCTGAAGAGAGCACAAGAAACATGCGTGTATCACCAGTATCCCCCCCAAGCAAGGTTGTGTGTGGGATCCGCATCAAGGCCACAGCGACGCAATGATTCCGTATCCATTAAGGCCAAAGCGACAAAATGGATTGATTCTGGCCGAAGCGACAGAATCTAGTTCTAGGTCAATGGAACTACGTGTTTATAGTCCATCCCTGATCAAGGGCGACTTTTGCTGTGTTATCAATGCCAAAGCGACAAGATGAATTGACTCACTATCAGAGTCTGATTCCGGCTAAAGCGACAGAATCCATTGATTCACTATCAGAATCTGATTCACTATTAGAATCTAGTTCACT
Source organism: Zostera marina (assembly GCA_001185155.1). Taxonomy (NCBI): domain Eukaryota; kingdom Viridiplantae; phylum Streptophyta; class Magnoliopsida; order Alismatales; family Zosteraceae; genus Zostera; species Zostera marina. The sequence continues at coordinate 56,163 of LFYR01001053.1, read as the reverse complement.
ATTAGAACTAATGTTTATAGTCAACTCTGATCAAGAGCGACTTTTGTGTCCGAAACGACGGTTACCCCATCAAGGCACAAGCGACAAGATGGGTTAAGATCATTAAGGCCAAAGCGACAAAATGATTGATGAAGCACGGAATCTGCTACCAGTGGGCTCGCGGGGTGGCGAGATGAGCCGGAGGCTGTGGAGTCCACGACGCGCGCTCTACGTCAAACACCTGCAGAAGAGGAGGGGAATCGGCGACTCACGTGGGAGTAGGCGATTCGGGCTCCTTGGTTTGCTCTAGTGGGAGTGTGAGTCAAGAGGATGTGAGTTGAGGATAGAGGTCCCCCAAGGACCCCTTTTATAGGGCCTTGGGGGGCGTTTCCCCATTCAATCGAGTGGGGCCCGTGCCATTAAGGTACCCCTAATAAGGAATGCCTTAATGGCGAAGGTCCGCTCAAGTAACGGCTGGGAGTCGGCGATTCAGGTATGGGAATCGCCGATCCAGAGGTTCAATCGCCGACTCCCTATGAGCCTGGTGGCAGCCTACCAGAGCTGTCCACGAGGCGTAGAGTTGGCGATTCCCCCCTGGAGTCGGCGACTTGGTAGTCCCAATCGGCGACTCCCAAGTGTTAACTTGAGCTCTTGACGTAGACACGTGCTCCGCACCGTGGAAGCCTTTCCGGGGGTCCGGCATATAGCGACGGAACCCTATTCCTTGTTTGAAGGGCGTTGCTGGGAGTGACTGACGTAATCAGGCATGTCTCACCAGTACTCCCCCCTGAAGAGAGTATGGCTGAACACCCGTGTACCGCCAGTATCCCCCCCCCAAGCAAGGTGATCCGCATCAAGGCCAAAGCGACAAGATGGGATCGAGTCAAAGTGGCCACAGCGACACGATGACTCCATTACCCATGCACTATCAGATGGGTTGATTCACTATTAGAATCTAGTTCCAGGCCAGTAGAACTACGTGTTTATAGTCCGACTCTGATCAGGAGCGACTCTTTCTGTGTTATCATCAAGGCCAAAGCGACAAGATGAAGGGATGTTATTAAGGCCAAAGCGACAAAATAACTCCCATCCATTAAGGCCAAAGCGACAAAATGGAGTGACTCACTATCAGAGTCTGATTCTGGCCCAAGTGACAGAATGCGCGGATCCTGGCCAAAGTGACAGGATCTGGTTCACTATCAGAACCCATGTTTATAGTCCACCCTGATCAAGAGCGACTTTACGTCCGCAACGACGGTTACCCCACTAAGGCCAAAGCGACAAAGTGGGTCGAGATCATTAAGGCCAAAGCGACAAAATGATCTCCAAGTCTATCAAGGCCAAAGCGACAAGATAGAAGAATTATTGAGGCCAAAGCGACAAAATAATTCTTTGGTCCATTGAGGCCATAGCGACAAAATGGACCGACTCGTTTAGAGTCTGATTCTGGCCGAAGCGACAAAATGCGTGGATCCTGGCCAAAGCGACAGGATCGTTCCTGCAAAACAAAAATAACCTGCAAAACAACTGTATCAGTCTAAAGGATATATTTATTGACTTACTAACCTTGCCGTGAGGGGCTGCCTCTTGTGCCGCTCCTTCCCACGCTCAATAACTCCTCGATTGATCTGGCCGAAGCGACAGATCTATCGTGCTCAATGTTTGACATCTTCTGGCCAAAGCGACAGAAGTGTCGGGAAGAGTTTGTGATACTCCCCCCCGAGTTTGACGACTTCTGGCCGAAGCGACAGAAGTGTCAGGAAGAGCTTGTGATACTCCTCCCGAATTTGACGACTTCTGGCCGAAGCGACAGAAGTGTCAGGAAGAACTTGGGATTCTCCCCTTGAGATCATTAAGGCCGAAGCGTCAAAATGACCTCTGGTCTACTAAGGCCAAAGCGACAAAGTAGACCGACTCACTATCAGAGTCCGATTCTGACCAGAGCTACAGATCCACTATCAGGATCCGATCCTCGCCTTGGATGCAGAACCTGTTGATTCACTAATAGAATCTGACTCCTGTCGGGGCTACGAATTCACTATTAGAATCCGATCCTAACCCGGACTACGGAATCTAACCTGCAAAAAAGAAAACACTCTGCAAAACAACTAGGTTAGTCCATAAACGCATATATTAATTATTGAACTTACCTGCGATTTACCTCTCGTGAAGCTCCTCCTTTGCTCAATAAATCCTTGGTGAATCTGGCCAAAGCGACAGAATTCACCATGCTCAAATTTTTTCGACGACTTCTGGCCGAAGCGACAGAAGTGTCGGGAGAGCTTGTAATACTCCCCCCTGAATTTCGACGACTTCTGGCCGAAGCGACAGAAGTGCCGGGAGAGCTTGTGATACTCCCCCTTGAATTTCGACGACTTCTGGCCGAAGCGACAGAAGTGCCAGGAGAGCTTGTGATACTCCCCCTGAGTTTCGACGACCTCTGGCCGAAGCGACAGAAGTGCCGGGAGAGCTTGTGATACTCCCCCTTGAGTTTCGACGACTTCTGGCCGAAGCGACAGAAGTGCCGGGAGAGCTTGTGATACTCCCCCCTGGGTTTCGACGACTTCTGGCCGAAGCGACAGAAGTGCCGGGAGAGCTTGTGATACTCCCCCCGAAGGTTGTGCTTTGGTGATGCACAACTTTTGTTAAGAGTGTTTTTCGATTTATGTGATTGTCGATAAACGACTAACCACCAATACTCGACACTCCAAGGTTGCCTTGAAACTTGGAACCTTAAGGAGAGAGTTTGTGATACTCCCTCTCACAGTGTGATGACCTCTGGCCGGAGCGACAGAGGCGTTGGGGGAGTTTTTGATACTCTTCCCCTGAAATTTGACGACTTCTGGCCAAAGGGACAGAATTGTCGGGAGAGCTTGTAATACTCCCCCCTTGAATTTTGACGACTTCTGGCCGAAGCGACAGAAGTGTCGGGAGAGTTTGTGATACTCCCCCTTGAAAACTTGCACTTGGGGCAGTTTTTAGTGTTACTGTACTCGGAATCGGCGACTAGAGTGTGTAATACTCTTGGCAGTCGGCGATATCCGCAGCAAGGGACGTTTTTGTTTTCTACCCTTATGAGTTGGCGACTCCCTCTGTGAGTCGGCGACTCCTATCGTAACCGTCGGATCTTTTCGAGAGATCCTTGGAATATTTGGGAGATATTCGGGGAATATTTGTAAAATCTCCAAATAAGGAAAGTGTCTCACATTGCCGTGAGTTTTTGCCCGGAGTCGGCGACTGCCCTGTGGAGTCGGCGACTAGGCGTGATTAGGGGGTTTTGGAGATCGAATCTTGATCTCAAATTTTGTAATTTTTGGATTCTCTGGGGGGTTTTTGCAATTTTCCCAAGGCCTATAAATAGTGAAGAGGTTTTCCCCAAACCCTCACAACACTTTTTGCCCTTTCTCGATCGCTCAGACCCCCAGATTTTGAATCGCCGACTGCCTAGTTTTCAAACTCTAAGTCCGCGATTCACCCCATGTCTACCCCCGATTCCCACTTGAAGGAATCTGAAACGTCGGCTTTAATAGCCGACATGATGGATGTGGATAACCTGGATGTAGTGTTGAACACCGTTTAGTCGCCGATTCCTTCTCCTGACAGAGAGGTCGAGTCGGCGACTCTGGTGGTTCCATCCCAAGAATTGGTGCTGAGTGCCACCGTGCGCGAGCTACTTGGCGTTGGGCCAGTGTCGGCGACTCCCCTTGTGGAGTCGACGAGACAGAGCTTGGCCATTGTAGTCGCACGGCCGCTTTTTGAGCCTGGAGAGATCTCCGTGGCCTCTGTGTCGGCGACTCCCAATGTGGAGTCGGCGACTCATGAAGGCCCTGTCAGAGGGAGATGCTTCAGGCGAAAGGGGCAGGCTTCAGCTGCCACTGGGTCGGCGACTGCCAGCCAATCCTCGTCGATTCCTCTTACGGGATCGGCGACTAAATTGCTGGAGTCGGCGACTCATATGTTTGTTTCTGCTGACTCTTCCGCGCCTCGTGCCGAGCCATTGATCGTAAGCACAGAGGGCCGGATTGTGTCGGGACTGAACCCGAGCCAAGGTCCTTCTCAGAAAAGAAAGAGAAGGCGCACCACTGGCAAGGGCAAGGTGCATGTGCCCGAGGAAAGTGAAGGGGTCCCGCCTCCTCTCAACGTCAATATCGAGGAGACTCTGTTTGTGGACCATGGTGCCCGTAATTCACGAAGGCGAGCGGGCCGACGTGGCGAAAGAACTCCGCCACCTCCCGTGGATTTGAATGCCAGTCGAGACCCAGACCTCGACTTGAATACATACCTTGGAGCTGTGAACCCCTCTGGGTTCGCTCATTGTGAAGTCGCCTTGAATGGCGTTCCGAAGTTGCTACCTGTCGGCCGTTCTGGGGACGGCGAGTTTGAGCAAGTGATGACCCACGCAACTTTGGATGGATATGATGGATTGAATCCCACCTCTACCATGAATGCTATCGATGCTCGAGGGTTATTTTCGGGGATTCAGATTTCTGGTCACCTTCGATTCTGGGTGTCGAGGTACCAGCCGATAAATTTGCCGCCCCCGGGATTCCAAGCTATCCCGAGGATCTATTTCAAGCACTTCTCCGAGCTACCAATTCCGGAGATAATAAGTAAAGTGCTTTTGACGTTTGAAGTTTCATTGTCGCAGCTCCCGGCGGGATTCTTCGTGATCCTGCGGGGTTTTATGAACATATGCTGGGGATTGAATGTTGCTGCGACGGCGAGCTTGTTTCTTTACTTTTACAAGCTTACCAGAGAAAAGTCTGCATCGGGTCGCTTTGGATTCACGCGACGACATTTTGATAAGAACATCGTCGATGAGCTCCCGACGAACTTTGGATCCAACTGGAAAAGAGAGTTTATCTTCATAACCTCTGAGTTTCTCCCTGGGAGCCGGGAGATGTGGAATGATCCGAATCGAGTGCACATGGATGCCTCGATCAAGCTGAGCACGAGAGATTTAGAAGCCTCGAATCGTATAGCGCGCATGTTGACAACTTATTCTGTACCGCGCGGTGTTCCCTTTGTCCTTTGCCAGAGGGAAGACTTCACTTTTGAAGATGTCGAGGAAGCGCAAGAGCCACCTACTGAACGAGACTTGGAGGGTGGTCAGAGGCGATCTGTTATTTATCACGACGCTGCACCTCTGTACATGCGTAAGAGGTTTCGTGCGGGCAAACTGGTATCCTTGCGCAAAAAGGAAGAACAATCTCGTAGCGAGCCTCGAAGGACATTCGAGCACGGATCGAGCTCGCGCCCTGCACCTCCACCACCCAGGGGCTATGAGCCTTATACTTCTGCCGGAGTGACCCTTCCCGATTTTATGGCTACTACTGAGTCTAGAAGGGAAGCGATGTCACTCCTCATGGGGCATCCTGGGGCTTGGTGCCGGGCTGAATTGCTGAAGCATATGAATGCCGCTTGTTACATGGCACATGCTAGTTATCACGGAGACTCGATCCGTGACGTCGAGAAGATACAAGAGCGTTATAATCAGCTCGATGCAAAGTACAAGGAGAGCGAGAAAGCTCTTGATAAGCTGAAGAATGCGAAAGCCAGAATGGAGAACCTTCGTGATAATGTTCTGCCGAAAAGGGATAAGACCATCGAGTCCAAGCAGAAAGAGATAGATGAATGTTTTGCGAAGCTCTCGACGCTTCAAAAAGAATTAAGGACTGCTAGTTCTGGTCGTGTTGAGGAGGTTGGAAACCTTACGAGCCAGCTAGCCTCAAGAGATGCTAGGATTGAAGAGCTGGAGAAGCGAGTCGCTCAGAATCAAAACGATAATTCTGACTTGAAGAGCGAGCTTGCGAGTGCTGAAGAGGAAGTGTTGGGCCTGAAAGCCACAAACACCTCACTTGCTGATAGAGTTACCGGATTGGATCTGGATGTGCGTTATCAATCCGACCAACTCCAAGAGCTCATCTTCTTCGGGCCAACAATATTTCCTGCTCTACCTCCGAACTTTATCACAGACATTCTGGATTGGGTAGAGCAGCACCCTGAGGAGCTCGAGAAGAACAAAGAGACTCTCGACAGGATGAAGGACGAGGCCACGCAAGAATAGATATTTTAGAAGTCCTTTGATGTTGTAACCCTTTTTTGTAATTTGAACTTTAATGAAACTAATCGTTTTCGCTTTTCTATTTTATTGTTTATTTACTTTATTCTTTTGAATTGTAACTAAGACCCGAAACTAGATTCGCGAGTCGTAATTTAGTCCCTCTGGACGTAAATTAGACTAACCCTATCGCTAGCCACTCAGGGCGTAGACTTGGTCGTACGAATCGTAGCTCAGTCTACGGTTAAATTCGCAAAAATAAACTAAACTTCACAATTAATAGTAAGTCGTAAAATCGATTAACCACATTAAAGATAACAAATACTTTTGAAAGATAAAAAGGATACAACGGATCCTAAGACTCTAGACTCTAGAGATGTTGTTTGTCTCCGGCCGAAGCGACGGAGTGATTGTTTTACCTTCATCGAGGCCATAGCGACAAGATGAGGTTGGATCGTTAAGGCCGTAGCGACAAAACGATTTCTAACCTATTGAGGCCATAGCGACAAAATAGGTTAGTTTCGGAACTCTGAATGATCTAGGGTTTCGTATACCCCTAAGACTTCTACCCTTTGAGTTCATCTCTGGCCGAAGCGACAGAGTGATCTATACATCGAGGCCATAGCGACAAGATGTAGTTGAATTGTTAAGGCCAAAGCGACAAAACAATTTCTAATCTATTGAGGCCATAGCGACAAAATAGATTAGTTTGGAAACCCTAAGTGTTGGCGATCTAGGGTTTTACGTGTTCCTAAGACTTATACCCTTTATCTCTGGCCGAAGCGACAGAGTGATCTATACATCGAGGCCATAGCGACAAGATGTGATTAAATTGTTAAGGCCATAGCGACAAAACAATTTTGATTTGGGGGCAAAGTCGTAAATATCTAGGAACTTTTTAAATTTTTAACTTTTTATTACTAAAAAAGCGGAAAACAAATGTTTGAAAATAAAATCTAACTATTTTATTTTTGCTATACACGAAAGGAACCAAGGAAGAGGAGGACCAATACTAAGCGTAGTATTGTTGCATGTTGTCAGCATGCCAGGTGTTTGGAACCATTGTTCCATCCTGCCGTCGTAAGCGATAAGTTCCTGACCTTATCTCTTCATCGACGATGTATGGACCCTCGAAGTTGGATGACAACTTATTCCTTGGTCTATTCCTTTCGGTGATACTAGCCTTCCGCGTGACGAGGGTTCCCGGCAGAAACACTTTTTTGCGTACTTGGCGATTGTGGTATCGTGATACGCTGGCCTTGTACGATTCATTCCGCAGGTCTGCCTCGTCGCGGGTTTCATCCCTCAACTCTAGCTCTGTAGCTAGGTTTTGGTCATTGTTTAGCTCGTCGTACTTCGAGATCCTGTATGTTGGTATGCTCATCTCGATTGGTACGACAGCCTCTACTCCATATGTCATGGCGAAGGGGGTGTTTCCCGTGGGATTTTTACTAGTTGTGCGATATGCCCATAGGATTTCGCACAACTTATCTGCCCAGGCCCCTTTTGCCGATTCGATTTTCTTTTTGAGACCTTGTACGATGGCCTTGTTGGTCACTTCCACTTGTCCGTTTGCCTGTGGTCGGTAAACGGAAGCAAAGTGAAGTTTTGTGCCCAGGTCCTCGCACATTCTCGAGAACTTCCCCCCCGTGAATTGGGTACCATTGTCTGTGACAATGTGTTGGGGAACCCCGAATCGACATACTATGGAGCGATATACGAATTTGATT
>LFYR01001053.1:523-24526 GCA_001185155.1 Zostera marina | reverse complement strand
CTGGCCGGAGCGACAGAAGTGCCGGGAGAGTTTGTGATACTCCCCTCTGAAAACTTGCACTTGGGGCAGTTTTCAGTGTTATTGTACTCGGAATCGGCGACTGGAGTGTGTAATACTCTTGGCAGTCGGCGATATCCGTGGCAGGGGGCATTTTTGTTTTTTACCCTTGTGAGTCGGCGACTCCTAACGTAACCGTCGGATCTTTTCGAGAGATCCTTGGAATATTTGGGAGATATACGGGGAATATTTGTAAAATCTCCAAGTAAGGAAAGTGTCTCACATTGCCGTGAGTTTTTGCCCGGAGTCGGCGACTGCCCTGTGGAGTCGGCGACTAGGCGTGATTAGGGGGATTTGGAGATCGAATCCTGATCTCGAATTTCGTAATTTTTGGATTCTCTGGGGGGTTTTTGCAATTTTCCCAAGGCCTATAAATAGTGGAGAGGTTTTCCTCAAACCCTCACAACACTCTTTGCCTTTCTCGATCGCTCAGACCTCCAGATTTTGAATCGCCGATTCTTTGATTTTAAAACCTCGAATCAGCGATTCCCACCATGTCTTCCCCCGATTCACCGTTGAAGGAATCCGAAACGTCGGCTTTTGTAGCTGGTTTGATGGATGACAACCTAGATGAGGCGCTGAACACCGTTGAGTCGCCGATTCCCTCTCCTGACAGGGAGGTTGAGTCGACGATTCCGGTCGTTCCGCCTCATGGACTGCAGCTGAGTGCCACCGTGCACGAGCTATTGGGCGTCCTGCCAGTGTCGGCGACTCCCCTTGTGGAGTCGGCGACTCAGAGCCAGGCCCTTATAGTCGTACGGGAGCCTCTTGAGCAGGGGCAAATTCCCGAGGTTTCTGTGTCGGCGACTCCCATCGTGGAGTCGGCGACTGATGTAAGCCTTCTGAGAGGGAAGGCCTTCAGGCGCAAGAGGCTGGCTATGACTGCCACAGGGTCGGCGACTTCCAGCCGAACCTCGCTGACTCCCCTTACGGGATCGGCGACTCGTATGCTGGAGTCGGCGACTCCGGTGAATGTTGATGATGATTCTTCCGCGCCTCGCACCGCACCATTGGTCGTGAGTGCGGAAGGCCGGATTGTGTCGGGACTGAACCCGAGCCAAGGTCCTTCTCACAAAAGAAAGAGAAGGCGCACCACTGGCAAGGGCAAGGTGCATGTGCCCGAAGATAATGAAGGGGTCCCTCCTCCTCTCAATATTAACATCGAGGAGACTCTGATAGTGGACCGTGGTGAGCGTATTCCACGAAGACGAGCGGGCCGACGCTCCGAACGAACACCGCCACCTCCCGTGGACCTGAACGCTAGTCGAGACCCAGACCTTGACTTGAATACGTATATTGGAGCTGTGAACCCCTCTGGGTTCGCTCACTATGAAATCGCCTTGAATGGCGTTCCGAAGTTGCTACCCGTCGGCCGTTCTGGGGACGGCGAGTTTGAGCAAGTAATGACCCACGCGACTTTGGATGGGTCTGATGGAGTGAATCCCCCCTCCAATCTGAATGCGAGCGATGCTCGATCACTGCTGTCGGGGATTCAGATCTCTGGTCATCTGCGATTCTGGGTGTCGCGATACCAGCCGATCAATCTGCCGCCCCCGGGTTTCCAAGCTATCCCGAGGGTCTACTTCAAGCACTTCTCCGAGCTTCCCATTCCGGAGATTATAAGCGAAGTGCTTCTGACGTTTGGAGTGTCACTATCGCAGCTCCCGGCGGGATTCTTTGTGATCCTACGGGATTTCATGAACATCTGTTGGGGGTTGAACATCGCTGCGACGGAGAGCTTGTTGCTTTACTACTACAAGCTCACAAGAGAGAAATCTGCATCTGGTCGCGTTGGTTTCACGCGACGACACTTTGATAAGAATATCGTCGACGAGCTCCCGACGAACTTCGGATGCAATTGGAGGAAGGAATTTGTATTCATCACTTCTGAGTTTCTCCCTGGGAGCCGGGAGATGTGGAATGATCCGAATCGAGTGCACATGAATGCCTCGATCGAGCTGAGCACGAGGGATATCGAGGCCTCGGATCGTATAGCGCGTACGCTTACAGCCTATTCTGTACCGCGCGGTGTTCCCTTTGTCCTTTGCCAAAGGGAAGACTTCACATTTGAAGATGTTGAGGATGCGCACGAGCCACCCACTGAACAAGAGATGGAAGGTGGTCAGAGGCGATCTGTTATTTATCACGACGCTGCACCTCTGTACATGCGCAAGAGGTTTCGTGCGGGCAAACTGATAAGCTTGCGCCAAAAGAAAGATAAAGCTCGCAGCGAGCCTCGAAGAACCTTTGAGCATGGATCGAGCTCCCGCTCTGCACCAGGACCTCCCAAGGGCTACGCGCCTTACACTTCTTCTGGGGTGACGCTTCCTGACTTTATGGCTAGTGCTGAGACTAGACGGGAAGCGATGTCACTCCTCTTGGGTCACCCTGGGGCTTGGTGCAGGAGCGAGTTACTGTCGCATTTGAATGCCGCATGCTACATGGCACATGCGAGTTATCATGGAGACTCTATCCATGACGTCGAGCGGATTCAAGAGCGTTATAACCAACTCGACGCAAAATACAAGGAGAGCGAGAAGGCTCTCGATAGGTTGAGAAATGTGAAGGCCAAGATGGAGAATCTCCGTGACAATGTTCTGCCGAAGAAGGACAAGACCATCGAGTCCAAGCAGAAAGAAATAGACGAGTATGTCGCGAAGATCCTGGCGCTTCGTAAGGAATTGAAGACTGCTAGTTCTGGTCGTGCTGAAGAGGTTGCAAACCTTACGAGCCAGCTAGCCTCAAGTGAAGCTACAATTGCAGATTTGAAGAAGCAAGTCGCTCAGAATGAACATGATAATTCTGATTTGAAGAGCGATCTTGCGAGTGCCGAAGAAGAAGTGCTGGCCCTGAAGGACACAAACACCGCACTTGTTGATAAGGCTGCTGGGTTGGATATGGATGTGCGCTACCAATCCGACCAACTTCAAGAGCTTATCTTCTTTGGACCAACAGTATTCCCTGCTCTACCTCCGAATTACATCACGGACATTATGGATTGGGTAGAGCAGCACCCTGAAGAGCTCGAGAAGAACAAGGAGACTCTTGACAGGATGAAGGACGAGGCCGCGCAAGAATAGATTTTTAGAAGTCCTTATTGTTTTGTAATCTTTTTATCTTTTTTGTAATTTTGAAATTTTAATGACATTAATCGTTTTCGCTTTTCTATTTTATTGTTCATCTACTTTATTCTTTTGAATTATAACTAAGACCCGAAACTAGATTCGCGAGTCGTAATTTAGTCGCTCTGGACGTAAATTAGACTAACCCTATCGCTAGCCACTCTGGGCGTAGACTTGGTCGTACGAATCGTAGCTCAGTCTACGGTTAAATTCGCAAAAATAAACTAAACTTCACAATTAATAGCAAGTCATAAAATCGATTAACCACATTAAAGATAACAAATACTTTTGAAAGATAAAAAAGATACGATTAACCCTAAGACTCTAGAGTTGTTGTTTGTCTCCGGCCGAAGCGACGGAGTGATTGTTCTACCTTCATCGAGGCCATAGCGACAAGATGAGGTTGGATCGTTAAGGCCGTAGCGACAAAACGATTTCTAATCTATTGAGGCCATAGCGACAAAATAGATTAGTTTCAAAACTCAATATGTGAATGATCTAGGGTTCTATGTATTCCTAAGACTTCTACCCTTTGAGTTCATCTCTGGCCGAAGCGACAGAGTGATCTATACATCGAGGTCATAGCGACAAGATGTAATTGAATTGTTAAGGCCATAGCGACAAAACAATTTCTAATCTATTGAGGCCATAGCGACAAAATAGACTAGTTTGGAAACCCTAAGTGTTGATGATCTAGGGTTCTATGTATTCCTAAGACTTCTACCCTTTGAGTTCATCTCTGACCGAAGCGACAGAGTGATCTATACATCGAGGCCATAGCGACAAGATGTAATGAAATTGTTAAGGCCATAGCGACAAAACAATTTCTAATCTATTGAGGCCATAGCGACAAAATAGATTAGTTTGGAAACCCTAAGTGTTGATGATCTAGGGTTTTACGTGTTCCTAAGACTTGTACCCTTTGAGTTCATCTCTGGCCGAAGCGACAGAGTGATCTATACATCGAGGCCATAGCGACAAGATGTAATGAAATTGTTAAGGCCATAGCGACAAAACAATTTTGATTTATCAGGGGTAAAGTCGTAAATATCTAGGAACTTTTAAAATTTTAACTTTTTATTACTAAAAAAGCGGAAAAACAAGACGTAAAAATAAAATCTAATTATTTTATTTTGCTATACACGAAAGGACTAAAGGAAGAGGAGGGTCAATACTAAGCGTAGTATTGTTGCATGTTGTCAGCATGCCAGGTGTTCGGAACCATTGTTCCGTCCTGCCGTCGTAAGCGATAAGTTCCTGGCCTTATCTCTTCATCGACGATGTATGGACCCTCGAAGTTGGATGACAACTTATTCCTTGGTCTATTCCTTTCCGTGATACTAGCTTTCCGCGTGACGAGGGTTCCCGGCAGAAATACTTTTTTGCGTACTTGGCGATTATGGTATCGTGATACGCTGGCCTTGTACGATTCATTCCGCAGGTCTGCCTCGTCGCGGGTTTCATCCCTCAACTCTAGCTCTGTAGCTAGGTTTTGGTCGTTGTTTAGCTCGTCGTACTTCGAGATCCTGTATGTTGGTATGCTCATCTCGATTGGTACGACAGCCTCTACTTCATATGTTATAGCGAAGGGGGTGTTGCCCGTGGGATTTTTACTAGTTGTGCGATATGCCCATAGGATTTCGCACAACTTATCTGCCCAGGCCCCTTTGGCCGATTCGATTTTCTTTTTGAGACCTTGTACGATGGCCTTGTTGGTCACCTCCACTTGTCCGTTTGCCTGTGGTCGGTAAACGGAGGCAAAGTGAAGTTTTGTGCCCAGGTCCTCGCACATTCTCGAGAACTTCCCCCCCGTGAATTGGGTACCATTGTCTGTGACAATGTGTTGGGGAACTCCAAATCGACATACTATGGAGCGATATACGAATTTGACTGCCGCATCCTGAGTGATTTTTGCTACAGCCTGAGCCTCGACCCATTTTGTGAAGTAGTCAACTGCCACAAAAATAAATCGAGCTTGGGATGTTGAGGGTGGGAATGGTCCTACGATGTCCAGTCCCCACCTTGCAAATGGTATCGAGCTCAGGATGGGAGTCATGTCTGCGGATGGTTTTTGTTGCATTGGGCTATGCAATTGACATGCTCGGCACTTGCGGACGTAAGTGCGAGCCTCTAACCGTAGTGTGGGCCAATAATACCCCAGCCGTATGATTTTGAAGGCCAGTGCTCTTCCTCCTTCATGGAGTCCGCACGAGCCTTCGTGTACTTCCTTTATGACATTGTCAGTGTCGGGTTTGGCCAAACAACGCAACAACGGGCTGTCGAAGGACTTTTTATAAAGTACTCCTCCGACTTCGCAGAACTTGGCTACTTTGTGTTGTAACTTTTTGGCCTCACTCCGATTGTCCGGAAGTACACCGTTTAGAATGAATGCCAGTATTGGTCGCCTCCAATCCTCTGAGGGATCGGATGTGACATTCAATACCTGGCATGAGGGCTGGAGTACAGAGTCCACCAGTATTTCACGCTGGCCTCCCTCCCAGGACGATGCTAGCCTTGCTAAAGCATCGGCTGGCGTGTTCTGAGTTCGAGGAATTTGCTCGATTTTAAACTCAGCGAATTGTTTGGTGAGTTCTATCATGGTGTCCACATATTTCGTAATTTGTGGTTCTTTGCAGGCGAACTCACCCGTGGTTTGCCGAGCCACGAGTTGGGAGTCAGTGCGAAGCGTGACTTTCTCAGCGCCGAGAGTTCGCAGCAGTTTCAGGCCGTGAATGGCTGCTTCGTATTCCGCGACATTGTTTGATGCCGGGAAATGGAGCCGTACTGAGTGTTCATAGTTTTTTCCATCTGGACTATGGATTTTCACCCCGATACCTGAACCTGTGCTGCAACTCGACCCGTCTACTTCCAGAGTCCATGGTTGGGCTAGGTTGGATGGTGTGAGTTCGACCATGAAATCTGCCACAGCTTGCCCTTTGATGGCAGTGGCTGGTCGGAAATCCAAATCGAACTCACTGAGCTCGATTGCCCACTTAGTTAACCTACCCGATATGTCTGGTTTGTGGAGCAGACGACGTAAAGGACACGACGTAAGTACTACGATCGTATGCGCTAAGAAATATGCTCGGAAGCGACGACAAGCATGGATTACAGCATATATGATTTTCTCGATTGGAGAATACCGTATTTCTGCTCCTTGTAGTCGCCTCGAGTGATAGTAGATGGGGACTTGTTCCTTATCTCTCTGTGCGATAAGGACTGCACTTACGGCCTCTTCTGAGGCCTCTATGTACAAGTACAGATCTTCCCCATCCCTGGGTGAGGTCAGCATTGGAAGCTAGGACATGTGTGCTTTTAACTTGGTAAAAGCCTCCTCGCATTCCGGTGTCCAAGTGATACTACCCTTAGCCGCAGTTTTTAGAAGTTGGAAGAACGGTTTACACTTGTCAGCCGTTTGCGATATGAAATGACTGAGTGCATTGATTCGACCGTTCAACCTTTGTACTTCTCTAATTGTGCGGGGGGCTTCCATATCGAGTATCGCTTGGATTTTGTCGGGATTTGGTTTAATCCCGTGCTGACCTACGTAGAAACGAAGGAACTTCCCTTCCTTGATTCCGAAGGAACACTTACTCGGATTAAGCTTCATTCCGTATTGCTTTAGTTTCCTAAGGGTTTCTCTCAGATCCTCAGGGTGTTTTTCGACGCTTGTTGATTTGACCAAGATGTCATCAACATAAGCGGAAACATTACGCCCGATCTGGTCCACGAAAACCTTGTCCATTAAGCGTTGGAATGTAGCTCCAGCATTCCTTAGACCGAATGGCATTACTCGATAACAGAATATCCCAGAGTCCGTGATGAAGGATGTTTTCTCTTCATCAGGCTCATGCATCAGGATTTGGTTATATCCTGAGTGGGCATCCATCATGGAGAGGAGTTCGTTACCAGACGCTCCGTCGACTAACTCGTCGATGGATAGGAGCGGGTAACTATCCTTGGGGCATGCCTTATTGAGATATGTGAAATCAATGCACATGCGCCACTTGCCATTGGGTTTCTTGACGAGAACGGGGTTGGCCAACCAAGTTGGATATCGAACCTCTCGAATGTGCCCGGCATTCAGAAGTTTCGATATCTCTTCATTGGCGGCCTCCCACCTGTCAGAGGTGAGCACTCGACGCTTTTGGCGACGAGCTGGGATAGATGGGTCGACATTAAGTTTGTGCGTCACGATTTGACGCGCAATCTGTGTCGGAGCCTCACCCTCCCAAACGAACCTGTCCTGGTGCTCCTCCAGGACAGTCACAAGCTTGGCCCTTAGGTCGGGATCTAACCCTTTCCCTAATGCCACGTGTCCCCCCTTCAGCTGGTATACTTCAGTCTCATCCACGGGTTGTAATTTTTCCCTTTCCCCGTTGTCAGGTGGGGCGTGGACGAGCATACTGTTTAGTTTTACCAGCTGAGTTGCCTTCTTATACCCTTTGAGACCAGTTGTTCGACGTAGATCGAGAACTCCCTGCAGTGGTCGGTGAGGTAGCCGTGGTCCTTGTGAAATTTACAGAACCTTCCACCCTTTTTGAGACTACTTTTGGTTGCAGGGTCCAGAGTACGGGCAGGAGGTAGATCTGCCCGACTTTTGAGTTTCTCAAACAGTTCGCCTTTATTGATTGTTAGAGGGGTCCATTCCTTCCATGGTTGGGATGGACCCTTTGGCGACTGTTTGGTGGTTGTTTGGTACACTTTGTTGTCATGCTTGGGCTTCCACTCCCTTTTGTAGGAACTAGCCGCATGCTCAGTGTACTTGCTCGAGGAGCCTCGAAAACTGTTTTTTCCGCCGTAGCTCTTTTTCTCAAACTTTGGTTTTTTGAAGCTAGTGGTCTCAAGTTCCACCAGCTTGTTCTCATTCTCCTCTTCCACCTCAATGAACGATTGGGCTTGCTGGAAGAGGTCTGGTAGAGTCTCCACCTTATGGAGAGTAAGATGCTGGGCCAGAGGGGAGTAGGGTACAAGCCCATTTGTGTATCCCGCTATGGCCAAACTTGGGATTAAATCGCTCACCTCTGTCATCATTGAGGTGAACTTGATTGTGTAATCCCTTAACGACAGCTTGTTCTGTCGTAGTGCCAGCAGTGCGTTGGCACTGTGTTTGATCCTAATCATCCTCACGTGTTGGGCGATGAATTTGGATGAGAGGTCCGTAAAGCTGGAGATTGACCCAGCTGGCAGACCAGAGAACCACCGATAGGCACTGCCCTTGAGAGTGCCAGGGAATGCCCGGCACAACAGTGCGTTATCGGTGGTTTGCGGTTCCAAGACACTAAGGTAGAGGTTGATGTGATCTCTTGGATCACCAGAACCATCATACGCTTCTATCCTTGGTACCCGCCAGGTTTGTGGGAAGGATACCTTCAAAAGGTCCTCTCGAAAAGGAGCACTTTTATTCCTTAGAAATTCCATCGAACCGCTGGCAGTTGGATTGACTGCCAACTTCCGACGAAGATCTTCCACAAACCGAGTTGTAAGAGTCTTCTCAGTAAGACTCTTGTTAGGTCCGACCTTTGATTTGGGTTATGGACCATCCTTATTTTTCTCCCCAGATGGAGAATTATGAGAGGCCGATTCACCCGCTCCTTCGCGGGCAACGGTCCTCTGACTCCTCGCTTTCTCGAGGTTGTTCATCCTTTGTTCCATGTTCTCCATGAATTTGGACAACCTCTCCTCTAAAGCGGGAGGAACTAATGTTTGGGGGCGCTGACTGACTTGAGGCTCCTCAGGCCTTTCTTGCCTGTTTTCTTAAGGAGGGTCAGTCTGGGCCCTGTCAGCTGCCATTGATGACTTGCCTTTGGTCCTCAGATGGAAGTCGCGCTTTTGCCTTTCAGAAATCATTGTATACAAAAAAAACCTGTTCCAACTAGAGCGCAAGTGCTTGCTAGAACTAACCCGAGAGAAAGAACCAGGTGGAGTCGGCGATTCACTATGGGAGTCGGCGATTCACGAAGGTGGAATCGGCGACTGACACTAGTGGAATCGATGATTGCTTTAGGTAGCACTTCTTTCGAGTCTGGCCGTGGACAACACTCTTAGCTAGCAGAATAACCCGCAATCGGCGATTCACTAGGTGGAATCGGCGATTGCCTGTGTGAATCAGAGATTCCTTGACACAAAGTTAGCGACTCACTCTAAGGGAATCGAGCTAAGCTTTGCGAAGAAAATTTCGCGATTACGAAGGGATATCGTGGTTCGATAGTCCCACAGACGGCGCCAGCTGATGAAGCACGGAATCTGCTACCAGTGGGCTCGCGGGGTGGCGAGATGAGCCGGAGGCTATGGAGTCCACGACGAGTTTTCTAAGTTTTCTTCCATCTGAATTATCCGCTCCGGCTGCTCTGAATCCATTTCGCGTGTTCGATTCACGTCAGGTTCACCACTGATCGCGTCCCTTTGGAAAGGTTGCTGATCTTCTCTATTCCCGTATAATCACAAGTATCTTACAAGTATATTCTAAGTGTATTACAAGTGATCTCCTCCTTTTACACTTCACCCCTTGGGGTATTTATACAATTTCCTATCGGACTCTGGGCCCTATGCTTTCGGATTAGGATCCGGTATAACGGATCCGATATACTTGGGATGCCATCTTTGGGAAGTTAACCGCTCGGGCTGACGGGTCCTTCCAGCCGACCTGGTCGGGCGAATGTTCGTGGGGTTGATGGGTCCACCCGGCCGGTTTGAACGGGCGAGTGTCCTTGGGACGACTTAGGCTTTCTTCTTTCATTCAACTCACTGGGTCTTGCTTCTGGACTCCTTTGTGGGCCTGGGCTGGTAACTTGGGGGTACCATCAATTTGTAATGGAAATTTTGTATCGGACCAAAGTTAACAGAATTTTCGTTAAAAATATTATTTGTAACAGAAATTCTGTTAACTTTGCTCGTCCTAACTGCCTACTTTTTTTCATTTTGTAGTGAAATATCAGTTACTAATTGCATTTTATATTTATATTTCTATTTAATCTCATTATCCAAGTCCTGTCATTCATCTAAAAAAATTATATATACTTCTAATGTTTTATTTCACTTTCTCTGTTCATTTTAGCCTGACACCAGTACAGACCAAAGAAAATTCAGAGCAGAAACTAAACAATTTTTATGATATTGAAATCAACAGACAGAAGATCCTGCTTTTCAGAATCCCATATTCTAATGATGTATTTGATTAATCCATCATTCCTGCGATTTATCTTATTCACTTCCCATAAAAAAAAGACATTTAACTCACACACCCTATTCTTTTTTTTTTCCTTCTTTTTTACTTGTGAGATTATTAATGATATATTTCATTAATTTGTTTGCTATTTTACCCAGATGGTATTTGTCCTGATATATTTTCAGAATTTATACTTAAAGGTGAAACACCAACAGGAACTAAATTGTGTCTCTCTCTGTGTTGAAAAAAGCCTCAGTTCCTAGAATCTTTGTAAACCCATCAACAAGTTGTTGTCCTGATGCTATATATTCTATTTTGATTGTCCCTTTCATTACTAGTTCTCTAATGAATTGATGAGAAATATCTATATGTCTGGTTTTCAGACTTGAGGTTGGATTCTTAGTTAGAAATATTGCAGACTTATTGTCACACAATATCTTAGGAGTTGACTCAAACCTAATGTCTAACTCTCTAAATAGGTAGCAAAACCATTTTATTTCTGATACAATTCCAGATAGAGCCCTGTATTCAGACTCACAACTAGATTTCGATACCACCTGTTGTTTCTTAGTTGACCATGTTACTAAGTTGCCCCCAAACCATATACTAAACCCAGAAATAGATCTCCTTTCATCTGGATCATTACCCCAATCTGAATCACAGTAAGCAACTAGCTTGTTTACTGGATTATCTAAGGGTGTAAATCTCAAACCAATATTCAAGGATCCCTTTATATATCTCATAACTCTTTTTGCAGCTTATAAATGTATATCAGTGGGTGCTTGCAAAAATTGACTTAGATGGTTGACACATAATGAAATATCTGGTCTGGTCATAGTTAGATACTGTAGAGATCCTATAATACTCCTATAGGTTGTTTGTTCCTCTAGAGGATTTCCTAGGTTCTTTGTTAATTTTGGATTCAGAATCGTTAGACTTTTAGAAGGAGTACAATCCAGCATGTTTGTTTTCTTTAGTACCTCCTTTATGTACTTCTCTTGACTTAGTATTAGTGTCCTTCCTTGTTTTATACATTCCATTCCTATGAAATAATTCAGAAATCCTAAGTCTCTACATGAGAATTCTTTGCATATTAATTTTATGCAATTATTTACCTCATTTTCTGAATTTCCAGTTATAATTATATCATCTACATATACTAAAATGTAGATTTTTGATTCCTCGATTACCTTAAAAATCAGAGATGAATCTGTTTGGCTATTTTTGAACTTGTCTTCTACAAGGAAATTATGTAATCTAGAGTACCAAGCTCTAGGAGCTTATTTTAGTCCATATAGTGCCTTATTTAGAAGACACACATGATCTGGATAATTTTAGTCTTGGAATCCTGTGGGTTGTTTCATATACACAGTTTCACTTAGAAACCCATTTAGGAAGGCATTCTTTATATCTAAATGTCTTAGTTGCCAGTCATAGTTGACAATAATAGAAATAATAGATCTAAGTGTGTTAATCCTAATCACAGGACTATAAGTAGTAGTATAGTCTACCCTTTCCTTTTGGTTATACCCTTTGGCTACCAACCTAGCCTTGTATCTTTCTATAAACCCATCTGATTTTTTCTTAATCTTGTCGACCCATTTACACCCAACTATATTCATCGTAGAGTTATTTGGTACTAGTTCCTCAAGCATTGCTTCTTTCCATTTGTCTTGTTTGTTGGCCTCTGTGAATGTACAAGGTTCTATCTCATCTATAGAAACATTACGCTCATAATTTTTTGCCAAAAATCATGGAGGCCTTCTTTCTCTAGTTGGGTATCTTAGTTCTTGTGTCTGAATAGAGTTGTTTAACTGTGTTGGTACTATCTCTGGTTGTGATTCATTGCTTCCATTTATCTAATCTACAATTTGATTAATTATATCTACTTGCTCTTGATGTTCAGCTCTATGACTAGTTTGATGAGGTTCAACAATAACTTGTTCAGTTCTTGTGGATCTATTTATTCCATTTATATTGGGTAGAATTATCCTTACATTTTGATTCTGATTTTTCTCTTCAATTTTCTTATCTTTGGTATTTTTAAAAAAAGAAAATTCATTCTTATTGAACCTTACATTCCTAGATATAATTATATTTCTATTTTCTATATTCATACACATATATCCCTTATGCTTGTTTGAGTATCCAACAAACACACATTTGGTAGCAGTTGGCTCAAACTTATTTCTAAGTCTTTTTGCCACTAATCGAAAGCAAGAACAACCTAATAGTCTGAGTAAGCTATAATCAGGTTTTCTATGTGTTAATATCTCAAAGGGAGATAGAAAATTTAATACAGAGCTAGGAAAATTAGAAAGCATGCAGATGATCTACCTCTGGCCACATATCCTTGGATAGACCTGACTGACTGAATATACACCTACTTGTTTCTAAAAGGTGTCTATGTTTTCTTTCCACTATTCCACTTTGTTGAGGAAATGCTATAAATCACCTGAGGTACATCCGTTCTTGCTACTAAAGCCCCTTGTGTTGCCATCTTAACAATGCAAGAACCCCCAAAAAAAAACTGATTTCCCCCAAAATTGAAAATAAACGTACAAGCAGGAATCGTAAATCTCTAGATCTGTTTTTCCATACCAGCTCTCGATACCATGTGAAGATTTTAATCTTGAGGAGTATGTCAACAAATTTGACAAAATTAGTAGGAATGATGATCGTTGAAGCAGGATCGTGTTGTGAAGAAATCAAAGAAGAAGAGAACGATGGAGAAGAAGAATTAGAATAGTTTAGTAGATTCTCTGTCACGAGAGAGAGAGAGAGAGAGAGAGAAAGAAATGTTGTGCAAGATTAGAAGAAGATTAACCAACAACTAAGAAGGTTATCACAAAACAAGAGAGTGGAAGAAGAGAGTTACGCTTGATGATTAATAACTAATCCATGATGTTATTTATACACACACTTAGGGTGGTGTATTTACATTGTAGTCTAAATTTTACATACAATAGTGATTCAACCCTTATGGGTGATTTTGCATTTCCTTCCTTGTCTTTTGTATTCTTTACATCCATGCCTTTATGGGTGATATTGCTTTTATGTTCATGTATTCTTAGTCTTTACACTGACAAGCTATACAAAATCCTATGGGCATATCGCACAACGAGCAAAAATCCCACGAGAAATAACCCCTTCGCAATGACTTATGGAGTGAAAGTCGTCGTACCAATCAAGATGAGTATATAAAATACAGAATCTCGAACTACGACGATCAAATAAATGATCAGAATCTAGCAACAACATTGGAACTAAGAGAAGAAATGTGTGACAAAACAAACTTGTCTATGTGCTGCCCCCTCTTGTGCTGCCCTCTTGGAAGTGGGGTAAAACCTTCCCTTGGAAGTGGAGTAAAACCTTCCCTTGGAAAAGTACCCCCTCTTGTGCTGCCCTTTGGTACCTCTCTATGTTGTGGCCGGGTTTCCAGCCTTGACTGCTATTGTTGTACGTTCTGGTCGTACTGGCCTTTCGGCCTTTGACGTATCTGTTTGTATTTTGCTTCATAGTAGTCCTCTACGTTTGACTCCTTATATGATCTTTCCATAGTCTCTGCAAACGTTGATGGAAGATCTCGTACTAAATCGCCTGAGAATCTAGTTGGCCTTAGTCCATTAACTAGTGCCATCAGGACTCCTTCTGAACAAACGACTTTTTGGACTGCTACCGCAAATCGATCCATATATTCCCGCGTTGACTCTCGGTCTCCTTGCACGACTGTTAATAAAGTTGTGTTCAATCCCTTGCGCCTTATTTTATGCCCGAAGGCAATTTTGAACGCTTTTTCCAAGTCTTTGAACGAATTAATGCTTCCCTCGGGGAGGTTTCTGTACCACCCCACTACCTCTCCTTTCAATGTTCTTCTGAACATACGACACCAAATGACTTTTCGCCCTGTAGTGTCCTCCATTTCCATGTAGAATGAGTGAATATGATCCTCCGGATCCGTCGTACCATCATATAATGTCATTTTTGGAGCCCTCCACCCCATCGGGTATTCTTCCACTAAGAGATGTCGCGCTAGAGCCTCCTCACTACCTGTCGGCGCAGGTTGATCCAGATAGCCCATTGACGGCCGTATGGGCACATTTCCTTGTATACTCCTATTTGTTAATGACATAATTCACTCCTGAAGTTGTCTTTGATTGTTTTCTAAATCCGAGATAGCTGCTAGGAGTTGATTCTCCCTTGATCCTTGTGATATGGGAAATGCTCTCCCATATCCCCTCTGGTCACTCCTGCGTTGCTCCGGTGATCTCGACCGGCTTTGCTCCGACCAACTTAAAGAAAGGAAGGGAATCTATAATTCGAAACTACAAGGGAGTCAGAGGACCACAGGGAAATTTCACGGGATGTCCTGATGGCAGAATTCGAATCCCTTCATACCTCGTTGTTGATATACCTAGTTCCACCAAATTTCTGAATGCCTGGACTAGAGACTTATTCAGGGAAAACATACCCAAATGATAATGTCAATTTTTTCACCACACAGATACAGTCTACCTTTCAGGATGATATCCTGGTTAGAGAATTTTCAAGAATCTTACGAGGAGGCCCATCATACCATTGGTTTGTAGACCAGCTTTCCGGTCACAAAGTTGAACATAAATATTGTCAATTTTATAAAAATTGGTTGCTATTACTTTAACCTCAATTGGGACCAAATTCTTTTTTTGTCGCAATTACTTAGCCTTCAATCATGACTAAATTTCATTTGGTCTCAATTACTCTGCGACTAACTCTTGGTTGGTCTCAATTTTTTTACGACTATTTATTGTTTGGTCTCATTGTTGTTGACATCACTTAGTGTAACATGGATTTTATTGAAGGTGGAAGAGTAGCAGAAAATATGATAGTCACATTCAAGTAAAATAGCTCTTCAACTTCCGTCAATTTTTTTCCCATGTATACTCCAATTTACACAGGTGGATTCCCTTTTCATCTTCTATTTTCACTTCTATGATTTTAGTCCCAGACTCGTTCATATTATAGCTATAAACGTATGACAAAACAAACCTATATAACGATGCCTACAAGGCTAGCGTATCAAGATACCACAATCGCCGTGTACGAAAGAAGGTATTCTTACCACGAACTCTCGTCACGTACAAGGCAAGCATAACAGAAACGAATAGACCTAGAAACAAATTATCCTCCAACTTCGAAGGGCCATACATTGTGGAAGAGGAAATATGGCCAGGTACTTATCGTTTACGGTCATAATACGGGTGATGAAGTACGTAATCTGCTACCAGGGGGCTCGCGGGGTTACAAGATGAGACAAAGGCTTTGGAGTCCACGACGCGTGCTCTACGTCAAAATACCTGCAAAGAGGTGGGGAATCGACGACTCAGATATGGGAATCGGCGATTCGAGCTCCTAGACATGCTCTGGTTGGAGTGTGGTGTCAAGTGTGGTTGGAGGGAATGAGATGAGAATGGAGGACACCCCAAGGACCCCTTTTATAGGGTCTTTGGAACGTTCCCCATTCAATGGTGTGGGAACTTGTTCATTAGATCGACTTTGCGTTGTACATGTGTAAGTGAATTATGCATTACCACTACAAAAAAAAGTAGGCAGTTAGGACGAGCAAAGTTAACGGAATTTCCGTTAAAATTTGTAACGGAAATTCCGATAACTTTGGTCCGTTACAAAATTTCCGTTACAAATACTTAAATTCGTTACAAAAATCCGTTACAAATACTTTCAACCTAAAGTTAACGGAACAAAAAATCCGTTACAAATTTTTTTTAGTAAAAAAAAATTCCAGAATCCCTGTAAATTCATTTATAATTCACAATTGCAGTATAAATTCATTGTCCCTGTAAATTCAATTCAAAATCCTGTAAATTCATTCAATAATAATGATTCCATTCCTGTAAATTCATTCAATATTCAATACAAAATTTCCGTTGCAAATACCAAAATCTGTTACAAAAATCTGTTACAATACTCTGAAGTTAAAGTTAACGGAAAGAAAAATCCGTTACAAAATTTTTAAGTATTTATAACGGAAATTCCGTTACAAATGAGAAAAATATCATTTGTAATGGAATTTCCGTTACAAATTTTTTTTCCAAAAAAAAATTCCAGAATTCCAGTGCATCTGCAATTCCAGTATTCCTGTAAATTAAATGCAAAATCCTGTAAAATCATTGCAAATTCCTGTAAATTCATTCAATTAATATTAATTCCTGTAAATTCATTCAATTAATATTAATTCATGTAAATTCATTCAATATTCAACAAATATTCAATACAAAAACAACATTCAACAAAAATAACATGGAAGACCTATTTGGATGGAGGAGTTTGATATCTTTGATCGCTCTGACCTGCATTAATACTTCTATCTTGCAACGTTCCACGATCTGAAGGTTGTGGAGTTGTATTTGATTGGGATAAAACTGTTTTCTTCAGGTCTTCAAACATATCAAACATTTCATCATATTTCCTTTTTAAAACTTGATTATCCTGTAAAACATTTAAGATTCATTTATATTTATGTATTACTTTAAAATTTTATTGACTTTCATACACATACCTCTATTAACTTTTCCATTAGATCGTTCATTTTTTCTTTTTCTTTTTCTTACTCAATAGATCTTGCATTCATTTCAATTGAAAATTTGGTAGAAGCAGTGCTCGACTCAGCAAATGATCCTCCACCAAGTCCAATGTGCCTCCTTTTTTTGCTTTGAATAAATTTTGAAATGCATTTTTGTTGAATCACCTAAATGCGAAAAATAATATATTAGAAAATAAAACATTTGAATAATTTGAAATAGTAAAATAATTTAAAACATACATCTTCATCCGTTGTTGGACGTAATTCTTAAATTTCATCACTTTTGTAATATTCAGACACGTTTCTCTATAAAATAAGTAATAAGCTATGAGTAGATCAATAAACTACTAATTATGAACATTATAAAATAAACTAAGACTTACATAGACTTCGTTGTCAGTACCAGAAGAACGAATCAATACATTTACAGACTTCGTTGATTCGTTGATGCCTCAATGCCTTCGCGTTGCAGATTTTCTCTTATTGCACTGAAAGGAATTGAACCTGTTTTATGATTTAGTATCTTCTTAGTCCGGTTGGTTTTGTTTATTTTGGATTTTCTCTGTGAATTCATATACAATGTTATATATACAACTTACAATATAAAATAGTAAATAATTGAAGTATGGATGTATAAAAAACAATACCTTAAATTCTTCTGTAGTCCATAATTCTTCCGCACACTTTTCGAAAGTGAATCGATCAATGTATGGAGGAAGACTAGCATACATCCTTTCAATTGATTCATCATCAACAAATAGATCAAAGTATTTTTCCTTTATATATTTTTGATAACGCCTTCAAGTATTGTTGAGTTTGAATTTGATGTATTGATGAGCATTTGGGTAACCGTCTAAATCAAAATCAACCTATATAATAAAAATTGAAAAATTATTTGACTAAAAAAAATCTAAATCAGAAAATAAAAAAAACATACCTCAATATACTTGAATGCTTGTCGAAAGCTCTGAGATGTTTGTTTCGGCCAGTTCACATTCAATGGAAAAATTGTA
The DNA here is from genome assembly GCA_001185155.1 of Zostera marina. Lineage (NCBI taxonomy): Eukaryota > Viridiplantae > Streptophyta > Magnoliopsida > Alismatales > Zosteraceae > Zostera > Zostera marina. The sequence goes on along the minus strand of LFYR01001053.1, from coordinate 6,586 downwards.
TGCATTTTTGCGACTCTATTGATTATAGCATTAAATTTCTTACGCAGATGTCCAGTTGGTTGCATGTGCGTTGGCTCCCATTCTATTTTAAATCTAGATCTTCCGGATGATCTAAGTTTCTACCTCTTCTATTTGGTAGACTCAATTCTGAAATAAAAAATAATGAGCCAATAAATACACATAAATCAATCAATTATATAATATAAACATCGATTATAATTAGTTAGTTACCATCATTATCTCCGAGGTCCGAGTCGGAGTCGGAATTAGATTCACCCATTGTTGTTGGTACTTGAGTAGTTGGAGTACTCGAACCTTGTGGAGTTGGAGTTGGAATTTGATTTGGAGTTGGAGTACTCGAACCTTGAGGAGTTGGAGTTGGAATTTGAGTTGGATTCGAAATTTGAGTTGGAATTTGAGGAGTTGAAGTTGTAGTCGAAGTTGCAGTCGGAACATGAGTACTTGAAGAAGGTTCTTCATGGTCGACAGAACTTCGTGTAAGTCGTCATTTCTTACTAACCAATGTTTTTTTGGGTGCCATTTATAAAATATTCAGTACTTAAAATCTGGTGATACAGTATCCCGAACACAGTCACAACCTACCAGCAACTAAAAGTCCGGATAGCCTAAGATGAGTTAAGGTATCTATTCTAGGGTTGGGGAGGTCCCCAGTCGAATCCTAGGATGAGTTAACCTACAGTTGTATTTTTTACAATCAAGTAGGATTATATTACTCGTTGTAATAGTTTGAACTACTTAACTAATATGTTGTTTTAGTTAGCTATTATTGATAATCAGAACACTTAAAAAATACATTCCATATATTGATTTAACAAGAATTACAGAGGAATGTAGATACAGGTTACAATGAATAAGATAGAGGATCGATCTATTTATCACTAGGAGGAAGGGGCAAATCTTTGGAACCCGCTGCACCATTATCATCTTGATCTTCCACAGAAAAGTCTTTATCAATGGTGGCAGTAGTGTTGTCTCCCGAAGCCTCCTCTTCTTCATCTTCATCCTCTTCTTCCGCAAGTGCCCGATTCCGGACTTCAGTAGCTTCCTTTGGGTACTTGCGGGCCCAGTTATGGACAATCTCAGCCTCGAAACCAGGACAGACATGAGGACCCAAGTCCACCAGATCATTATAATCTCGCACGTTGGTGAGAAATTCAGTCTTGAGCTTCTCCAAATGATCAATCATGCGTCAAGCTCCTCAGTCATGCGTTGGATCTCCTCAGTCTTTTCCTGATCTTCTCCTTCCAGTCGCTTTATCTTAGTTTGGCAATCATCCAGCGACTCGGAGAGCTTCTGCCTTTCCTCTTCCCCTTCGTTCAACCGTCGAGTGAATACATCATTCTGCACCAGAGTAGAACGAAGGGACGCCTCAGTGTTCTCAACCTGCCGGGTAATATCGACAATCATCGACTCTTTGATTGAAACCCTGGCACGTTGAGAAGCTAATTCCATCTCCACAGCTCCCAATTTTCTGTTGACTTTGGAGAGTTCTTGCTACTTATCTCTCAAGAGATTTTTCTGAGCAGCCCAGTCCTCAGCCAACCTCTTGTTGGTAGCAGAAAGAGTAGAGGCATCTGAAGCTTTTTGTGCAACCTCGCCTTCCAGATCCTTGCATCGGCGCTTCACTCTCTTCAACTCATCTTCCATGGACTGGTAGTCACGAAGACGAGACAGGGAAGAGAGGCGGACCTGAAACAAATAAGCGAGCTGCAAAATGAGAAAGAATGAGTAAGAAGATACTCATAAAAATAGTAAAAACAAAAGTACTCAGGTTGCTCAGATTCTGTCCGATTTCCTCGACAGTCCGGTCCATCGGATACCCAGATATAGTCCGCAACGTAGCTCGGGCGGTATCCGTGTCAGCGACCATCGGGAACTTGGTCCCATAATTCCGGGGGTGGGAACCTTGATAACCCGGCAGTTGTACCTCCCGGGTAGAAGCATATGAGTACCGACCCCGGGAGGACTCCCCAGCATAATATCTCCCACGCGGAGGAGTTCGTCGCCTGGGGGAGTATCTCCTCGCTTTCCTCGGAGGAGATGAGTCGGTCCTTGGGGGAGGAGTGCGTTTTTTGCTTCTTTTTCCCTCAGACCCCTCGGGCTGGACATCCTTTCCAGCAGTTCTCTTTCGCTCCTCTTCCGGAGTACGAAAGAGGGAAGCAAGTCTGGCAGCAGTAGGAGACTGCACAGTAGTAGTCCCCACAGGTACCTCCCCTTCCTCAGCTTGTTGTTCTTCGTCATTGGGAGGAGGGGTGGGCGCCCTTGTATAAGCGTTCTCATGAGCGTGGCGCCTCAGATGTTGGGCATCAGAAGGTTTAGAGGCAGATGCATAAACCTTTGTACCCGTCTCGTTCTGCCCAACGCATTCAGGGACACCTCCAGGGTTATGCATGTAAAAATCTGCGAGAAATAAAAACAGAGTTAGTAAAAATGCATACACATAAAAAACAGAAAGAAAAAACAGATAAAGGAAGACCTTGTCGGTTAAAGGTATCATCAATCGCGTGACCGACAGGCACAGCGATAGGATTTAGGAAGGCCAGCCTTTGTACAGAAGCTCCCTCATCCTCAGTCAGAACAGGACGGGGAGTAGGCTTACGATCACTACTGGATACAGGAAGAAGTCTACTACCAGGACATAGCCTGCAATCCACAAAAATAAACTCACTCTTGTTCCGCCTGGTCGGAGGATCTTTCAAGAGAGCTGAGTGAGTAACAGAGGAGGCACGGCTGGTACATGCAATGAAAGGGCTGCCCTTCTTCGGATTTTGAAAAGTGAAGAAGTAGAAGAATAGCCGAGCAGTTGGGATTATTCCAGCATCCCTAAGGATATTTATAAATCCCCTAACATAGAAGAAGAAGGCAGCACCCATCTGAGAAATACACAATCCAGAATACAAAAGGATTTCACTAACCAGGGAAGGGATCGGAAGGATCGGAAAATTAGTGAAGTAGATACGGTGAAGTGCCAACATAAAATAGGGGGGCACATCACCGGTATGCTCAGAAGGGTAGGCCCAGTATACTCTCTCTCTAAGCTCTAACCCCCTCAAAATTCTTTGGGCGGCATCCAGGGAAAGGGTGTTAGAGCAGCTACCCGCGTTAGACGAGAGGGGTAGCCCGGAATATCAGTCAGGGAGACTGCACAAAAAGAACCATAACCAGTCCCGTACTCGCCCCGGTCGAGGATAGGGACAACATGAAAACCATTACGAACAAGAACAGACCACTGGCGCCAAGAACCATCCATCTCCCGATAGAATGATGGGGCGCTTTTCTCCTCAAGAGGAGAAGGAAAGGGGTACTTCTCCTCCGTCTCAGGAGGGTAACCTAAAGGAAAGTTGATGAAGCACGGAATCTGCTACCGGTGGGCTCGCGGGGTGGCGAGATGAGCCGGAGGCTGTGGAGTCCACGACTCGCGCTCTACGTCAAACACCTGCAGAAGAGGAGGGGAATCGGCGACTCACGTGGGAGTAGGCGATTCAGGCTCCTTGGTTGCTCTAGTGTGGAGTGTGAGTCAAGAGAGTAAGTTGAGAATGGAGGACACCCCTAGGACCCCTTTTATAGGGTCCTAGAGGCGTTTCCATTCAATGGAGTGGGGCCCACCTCATTATGGTGCCCTATTGAAGGGTGCCATAATGGGGTGGGCCCGCCCGCGTAACGGATGGGAGTCGACGACTCAGGTGTGGGAGTCGCCGATCCAGGAGTGGAGTCGCCGATTCCTTGGAGGCCAAGTCCTCGGTCTACCAGACCCGAGATCCCTGGCCGGAATCGGCGATTCACCCTTGGAGTCGGCGACTTGGTAGTTCCAGTCGGCGACTCCCAAGTGTTAACTTGGGCTCTTGACGTAGACACGTGCTCCGCACCGTGGAAGCCTTTCCGAGGGTCCGGCATATAGCGACGGAACCCTATTCCTTGTTTGAAGGGCGTTGCTAGGAGTGACTGACGTAATCAGGCATGTCTCACCAAGAGTCCTCTAGAATATGAACGTTCTGACTACAGACTTCTGGTGATACACCATGTTTCTTGTGCTCTCTTCAGTGGGGAGTACTGGTGAGACATGCCTGATTACACCAGTCACTACCCATCAACGCCTCTCAACAAGGACTAGGGCTCCGTCGCTATGCTAGGACCCCCGGAGAGCTCCACGGTGCGGAACATCGTTCTTCGTCCAGATCGCCGAGTTAGCCCGTAAAGTCGCCCGATTGGACTGCCAAGTCGCCGACATACAGGATAACTCGCCGAGTTAAGGCAAGATCGGTAGTATGGTAGACTGTACGACTTGGCGCTAGAAATTCGCCGAGTTAGCCCTTAACTAGACGACTTCCATACCTGAATCGGCGACTTACGACCGTTACTCGGCGGCAGCCAACGTCATAAATGTTACCATATATGACCATAGGCGCGATCTCCGCCGATGAGTGCGCCCTCCGAGACCCTATAAAAGGGGTCTCGAGGGGACACTCAAAGGAACGATTCAAGTTCCACTCTCACACCAGAGCACTACACTACGAAACTCGGCGAGTCTCATTAGAATCGCCTAGTTTCACTTGCAGGTATTTGACGTAGAGCGTGCGCCGTGGACTCCAAAGCCTCCGGCATCAACCTCGCAGCACCGCGAGCCCTGGTATCTACGGTTCTAGGATTAATACATCAAACCTACGAGGGATAATTTCATAGGGATCGATTCGTCGCTTTGGCCGGATGACACCCGTTACTCAGATCTAGCTTACGACCCACGAGTCTAAGTGATGATTACAAAATCTAATTTACGACAAAGAGTCTAAATTACGATTTCAAGTTTACGATTTACAAGTCCAAGGTGCGACTTAAGAATCTAAATTACGACTCCAATTTACGAATCAAACCATGAGATTCTAAATATTTGCGACTACAATTAATGGTACCCTGGTGTTAATTTTGTCGCTGTGGCCTTTGATGAAGCACGGAATCTGCTACCAGTGGGCTCGCGGGGTGGCGAGATGAGCCGGAGGTTGTGGAGTCCACGACGCGCGCTCTACTTCAAACACCTGCAGAAGAGGAGGGGAATCGGCGACTCACGTGGGAGTAGGCGATTCGGGCTCCTTAGTTTGCTCTGGTTGGAGTGTGTGTCAAGAGGATATGAGTTGAGGGTAGAGGTCCCCCAAGGACCCCTTTTATAGGGTCTTGGGGGACGTTTTCCCCATTCATTCGAGTGGGGCCCACGCCATTAAGGTATCCTATTAAGAAATACCTTAATGGCGAGGGTCCGCTCAGGTAACGGCTGGGAGTCGGCGATTCAGGTATGAGAATCGCCGATCCAGAGGTTCAATCGCCGACTCCCCATGAGCCTAGTGGCAGCCTACCAGAGCTGTCCACGAGGCCTAGAGTTAGCGATTCCCCCCTGGAGTCGGCGACTTGGTAGTCCCAATCGGCGACTCCCAAGTGTTAGCTTGAGCTCTTGACGTAGACACGTGCTCCGCACCGTGGAAGCCTTTCCGGGGGTCCGGCATATAGCGACGGAACCCTATTCCTTGTTTGAAGGGCGTTGCTGGGAGTGACTGACGTAATCAGGCATGTCTCACCAGTACTCCCCCCTGAAGAGAGTATGGCTGAACACCCGTGTACCGCCAGTATCCCCCCCCCAAGCAAGGTGATCCGCATCAAGGCCAAAGCGACAAGATGGGATCGAGTCAATGTGGCCATAGCGACACAATGACTCCGTTACCCATGTACTATCAGATGGGTTGATTCACTATCAGAATCTAGTTCCAGGCCAATAGAACTACGTGTTTATAGTCCGACTCTGATCAGGAGCGACTCTTTCTGTGTTATCATCAAGGCCAAAGCGACAAGATGAAGGGAGATTATTAAGGCCAAAGCGACAGAATAACTCCCATCCATTAAGGCCAAAGCGACAAAATGGAGTGACTCACTATCAGAGTCTGATTCTGGCCCAAGCGACAGAATGCGTGGATCCTGGCCAAAGCGACAGGATATGGTTCACTATCAGAACCCATGTTTATAGTCCACCCTGATCAAGAGCGACTTTATGTCCGCAAC
>LFYR01001051.1:126497-178147 GCA_001185155.1 Zostera marina | reverse complement strand
TGGACGAACGGGGCTGACCGTACAAGCCCACGAGGCCCAATAACAACAGGTGAAGGCTATAAATACCTCCCTTGGCCCAACTGGGAAAGGGGTTGACAATTCTGGAGAGTGAACACTTGGGAGAGTTGAGGTTGTGAGCTTACACCGACGAGCCCACACGCCAACAAACTCCACGCTCTCAAGCTCTTTCATAAGATGAAAGAGAATAATCAGTCAGACGGTGATGTTGGTGCTGAAAAGATGGAACCGGAAATAATAGAAACGTCTTGCCGATCGAACTAAGGGATGCTATCAGTTTGAACTCATGAGTGGAACCGCGGAATCTGAACTCGCGGTTCCGCGACTTCCGACATTGCAAGTCGCGGAATCGTGAGTCTCGGACATCACGAAGTCTATACTTCGAAGAACCAACTGGTGAGCAATTATATGCTACCATTAATTATTTCTTCGATTTATCTGATTATCAATTACCACCCAAATTAATATCCAATGTGAAGAAGCAAGGTGCGGTGTTCCGGAAATCATCCATCGTGGTGGAGCTTGAAGAGGCCAAGCAACAGCTGGAGAAGGCGAGGGAGGAGAGACTTGCGATGGCTGATTGCCTAAACTCTCTCAAGAAAGATCTTCATAATAGGACGGGGGGGATATCGACGACGATGAGAAACACACCTGAACCGTGGATAATTTCAATTTTTGATCTGTAGTATTCCGACATTACGAGTCCCCATGCGGTCGTAGAGCTGACGGGAATGAGGAGCAGAGCCAATATTAGGACACAATACGACGTGAATGTGCAGAGGAGCCATACCGTGCACTGTTGACCTTGTGGATCCAAGCCCAACTGAAATTTGATGTTGTTCACGGGTGTGTGTATGTGCGGTACTCTCCTGGGACCGTGGGATGAAGGAGAGAGACTCAAGTTCCCCCCCCCCCAAATCGATACGAATGCACAAATACCGTTGTAGAATGCGTATTTTAGAAAACGGTGCGAGTCTTCACTAACGTAAGCAACCCACTCGGCACTCGCCCACTACTATTTGTTTGTTTATTATGGTGTATTAATATTGGACTGACTAACTCTGGTCTATCGTCATATATAACTAACTATAAATACAACCACGTTTCTCCCCGTATGGAATATAAAAAATCCACCGCCAAAGTCAAAACCAAGTCCAGTTCTGGGAGGTTGAGAGGCGGAAAGGAAACGGAGATCCGCTTGCATTCGTGTCATTGTTACGTGACAACCGAGGTGACGCGCACCATCGATTCTGCATTGTCTCTGAATTTCATTAATCGATGTTTAAGTTTCGTTTTCTTTTGCGTGATCTTCAATGACAAAATTGGAGATTAGGAATAGTTGTTTCTGATCATATTTTAGGTTATTCTATGCTTTGTTGATTGATCTTTTGTGGAGTTGAGGGGGTCAAGATTTAGCTTGTTGTACGTGTCAGATTTTTGATATCTTTCATCTTTGGTTTAGATTGATCGATAACAAGTTTTAACGTGATATGTCCTAGCGATTCAGTTTTATTTTAAAGATCTGATAGAATTACGATGTTCTTACTATACCTGTTATGTTTTGATCCTAAAATGTATTAGATTAGTTTATATACATTTGAGTGATTTAGATCTAACAAAATTTATTATGAATTCTGTTATTTCTAATCCATAAGAAGATTATAGAATTATATCTTAACTAATTACAAAGAAATTAAAAAGTAATTAACTAATTACATAATAGTCCATTATTATATCACCAATACTTACTATTTTATCTTGGTTTGTTTACGATGAGATTGATTTTTTTTTCGTATAACATCAATACAGCCATTTTTGCTTAATTATATTCATAGATGCAACAGTTCGTGAATTATAGATTTATAGACTTATAGTTAATTTTTTGTTTGCCATTTCTGATATATATTTTTTCAATCAGTCGTCATTGCAGAGAATATAAATTAAATCTTCCATCTTACCAAATAAAATGAAGGGTCATAGTGGGAAGGGAGCAGTTAGATCTGTTAAAAACTCCTTAAAGATTTCCCCGATCTTTATATTCGTCACAATATGTGGATTTGCTTTCTATCTCGGGAAATTATTTTGCTCAGAGAATAAAATATCCTTGAACGATTCTAAAATTGACAAGGATGTTTTTATTGCTCCACTAAGAATTACGCCTGTCGAGTTCCCGGAGTGTGGTATGGAATATCAAGATTATACCCCATGCACAGATCCCAAGGTATATCGCCTTATACTTATACTTTGCTGGTTTATACTTGATACTATACAGTTTGCAGAGGTGGAAAAAGTATGGAAGGTATAGACTCCGTTTTATGGAGCGCCATTGTCCAGGGATCAATGAAAGAAAAGCTTGCCTAATTCCCCCTCCAGATTGGTATAAGCTACCAATCAAATGGCCAGAAAGTAGAAATCAATGCTGGTACAGGTCAGACAGCTTTATTTAACCTTATTTTTATTAGATTAGTTCATCATTTATTATAAGTAAAACAATGCTTCTTAGTGGATATATATCTTTGTGACGTTAGGAATGTGCCATATGATTGGATTAACAAAGAAAAATCGAATCAACATTGGCTGAAGAAAGAAGGAGAGTTGTTTATTTTCCCTGGTGGCGGTACCATGTTCCCCAATGGAGTCGCTGAGTATGTAAACTTAATAATAGACTTAATTCCCGGAATGAAGGATGGTAGTGTTCGAACTGCTATTGACACTGGATGTGGAGTGAGTTTTCAATCTGTTATTTTATAGAACAATTTTATTTAAATTTCTAATCGACGTGGTAATGTAGGTTGCAAGTTGGGGTGGTGATTTGTTGGATCGTGGAGTTTTGACAATTTCTCTTGCTCCTCGAGATAATCATCAGGCCCAGGTTCAGTTTGCTCTAGAGCGTGGTATTCCAGCAATCTTAGGAATACTTTCCACGAATCGTCTCCCTTTCCCAGAAAATTCATTTGATATGGCCCATTGCTCCAGATGTCTCATCCCATGGACGGAATTTGGTACGTAAGCTGTATTAATTCCCCTCTTCTTCAACTATATATGTTGACCGAGGAGTAAAAGCTTGTCTGCTTGGTTTATTGTGTATATTTTCTTTCAGGTGGAATTTATCTTCTAGAGATACACCGGATTCTTCGTCCTGGAGGATTTTGGGTTCTGTCTGGACCTCCAGTGAATTATGAGAATAGATGGCATGGGTGGAACACAACAATAGCAGAGCAGAAATCCAATTTAGATGACTTGAACAAGTTACTGAACAGCATGTGTTTCAAACTATACGCACAAAAAGATGATATTGCAGTGTGGAAGAAAGCTTCTGATAATAGCTGCTATGATGAACTCATAAAATCTGTTGATTATCCAGAGATATGCAACGACGGTACAGATCCAGATGCAGCATGGTACGAACCGTTACGTCGTTGTATCTCTGTTCCAAATCCAAAGTATAAGAAGATAAGTCTTGATTCAACACCAAAATGGCCTGCACGGCTGCACATTGCTCCCGAACGCGTATCAATCATTCCAGGAGGAAATACTGGTACTTTCAATCATGATAACATTAAATGGACGAGCAGATTGGAGCATTACAAGAATTTACTACCAGCTCTTGGAAGTAATAGTATTCGCAATGTTATGGACATGAACACTTTGTATGGAGGATTTGCCGCAGCACTTATTGATGATCCTGTCTGGGTAATGAACGTTGTCTCTTCTTATGGTTCACAAACTCTCGGCATTGTTTACGATCGTGGACTGATTGGAACTAACCATGATTGGTATGTCAATTTGTAGATGCATTTTAATATTTTCAACTTATTACTTCATATAATTACTCTAAAATCTGCTAATACTGCACTTTGTCCAGGTGTGAAGCCTTCTCCACTTATCCTAGGACATACGATCTTCTTCATGTTGATGGATTGTTTACAAAAGAAAGTCACAGGCACGTTTTGTTCTTCTACACATTATTATTAATTAATTAATTCCATATATCCTTTAATTTGTTTCTCCTAACCGCATGCACTAGCTCTTGTCTTAATTCTTGACTCTTGACTTGAAGGTGCGAAATGAAAAGCATCCTCCTTGAGATGGATCGGATCCTTCGCCCTAGTGCTTTTGTAATAATACGGGAGTCCTATTACTTCATGGATGCCATTGCCACATTGGCCAAAGGAATGAGATGGCTTTGCCTGAAACAAGACACGGAATATAACGTGGAGAATGAAAAGTTGTTAATCTGCCAGAAGAAACTCTGGTACTCAAAAGACAGCAACAGTTTATGAAAATAAACACCAGAACTTGGGTGCTGTAGTATCATCGTATAGAAAATATAAAGAGCAGTCATTTAAACAGATTATGCATGATTCATATTTCATAGAGCTTTTTTGACAAGAAAATATTTTTTGTCCAGCATGAGAACAAGCAGAGTAGATTAGTCATTGATTAGCAAACAATTTAATGTAGTTATTTCTTATATGACAGTTAATAGTTAAGCTAAAACAGTTTCAACTCGATCTCATATGAACTTCTATATCTAAGTTACTTTGGTAATTAAATATAGTTGATGTATAATTTCAAAAAGTGGAACAAAGAAGTACAGTTTTTCTTTCATTTTAATATACAGCCCATTTCTGATGTGGTTATCCACATCAAATACGGGCCACGGACTACCCACGGATTGATAATTTGAAGAGACCATGCATTCACGGCCGACATCGACCTTTATCCCTGTTAAAATACAAATACACTCATTATCAAGTTTACACTAATGACTATTAGTTGTGTGTATTAATTAGTATAATACATTGATATAAATACTGTAATTACATTTGAGTTGAATTACTTTTGACAATTGATTTTACTTTGATAAAATACAAGAGTTGTTATATATTCTAAGATCTGTTGCTGCTCCCATCAATGATTGAGCAATCTCACATGGTATCAGTTGAACTCTCCTTCGACGCAGGTAATGATTTTGCTTCCATTTACCGATCGCTTTTCCGATTCTTGAATTTTTTTCGGTTTTTCGATTTGAGCGATTTTTTTTTCCGATTTGATTCTTGGCTTCGCAGACGACATTAACTAGCTGAGGTCATATCCCCATGACACTGTATCATCTGCCGTCCCCGTGTGGTACCGTCTACCGTCCCCGTATGGTATGGTTGGCGTGCGTTCATGTACACTACAATGCAGGGTATGGTGAAATGGACGTTTTTCAAATCGGAAAATGGGAGAGGGACGGATGGTTGAGAATTTAGCAGGGGAGGGGATGGTCGGATTATGTCATCTGAAGCCATCCCCCTCAATTGATGGCGGATTGAAACAATTGAGATGACGGGTTTCCGCTATCAAAAGTACTGAACTAGTAATGACGGAAATCCACCACTATAAGTCTGTTATACAACGTCTTTTTTTGTAGTGCGTTAATAACCTGTAATAAACGAAAAGAGGCTATTAACCTTCCTTATAGACTCATATCATGATCCAACACAAATGTCCTATCTCTAACGAACATCTAACAATACCAACCCATCTTTTGTATGAACGTCGTTTATAAAATTGTATCAAAGTTGATTGCTACGAGGCTTAGCTAGGTTGTGCCGATGATAATTTCAAAGAATCACTGTGCTTTTGTAAAAGGAAGAAACATAACTTATAATTCAGCACTACCAGAGGATTTACTCAGAGGGTTCAATCAGAAATCTACTCTAAGAAGAGTGTGTGAATGCATCGATCTTCAGAAGACATTAGGTTCCATTCACGGCAAACAATTGAGGACACACTACTAGGTATGAATTTTGATTCGTGCTTAATCTCTATTATTATGGATTGCATTACTACTTCTACAAGGTTCTCTATTTTGGTCGACGAAAGAGGTAGAGGCCTCCGACAGGGAGGCCTCTAGCTCCACTATTCTTTATCATGGTTATGGAGGTTTTATCGCAAGTTTTTCATTTCGTGGAAGGAAGATGTGACATTAATACGTACACGATCGAAGGAACGAAGTCAACAAATCATCTTATATTTGCTGACGATCTTCTATGGTTCTCAAAGAAAACACGAAATCGGTAATAACTATGAGGAAGATATTATTGACATTTAGCTATTTTTCTAGTTTGATTCCAAACAACAATAAAAGCGGCATATATTTTTCTAAATTGTGCCCAAATCCAGAAGAATTGGCAACAATCTTGGGGTACCCGATCATTCGATCAAGCACTTCCCTTTTATCCATCTTGGGGTCCCATTAGCCAAAGTTTAATTGATAAAGTCAAGAACATCTTTGCACAACACCTCTCCTATGCTAGTAAACTTCAAATGGTCAGATGGATTATATATGGATTAGGGTTAAGGTTAGGATTTGCAGATAGGATGTGGACCTGCAAATCATCAAAAATGTCGGATGCTCTAGCGTTTAAGATGGAATAAGATCTACTCTTTGGTAAGTTGAGTTCGTGGGGACTCCAGGTTCTGGATAAATGCTTGCTGTGTGGGATGACGGAAGAGACGATTGAACATTTATATTTAAATTGCGTCCACTCAAAGAAAATGTGGTTGCAGTTTGCTGACATAACAGGAGAGGTTTCGTGGTTAATCCTTAGAAGGCAAAGACCAACATCTCCGGACATAAGAATCGGAGATCTAATTCACACGCACTGCAAAAAAAAGGGACTCTGCCGAAATTTTAGCCACAAGGCATTTGTGGCTAAAATTTTACCGTCAGTTTTTTTGTAGTGGTGGCTCATGCATTTGCAAAGAATTCACCATGTTGGGTTTACATTGGATAGCGATTACGACTATGGTATATTGGTATGACATATCTGGATGGAGCGAAATCGTAGACATCACAATGGGGAATCCAGACCAGCAGGAGTTGTAAAGCTAAAAGACCATGATTCTCGATACTATTCTCTTCATTGAATTACAAAAAATTACATAGGCATGTATTAGAAGTTGTGGCGGTACAAGAATGACAATTAAGCTAAAGTAGCGTCGATCATTGGCCGACAGTACTCGAATGTTCTGGTTTGGGCCGTCCGCATTGGCCAGATGCGGTAATCAAATTGCAAAAGATTACATGAAAACAAAACTATTTTAGAAATGATGATATGAATATGACTTATACCATGGAATTGAAGTAGCTACAATGAATTGCATAGTTTAGGTTACCATAGAAAAGAAATTTTACAACATGAAAATAAAATTTTACAACAAGAGTTTTTACAGAATTTACAGTTTAATTATGATGAGGTAACTTACCCATCTTTACATTTGCAAAAATGGCCCAATAGGTAACGTTTCCATTAAATAAATAGATACCGAATAAGATCCGAATAATTTTTCTTTGAATAATCAATCAATATAAATTTAGGAAATTTTCAAATTTGATTTTATTACCATAGAAAAGTAAAACCCTAGCCAGTCGGTTACCTCTTCGACATCGATCGATCGATTGATCTCATTCAACACAGCTATTTCTATGGACGAATCCAAACAGGAACTTAATAGAAAGGTATAATTCATAGCGCTGATCTTTTTTATCTATTTATTTGGTTTGGATCTCAGGTGTTTGCCCTTGTTATGTCTGATTTGGGGTTTTTATTCAGATTCGAACTCATGAGGTCGCCATAGAGGAATTCAAAAGTCTGTCGTCCTCCCGAGTAAGCCAGTCCGTCCTTAGTTCCATCCATCTATGAGTTTTCTTTCTTTCTTTCAGATTTTCAGATTAGGGCATACATTATTCTACAATATTCTGGAATCATCTTTAATCATGTTATTTAGTCGCCCCCATGTGGTTTTTCATGTGAACCTAATCTCAAGAACTATCATGTGCTATCTTATCTATCCTTGTCCATTAATGGCGTTTACTACTTACTTATTACTAGTTAATACAATATAAACGCATTTAATTCTGACTCACTGTTTCAAAATTCATAGGTTGTTTATCAGAAAACTGCTAATATATTCTTCCGTAAAGATATCAAGACTGCAATGGGATCTGAAGAAGGTGAGTTTAAGTCAGAATTTGTTGTTGTTGTTTCTGGCTGACCTCTTTGGATATTATTAAATTCTTCATTTTCGTTTCATCAGAGAAACTTGATTCTGCCAAGACCCAGCTGCACAAGTTAGATCTATTCAATGCATGATCCATGCTAAGTATATAAATTTCATTTTTTGCAGCAGCAGCAGTAGTAGTTTATCAACTTTATTTACGAATGAATTGAAGACTATATATTTGATTGATATCATAGATGGCAAACAATTACGCAAATTAATAACGATATATATATGAATAATATGATGGTTTAGTTCAGAATTCAGATGACCAAAAAGAAACAAGAAGAAAAACTGCTTTTCAAAACATCCATGATCTATGGCAGTAGGTTGACCCAGATTGTCTGTCTGTTCAGGATTTGTTCAGATTTGAGAGCTGATTGAGGTCTATTTCACTGATTGGGCGATGTTGAACTTGTTGCGGAGAAGTCAGATGAAGTGATCGGCATTGATATTGAGAGTTGAGTTGAATTCATGTTATTTCTTTCACCCTCGAGTCCAGACCATGAATCTCTAGGCTTTGGCCATTCATCAAAGAAAGGTCGCAGAGATTGGGTTTCGTTCTTGATTGTTTCTGTCATAATAGCAGTACTCGCAACAGAAGCACAAGTACCGTATTCCTCATTTCCAAAGAAGCAGTGCTGCTGAGCATATGAAGCAGACATGGCAGACCCATTTCTCACTGGAGATGCCAGCAGGGGCCAGGTGCTGTCTAATTTAGATGCTCTGGTCAGTAAACTATGGCGATCTTCTTCAGATTTGACTGCATGTGTATACCTACCAACAAGTACAATGGCACCGATAGATCCAGGATACAAGAAAATGGGTATTTGAAGAAAGTTGGTAGATTTATTTACCTGTAATCCTTGGCACCTATAACGGAGTAGGAGGAGGCACCTTGGTCCATTTGAAGTTGTCTGAGGTTATGTCCTCCATAAGAAGAGGAAGAAAGAGAAGGGTGAGCTTGAAAAGGAATGGCAGTGGTTTGATAGCAGGTCCCATTGGCAGTGAGTTTGGGAGTTACGGCGGTGACAGTGGAAGATGGCGATGTAGGTAGTGATAGTGTTGTTTTGGTTTCCACGGGCTTTCTTGAACGGTTGCGACCACGATGCATGTGTCGCTCGCAATACTTAGAATCTGGGTAAGCATCCTTGGAGCATCTCCACTTCTTCCCATCGGTTCTCCGGCAGCGACCTGGCTCCGGGTCTATCTTCTTTCCGTACAAGGAACAATATCCCAGCACTGGAAAGTGAAAAGAAAAGTAGAAAGTGTTAACAAAGAACATGCATATGATTTGGGAGAGTAGATCGGGAAGGATGATCGTAGAATCTATCTATCTTCTTACCAGAAGAAGCTGGATGATGGTAGAATCTGGTCGCCATGGTCTCAAAGCTCTTCCTTATAAAGAGAAGTAGATCAGGTGGGACTGGGATCCCTGCCATCATATACTTAAAAACGAGAGCCTGATGTTCCAGCTCCTGCCACTGCGTTGGCGTGAAGTGCGAGCGACATCCAGCCGGCACGGTTGTGCTGTTCATCCTGGGAGGAGGGAGAAGTTTATTGAGGAAGAGAAGAGAGAAGATGAAGTTTGAGTGGTGATAGATGGATATAGATGGAGATAGAAAGCGGCGGTCTCGTGTTCCGCGGGAGAAGGAGTGGTGACGACAAGCTTCACGATTTATGGTCTGGTCGTTCGTTGGGATTGATAACGGTGTTTTAAAATACAATAAACAAAATACACGACGAGGCGTCGGGAGTCGGGATTTGGGAGGAACAAGAGGCGAGTGAGTGATGTAACACGAAGCAACAGTTATTTATTTTTCATCCGGTCAGAAACTTATAGAATAATGGGAAAAAAAAACCCAGAGAAAGAAAGAAAAGAAGACTCAACTCTGAAGCTGAAGCCCACAAATTAATAAAATGCAGTTGGGTGGTGGAGACGATGAAAGCAAGCAACCAAGAAAGAAAGAGATGCCAATATTCCGTGTGTTGTCTGTCGGGTGTTGAGGAGCGGGGAAAAAGATGAGATGTGACGGTGCCGTTATAACTACACTACTCTACCTACTCTCTAGGACAGGCAGGGGGAGAAGACTAGTTAAGTTAGTCACTCTTTGTGAACTAACTGTGAATCTGTGAACCAACCAAACATGGTTGCTGAGTTTTTTTTTTTTGTTGGTAAAAGACTAAAAGCTGCCGCTTGCTTGCTTGCTTGCTTGCTTCTGAATCACTCAGTTGGGCAAATAAATGTTTACTGTAGTTTAAAGCAAAACAGTTTTTGTTACAAGCTACAAGTAGATGCCGATGTCCTACACTGGGTGGAAAAACTCAAACCCATATTCAACTTAAGTCCTAGATCCAAATGTCCAAATTGACCCCACCCCCATCAACTCCATGTCTCCTTGTGTCTGTCTCCATACAGATAACTAGTTAACTAGATAAGGAAGGAATCAAAAACAAAACGTGGCTTCTCACAACTGAACCACTTACTAAATACCTACTCTACTGCTATTTCTTTCTTTCAATAATGATTGGTGAATCCAATCCCAAAATGGCTTCTATATCTACAGTTGGTAAATAAATTAAATGCAAACCAGCTCATTTTGTTTTGTTATTTTTCTCACTTCTCAATGTTTCTCTTTGAACTCGCTGATTTCACCCTTAACTCATCGGTGGTTTAACCATAAATCGTCGATTTAGATCGTTACTCGTGTCCATTTTGAAACATAATGATCGTAACGGTTACCATTATGGCCGGACGCGATCTTCACCGCGGATTACGCTTCTAGAGGTTCTATAAAAGGGGACCTCGGACTTACTCCAAAAGCATCAATTTCATTTTTTTTTTAAAGTGTGAATCAAGTAGAAATCGCCGATTTGACTCACCAAATCGTCGATTTCCTCTCGAAAGACTTGACGTAAAGCACGCGTCGTAGATCTCAGAGCCTCTGACACGAGAAGGTAACTGCTCGCACCACCGTGAACGTTGGTAGGATATTCTGTTCTTCATCAGATAACCTTTTATAGAATTTTTTTTTTAATTTAAAATAAAAGTATAAAATCACTTTTAAGAAAATTAATTTATAGTTAATTAATCATTTTAAAATTTGTATGTTTAATTATTTTTATATATTTATTCGGATATCTCTGTATTCGAAATTATCAACGAATTCGAATTTTAACGACATATATTGTAGATTTTCGAATCAGTTTAGATAATTTTTAAATATCATTTTTTGTATCTATATTCTAATTCGAAAACGACATTTGTAGCTAGGAGTCTTGGTGTAGAAATTGGGTTAAGGCCGGGTCTAGCTTGGTAGCTTCTTGCTCTAGCTCTGTAAGAAGAGTATATATATATTGAGGGACGACAAATTAATACTTTCATAATCTTAGGGTTGTAATTTTTCCTATCAGATTTACAATTTACTGAATTTAGGCACCCAGCACAGCTGAGATTGGAATCCTGACAGTAATACGATTATCATCAGACGAAACCCAAGTCAAGAAACTTTCCCGTGGCAACGACGAGGTTTTCTTGGAGACCAGTTTTGTTTTGTCAATTGCGATACTCACTGAAAAAGACTTCTTTTGGCCAACGCCGGTGAATTCAAGCAGTTTGGGGTGGACCACAATGGTCAGGGTTGGTGGTGAGTTGATCTTAACTATATACGTGGAATTTGAACGTCCGACGTTTGTCACCGTCCGTTTGACCTTCTTCTTAAAACCATCACTTGCACTGACGACGACGGAGATAGATGGGTAGTTAAGACGGAGCGCATCGTCGACGTTACGAAATTTACTGCAATTCGTTGGGGTTGAATTGATCAGCGTTACTTGTTTGTCTGTGTACCCTATCGCACACATGTAGGAGATGTAGTCTTGATGCTGGATTTCATAGACGAGACCGGGATTTTCGGATCTCAGAGGGTTGACATGACCGGCACCCATCACGTCGAAACTTGCCTTGCCCAGATCCCAGTTATCGACGAGAGGAGTGCCATCGTCGTAGGTAACATCCGTTGTTGTCATGAGAGCGGATTTGATCATCGAAGGAGACCAATCTGGATGAACACTCTTCAGAAGAGCTGCTATGCCAGAAAGATGGGGACACGACATAGATGTCCCAGACAAAATAGCAAAGGGAGGAGATTCCTCGATGGGTTTGTGCCATGCGGCCAACACGTTCACGCCAGGACCGATGATATCAGGCTTCAACAAATAAGGTGTCACCGTGCTTGGCCCTCTCGATGAGAAAGAAGCCACTGCCGGATTTGTATTGGTTGAACTTGACCGGCCTTCTTCTATGTCCGTTCCCATGAAAGAAATAGAAGCCGATATCGGATTTGAGTCTTGTCGGGAAATGACGTAAGAATAGATAATTCTGGAATCACGGATATTGAGTTGAGAGGCGGGGATGACATTAACGTCGGAAAAAGTATCGAACCCGGTATCAGTTGTCCTGCTCAAGAATATAATCGCCACTCCTCCAGCTTCTTTGACTATATTCCCTTTATCCTTGCCGGCGCCTTTGCACAAAACTACCTTTCCGGCGACTCCTATTTCCTTCAAGCTCGTCACATTTGTGCATTCGGAGGCAAACCATTCGTTGTCGGATTGGGGATAAACCAATGGAAGAAAAGACGACGTGAAGTTGGTAGGTTGATAACCTGATTCCCCCTCAAATTCCAATCCATTATAATCGAGCTTCACAACGGCACGTATCCTTCGATTCATGGTGCTTGCACCGACAGTGAACAACCACGGAGCTACGTTGTCAACCGTGGCGGAATACGGACCACTGTTTCCGGCAGAGCAGCTGAAGAAAACGCCCCTTTTGACGGCACTCAACGAAGCAGTGGAGATTGGATCGTCATAAATAGAAATACTTCCACCCACCCCAAGCGACATCGAGATTATATCGACGCCGTCTTTCACCGCCGATTCTATACCGGCAATCATGTCGGAGATGTAACAAAAACCAGAATCGTAGCACACTCTATAAACGGCTATGTGTGCCTCAGGCGCCATGCCACTCGCCGTTCCTCTCGCATTATCGAGAAAACTGGCGTTCTCTACGAACCGACCCGCTGCAATACCCGCAACATGCGTACCATGTCCGTCGATATCAATGGGTTGTTCTTTATTTTTTCCTTGAATAAAGCTCCTTGCACCGATGATCTTATTGTTGCACTGGCCAGGCTGGAAGAACTCACACCGTCCCTTCCACTTAGAAGGCGGGGGAGACATTCCGGCGTCATCAAATGAAGGATGCCCCGGAGTGATCCCACTGTCGAGCACTCCGATGATGACCCCCTTTCCAAACCCAGAATTCGCCCATAAACCTCTATCGTCATGACGTTGCAGTCCCAGAAACTCAGGGGTGTGGGTAGTGTGGGTCTTGCGAATTTTGTCAGGATGAGCATGCAAGAACCCCGATCTTCCTCTCATCGACTCTAACTCTTCTTCTGTCAGACGAGCGACAAACCCACTGAAGGTGTGGCCGAATGAATACACCAGACGCTCTTTTCGATCCTCCCCGTCCAAATCCATAGGTGTAGACGGTAGAAACGACTCATGCCACTCTCGGTCTGAGTTCACGCCGTCCGGTTTCTTCTCGACGTGGATGATGTACGTTCGGTAGCCTTCTCCGTCGTCATGGGTAGAAGATCGTGCACTTACATGGTGGCGGCTGACAAAGATGAGAGAAAGAAGAAGGAGAAGAAGAAGATAAAAACTGAATTTTGGGAATTCAAGTATCATCCTAGCTAGAATTTTTTGGGTTTTATCTTGTAAAGATGGAATCGATCTACTGCTATACCTTGTATAAATAGATCGGTTAAGTTCTGAGAGATAAAGGAATCTAGTTAGAGAAGTGTTCATGTACTGTCATCTCATCATATAATTCGATGAAACAGTTACAAATCCATGCTTGTCATTAATGTTGGAATATTTATGCATGGCAGTTGACGTGCATGTATCTAATTAAACAGTTTGATTCAGATTTAAAGAAAGTCTTTGTATTCGATTTTTTTTTTAATTTTTTTTTCAAGCGTGATATTTATTAAGTCCTGTACATTCAATTATTCCTTCGTCAAATCAAACACTAAAACATGTTTGATTTTACTTAAAATGAAAACAATATTTCTCTTGTGAAATTTATTAATCAAGTAATTGACGCCAGAAGCGCATGTTCAAATCAATTGATCTGCACATTAATCTTCCGCATCACGTTACAGAATCAAGTTCCAGTCGCAGTTCCAGAATCACATTACTGCAATCACATTAATTTTCTTTTCATGAACATGATTTGTAATCTGTGAGTCACAGAGTTTAGTTTTTTTCCCCCTTCTACGACGACTTCCGTACGTACACCGCAGATATCTAACTACAACGATGTAAAGCTTCGCCGGCGATCTCACAATCCAAGTGAGACCAAATATTTTTTTCCCTCTCTTTCTCTACAACTCTACAATAGGATGATTTGATCTCTCCACCTCATCGATCCATGCAAGACAGGATCAAATTATTTTAGATTGGTTACTTGCTACACTTAATTTCATCAACAATTCTTCCACAAGTCGCAAGTCCAGAAACTTCGGCAGAAGTTTGGACGACACTGTCCAACTTGTTCTCACTCAAATCTGCCACCCAAATACTATATCTCCGCCAACAATTTCTAGAAGTGAAACAAGGAACGATGATAATAGAGGCATACATCGCTCGATCATGTTCGCAAGATCCTTGACAATCTTGTAGCAGTGGGAGAGATTGTAGATCAGTCACAGATAGTTCTCATAATCCTTGGAGGACTCAAACCAAAATATTCCCAGTTTCTTACTGCCATACTGCCAACTTTAATCATATTCTACCATTCATGGATCTACAAGCTATGTTGCTGGACCAAGAAATGAGGATGGAAAAGGACCTGAAGGATTCACCAATCGCTGCTAACATATATATATAGCCACCACAGGTACAAGAAGAGGTTTGTCTACAACCTCATCTACAGGTAGTAATTACAACAGTGCCCACAGCAAAGGATCGTGCCAAATCTGTGGGCGCAAAGGTCACGTGGCAATCAACTGTTACAGCAGGTTTAACGCTCGTCGATTTCCTCCAAATCATAACCGAAAAATGGTGGTAATAGGAATTTCAGGAGTTGTGGAGGCAAATATGACAACTGTTAAAGAAGAGAGTCATCACCTGATCTGGTATCCCGACACTGGTGCATCTACACACATTACAGGTAATTCAGAATTATTACAAAAATCTAAAATATATTCTGGATATTCATCTGTCTCAGCAGCTAATTAATGGTGAACAAATAACGATCTCACACACTGGTAGAGGTGAAAAAAAATTTCATTAGAAGATATTCTGCTTGTACCTACTGCAACAAAAAATCTACTATCCGCGTGCATCAATTTTGTCTTCATAACAAAGTTGTGCTTGAATTTGATGATCAGAATGTAAAGGTGCTGGATGCAACCACTAGGAGGCTGCTGATGAGGGGAAGGCAAAAGAATGGACTGTATCAACTGTCGGTGGATATTAGAAGAAATCCAGATACTTTAGCAGTTGAAAAAGCAACTACTGGTTTATGGCATTGTCGCTTGGGTCACTTACACAAACAAGCTGTAAATCATTTGATAAATAAGAAATTGATCGTACCTTCGAATATAGATAATAGTGTATGCGAATCTTGTATCATTGGTAAAATTTCAGCTCAACCTCATAAAATCAAATCTACCAAATACAAAGATCCATTAGCATTGATCTTTACTGACATTTGGGGACCAGCTCCGTGCACCTCAGAAGAAGGATTCACGTATTACATAAACTTCGTTGACGCCAAGACAAACTACAATTGGGTCTATCCACTTCGTATAATGTCACAAGTAAGTGAGATATTTTTAAAATTCAAGAAATTTGCTGAACACCAAAGTGGTTACACCATAAAATCGATACAAACAGATAATGCACTAGAATTCAAGAAAATGACTCTAATGTTGTCAAGTTTTGGCATCTATCATCGCATGTCATGTCCATATAGTCATCAGCAGATGGGATCAGTCGAACGTAGTCATCGACACTTGGTAGATACAACAGTAACATTAATCCAACACACCTCCTTACCAAATCGATTTTGGGACTACGCTGTAATGACTGCAGTCTATTCGTACAACAGAAATCTCACAAAGATCTTGGATGGAAAATCCCCATATGAAGCATTATTTGGAAAGAGACCAAACTACGCTCTAACAAAGGTGTTTGGATGTAAGTGTTATCCATGTCTTCGACCATACAGAAATTCATAATTTGACCCAAAATCCAGACCATGCGTATTTATTGGCTATCCGGCAAATCATGCGGGCTATCTATGTATGGATCCAGTTGACGGAAAAATCTTGATGTCTAGAGACGTCATATTTCTTGAAGAAGAATTTACGTTAAGTAAATCACTCTCTGAAGAAAAAGATACGAATGTCTCACACGATAAACTAGTAAGTCAAAGAATATTGACTAACCAATGCATGCATAATACATGTGCACAAGAATCCGATAGAGGAGAGTCGCTATCTGAAGAAGCAAATAGTGATCTTGATGAACAAACTACTTAAGACTCATCCGAGCATACAACAGAAACAACTAATTCAGACACTCCAGAGTTGAACGTGTCAAATGAAGAAGCAAACGCATATCTGCACGGAGATTTCATGAAAGGGTAGTTATGTCGCAACCAATGGGGTTTATTGATCCAGACCGACTACATCACGTTTGCTTGTTGAATAAGGCGTTCTACGGTCTCAAACATGCACTACACATGTGGTTCAAGAAAGTAAAAGAGTTTCTATTAAGACAAGGGTTCACTCAAGGGAGTTCAGACCCATCTCTGTTCATTCTGTCAACTGTAACACTAGTAAAACATACAATATATCTTCCATTATATGTCGATGATATGATAATTACAGGTTCGGACAATACACTAGTTGAGAAGATGATAGAAAAATTAGAAGACGAATTTGCACTCACGCGACTAGGTGAAGCATCATTATTCTTGGGCATTCACGTAAAAAAGGACAGACTTGGACTACATCTGGATCAAACATAATACTTGGGAAATCTACTCAAGAGTTGAGGAATGGAGAACTCCAAAACCTCAAATACTCCGATGATAACAAATCAAGATCTACACTCCGATCAGCAACCGATCAAAGAAGACAAAGAGTACAAACGGATTGTAGGATCACTTCAGTATCTTACCATCACGAGACCTGATATACAGTTTGCGGTAAACAAATTATCTCAATACATCGCATTTCCAAAACCCATACATTGGTTAGCAATGCAGAAAGTGTTACAATATTTATCCGGAACACAGAAGTTAGACATAATGTTACGAAAGACAACGTCGTTTTCTATCACCAGTTACTGTGATGCAGATTGGGGAGGAGACACTGATGACCGCAAAAGTCAAATAGGTTATCTCATCTATATAGGTGAATCTCTTGTTGCATGAACTTCTCGTAAACAAAACACCATGGCTAGATCAAGTACGGAGTCAAAATATAGAGTGATTGCCACAACTGTTACAGAACTTGAATGGATACGCAATCTGTTGTTGGAATTAGACATCAAAGAACGGTTACCGATCACACTCAGGTCCGATAACTTGGGTGCAACATATGTGGTTTCAAACTCAGTATGTCACACGAAATTAAAACATGTAGCTATTGATTTAAAGTATGTTCAAGAGAGAGTGGAAACAAGAACAATAAGTATACCATATATACTAGGAATACATCAGAAAGCTGACATACTTACCAAAGCCTTGAAACCTATATCATTCATTGATCAAAGAAGCAATCTCGTTAGAAAACTCTCCCAAGATTGAGGGGTGTATTAAATAGCTGTATTCAGTTATAACTAATAAGTATAACTGTAATCAGTTATTACTGATAAACTGTAATAGTTAGAGTTAGTAATATATATAGACATAAGATCATGAATAAGAATCACAACTTGAGTTTCCATTTGTACTCCTATAAGAATGAACGGACGTACATGATCGTAATTATATTATCATAAACTTTTTCACCATCTTGTACGGTTCATGTAGAAATTGTAGCCTCGATTGTTGAAAATTGGAAGAGAAGAAGAGAACCACGATTGAATTTTTAAGGTTTGAAGTAGAGAGACGATGAAGAAATTTGAAATTATTATTACAAAGTGAGAAGTTACCCTAATTAGGGTTACAGTGAATTATTTATACAATCAAGTCTATTGGGCCTCACAATTGGGCCGGATTAATTGGCAGAAAAACTAACTATTCGAACTTTAATTGAAAGATAAGTACTGATTCATTGAGTTACAATTGAGAATAAATCTATTTGAATACTGTGTTAAATTGCTAATACTCCTCTTTAAGCTGGAGCATATATATGCAGGATTGAATGCTCCTAGCTTAGACAAATAATTGTTCAAAATTTCTCTTCCAACGGGTTTAGTTAAAAAATCAGCTAATTGATTTTTTGTGCTAACACAATGCAAGGTAATTGCCCCTTGCTCATATTTATTCCTAACAATGTGACAATCTATCTCAATATATTTAATTTGAGCGCGCTTTTGCAGCGGTTCCCTCCTCCTGCGGGTGTCCAATCTGGCCGTACGTCAACCTTGAAGAATGCTGGCCGTTTGTTATCTCTCTGCCTCGGCAGGTACTGATGGCGTCGTTTCACCATGCCCAACACCGTTGACGTACAATTTTGTTCGTTGCGTTCTAGCAATTTCCGAGGACGACGTTAACTCGTCCGTACGTCGCGCACGATCCTTCAGCACTGTAGATATGTCCCGATTTCTCCCAAATAATCCTAGTTCTAGTTTCCTTTATTTCAATTGCCGTCCCCCACTGCCACATTTCCCCGATTGAATCGGCGATCGCCATTCTGCCCTCATCCTCGTTACCTCCAGTCTCGCACGTTTCCGACCTAGCACCTCCTATCGTCCTTCATCGTCGTTTTGTGCTCGAAAAACATCTTCTGGTAGTTATTCAAACCCATTTCATTCGAATAACGGCGTCGTACCATGGTCAAATCGAATGTCGGGAGTCGGCCATACCACGCACTGTGTGTTATGTGGATTCACGCCATGAACATCGAGGTTGCATTTCACGTTCCTTCGTGGATGAGGCACGTCTGTAGGGCGCTTCCATTGCGGACGTCCGCAGTAGAAGCGGACTGCTGGATTTTGTGTTATGTGTATGGCAGACAAAATTTTCACAATAAAGAGTTGGTTTATCAAGAAAATGTTACAGTTGAGTTATATTTGGATATAGTAGTCAGTAAACTCAGGGAAGAATTGTGGTTGATTGAGACCCACGTCGGTGAGGAGGAAGATGTCAACACAGTCACCGACGAGGTGATTAATCCAAGATCGGCTAGGCGGAAATAGAGACAAAGAAGGATGATTACATCTATTTTTAATTTCAAGTCTGTTTTAGTAATAGAGGGAATTGTATTACATTTAAATTGAAAGTTGTAGGAGCTACATGTCACTACGGCATTGGTCAGTATGAAGTTTAAATATAATGGAGGTCGGGTATAACGACTATCCAATTTAGTGTGTGAATTTCCGATCCAAACTTCCCCCTCCGTCTCCCTAGGGAGATAATTCTCCAACCGCCGGCTCCCTCGGGAGAATTCTCATATCTTCCAATCTCCGATCTACCTAGCTTGTTACATTGGTGCTTTCTCTGACCGGACGATCTTCTTCTTCGAGGCGTAGAACGTCACAGTCGGAAACGACTCTAAAAATTTGCAATCGCCAGGATACATCAATCGCGAATTTGACAGAGAGAATGGCAGACATGACCGAGATGATGAGGGAACTGCAAGCTGCAATTGGAGGTCACCGGGGACCGAGAGGCCAAGGTGAAGCAGAGACAGCGGCGCAGAGAGCAACGTGCGCGATAAAGTTAGATCTACCTAAATTCACTGGAGTAGATCCGGAGGGTTGGATCTTTCAAGCGGAGGAATATTTTGCCTTTCACGGCATCCTGGATGACTCAAGAATTCAGATCGCAGGGTTAAATATGACGCGAGAAGCTTTAGGGTGGATGAGAGGACTCCGACAGAACAATCTGCTATCAACGTGGGAGCGGTTTGTAGAAGATATGAGGGAGAGATTTGGAGGCAGTGAGTTTGAGGATAAACTGCAGGAATTGTGTCACATTAAACAAATAACATCGGTAGCGAATTATCTGGAAAAGTTTGAAGAGCTTCTGAATGAGGTCAGCGGGCAATCTGAAGCATCGTTGATCATCTTCTTCATCAGCGAGCTGAAACCGGAGCTGAAAAACGAACTTAACCTAGCTAAACCTACAACACTAAGGAGGGTGTTTGCGTTAGCAAAGGCACACGAAGCGCACAGAATTCCGGGACGATTTGGGGGAAATTCTGGTACAGGGATTAACACGGAACCATTGCTCAAAAGTCCACCGAATGGAGCCAAGGCAGTGCCAATCGTTTGTAAAATGCTAACAGTGGAGGAGCGCACAGCCAAGAGGCTGTGTTTCAACTGTGATGAGTTCTTATAGCCCGGGACATAAATGTAAAGGGTGGCTGTTTCGCATGGATGCGGAGGGTGACTGTCTGGTGGATATTATGGAACAACAGGAAGAGATAGACACGAGCGCGAATCTGAACGAATCTGTGATGACCACGGAAATTAGCTTCCACGCGTTCGCTGGAACGTTTAACCCATGCACAATCAGACTGACGGGGTGGATACAGGGGAGCCCCTTATCGGTACTCATCGACAGTGGGAGTACCCACAATTTCATCCAGGAATCAGTGGTGAGTCGGTTGGGGTTTGAGGTGAAGTCGTTGATAGAATTTAGAGTATTCATTGGGAGCGGCGAGTACTTGATCTGTAAGGAGGTGTGTCGTCGAGTATCAATGACGATTCAGAACACGATGATAAAAGAGTACTTATTTGTGTTGTCAATGGGGGGCGCGAATATTGTGTTGGGGATTCAGTGGCTAGAGAAGCTGGGCTCGGTTACAACCAATTACAGGGAATTGACTATGGAATTTCACGATGGGGACAGGCACGTTATTCTACAAGGCGACCCACATGTTTCCGAATCAGAAATTTCAAAAGAGGGATTAAGAAGACTGGTGGCCAGAAATGAAGTTGCCTATTTTTGTCACTTGAGAAGCGAGAACCTTGACCCAGGGGAAACCCAACTGATACCTAGATTGACAGAGATACTGGTAGAATTTAAAGACGTGCTTGCGAAACCGGAAAGATTACCACCAGAGCGACCGACGAACCATCGTATCGCATTAATACCAGGGCCAGAACCAGTAAATGTCCACCCGTATTGGTACCCTCATTACCAGAAAAACGAGAATGAGAAGCTAATTAACAGCGGAGATGATGAACCAAGGTCTAATTAGACACAGTGTGAGTCCGTTTTCTTCACCGGTTCTCTTAGTGAAGAAAAAGGATGGCAGTTGGCGCTTCTGCGTCGACTATCAGGCTCTAAATGTGATCACCATCCGGGATAGATTTTCGATCCCCGCCATGGATGAATTGTTAGACGAGGTTCATGGCTCAGTGGTATTTTCAAAATTGGATTTGCGCGCAGGATATCACCAGATTAGAATCACGGGGGTGGACATTGAAAAATCAGCATTTCGCACGCACCAGGGTCATTATGAGTTTACAGTGATACCCTTCGGTCTGTCGAATGCGTCGGCCACCTTCCAGGTGACAATGAATCAACTATTTCAGCCGTAGTTGAGGAAGTTTGTCATCGTCTTTTTCGACGATATTTTGGTGTATAGCAAGACACGAGAAGATCATCGGGAGCACTTGGTAATCGTATTCGATCTATTGAGACAAAATGCGTTTTTGTAAGGGAAGCTAAGTGCGCGTTCAGATTAGGGGAATTGGCCTACTTGGGACATATTATATCGACGGAGGGTGTGAAATCCGATCCTGAGAAGGTCAGCGCGGTGGTAAATTAACCTGAACCCATCAATGTGAAACAGACGAGAGCATTCCTCGGTCTGACAGGCTACTACCGTAAGTTCGTAGCCCAATATGCCCAAGTCGCAACACCTCTCACGAATTTACTAAGGAAAGAAGATTTTAAATGGTCTGATAAGGCTAGGAAGGCATTCAACCAGTTGCAGGTAGCGTTAAGCACGAATCCTGTATTAACATTTCCGAATTTTGAGATTCCGTTCGTGGTTGAGACGGACGCCTTTGATGTTGGCATCAAAGCAGTGTTACTACAATTGGAACATCCTATCTCCTATTCCAGCAAGAAGATGTCTCTTCTTCGGCAACGAGCGTCGACGTATTCTAAGGAGTTATGGGCCTTAACAGAGTCAGTTCAAAAATGGGGTCACTATCTGCTGGGGAATGAATTCACGATTAGGACCGACCACTGCAGCTTAAAGAATCTACTAGCGCAGTCGATCCAATCCCCCGAGCAACAGTATTTTCTCACTCGGTTATTGGGATTTACCTTCAAGATTGTGTATAAGAAGGGAAAGGATAACATTGTCGCAGACGCATTATCTAGTCTACCGACAACGGAAGCAGGAGAAGAAATAGGTCAACTGTCCAAATTAACGAGTTCAATTATGACCGATTGGGGAAAACGGATCCTCGAGGCGAACAATACGGATCCCTGGATTATAGCTAAAAAGGAAAAATTGGGGAAAGACGAGGGTGACCCGGACTACTCAGTAAAAGGGGATATTCTATTTTATTTGAGCAAATTTTGTCTAAGTCCGACGTCCGACCTAAAGAGTAAAGTGCTGGATGAATTGCATGGGTCTAAAACAGGGGGGCACTCCGGTTACTACCGTACCCTCCGACGAGTTCGGCAGAGTTTCTTCTAGTATGGAATGAATAAATTTGTCAGGGAATTTGTGGCTCCCTGTTTGACTTGCCAGCAAGTTAAATCGAATGCGTTGAAGCCAATGGGATTACTTCAACCGTTGCCATTCCAGTAGCAATCTGGGAGGACGTTAGCATGGATTTTGTAACTGGTCTTCCGGCGGTGCGAAGACACACTGCTATCGTTGCCATGGTCGACAGGTTAACTAAATACTGCCACCTGGGGAGTCTATCGACCAGCTATTCGGCGATATCAGCAACCGACTATTTCATCAAGCAGATAATACGTCTACACGGGATTCCGAAGACCATAGTATCAGATCGCGATAAGATCTTCTTGAAAAAAAATTGAAAAGAAATATTTTCTAGAAGTGGTACGATGTCGTCAGCGTACCACCTGGAGTCGGACGGACAGTCTGAAATAGTCAATAAGACAATCGATTAATACCTCAGAGCCACCGTGCACAAGAATCAGAAAAATTGGGTCGAATTATTGTCATGAGCGGAGTTGTGGTATAACACCTCCTTTCACCACAGTCTAGGAATGACTCCGTTCCAAGCCGTCTACGGCAGGGAGCCACCATAAATAATGGATTATCGAGTGGGTGATTCGAATGTAGAAGCTGTGGACATCTTACTTAATCAGTGGGATGCATTGTTGCGAGAGTTGTGAATTAATCTCCAAGCTGCCCAAGACAGGATGAAGAAGTATGTGGACCTTAAGCGTCGACCATTCGAATTTGAAAAGGGAGGATGGGTCTGGCTGAAACTACAGCCGTATAGACAGAACTCGGTTAACCGACGAGCATGCCTTAAGCTGTCTAAAAGGTTTTATGGACTATTTCAAATCGTGAAGAAAGTGAGCTCGGTAGCATATCGGCTCAAGCTGCCTCTAGGTAGTTCAATATTTCCAATTTTCCATATCGCTTTATTGAAACCATTCCAGGGAGACACTCCGGAAGAATGCATCAGTCTGTTACCGCTATTGGTTGCGGAATCCCACCCTGTAATCTGCCCCTCCAAAGTAGTGGCATATCGATCAATTAAGCAAAGAGGGAAGAAAATTAATCAGGTCCTCGTCGAATGGGCAGGGCTACCAGCAGAGAATAGATCTTGGGAAGATATTGAGTCCATCAAGCGATTAGCAGCAAATAGCAATCTTAAGGACAAGATTGTTACTGATGGAGAAGGGGATGTTACAGTTGAGTTGGATCTGGATATAGTAGTCAGTAAACTCAGGGAAGAATTGGGGTTGATTGAGACCCACGTCGGTGAGGAGGAAGATGTCAACATAGTCACCGACGAGGTGATTAATCCAAGACCGGCTAGGCGGAAATAGAGACAAAGAAGGATGATTACATCTATTTTTAATTTCAAGTCTGTTTTAGTAATAGAGGGAATTGTATTACATTTAAATTGAAAGTTGTAGGAGCTACATGTCACTACGGCATTGGTCAGTATGAAGTTTAAATATAATGGAGGTCGGGTATAACGACTATCCAATTTAGTGTGTGAATTTCCGATCCAAACTTCCCCCTCTGTCTCCCTAGGGAGATAATTCTCCAACCGCCGGCTCCCTCGGGAGAATTCTCATATCTTCCAATCTCCGATCTACCTAGCTTGTTACAGAAAAACTGTCATAATATTTTTAAGTAAAATCTGAATCCAAGTTATTTCACATGTGGTTATAGCCAATGCTCTGTATTCAACCTCTGCTGAGTTTCTACACACCACCTGTTGTTTTTTAGACATCCAATTGATACAAGTGATGTACCTATCATAACAGCATAACCTGTAACAAACTTCCTATCAGTCTCTCCTTTGATGTTAATTAATTACAAGAAAATTAAAGTTATCGTCCCTTTGGAGACATCTATGATAGAAGTATGAGAGACCAAAATCCTGAGGTAGTTAGCGCATTTAGTTACTGTACAACTAGATTACATAGCTAGCTAATGGAAGAGAGTCAATGAGTTTTTTACTTATTTCTTTTTGCTTCTGTTTTTATTTTTATACTTTATGTATCTTGAGCATTGCCTTTATTTTTTTAATGAAATTTAATTGTTTTTTAAAAAAACTCCTAGTTATAATGAACATGATGCCTAATCTGCATCACTGTAAATATTAAGAGCTATTGGTTGACTAACCCTTCTATAAATCAAACCCTGTCCAGGTGCATTTTTTAAATACTTATCAACTTTTAAAACACCATTAAAATAATCAGTCGTGGTTGGTGAAGCCATGAATTGTCTCAAATATTGTACTGCAAAACTTATATCTGGCTTGGTAATTATGGTTAAGTAAATTAACAAGCTTCCCAATAATGGTCCTATACTTCTTAGATCATTCATGGGAGTAGAATCTCCATCTACTAGAAGATAATGGTATAGTAGATGGCTTACAATCTAAAAGACCAAATTCACATAAAATATTTGCTGTGCATTTTCTTTGAGAAATAAAAATGCCACTTGGAGAATGTGACAATTCTATTAATACACTACAAGAAAACTGATCTACAACGACTCCGTCCTAAAGGTATGTAGAATCTAATTTTTCTTTTAGATTCAAAATTTCTTTGGGATCATTACTGAAATAATAATATCATCAACATATAGATTAGGATGTAGGTAAAGGAAGCACTCTGTATCCTAGTAAAAAGTGAGTAATCTCCTTTTGATTGATGAAAATGAAATTTTAATAAGGTTTTCTTAAGCTTGGAAAATCAATTTTTTGAAACTAAGCTTGCTTAAGAGTTAAGACCATATATACAAGGACTTGTGTAATTTATATAGCCTTTTATTGATCTCCTCTTTTAAGCTAGCATGGTCAATTCAAGAGGAGGTTTCATATATATAATT
This sequence comes from Zostera marina, assembly GCA_001185155.1. Classification (NCBI taxonomy): domain Eukaryota; kingdom Viridiplantae; phylum Streptophyta; class Magnoliopsida; order Alismatales; family Zosteraceae; genus Zostera; species Zostera marina. Next base: position 152,300 of record LFYR01001051.1, on the reverse strand, counting down.
TCATCTAAATAATCTTTATTCAAAAGAGTATTATTAAAATAAAGTTGGTGTAATTCCCAGTTATTAATAGAGGCAATTGCAAGGAAAACTTTAACTGTGAACAATTTTGCTACTGACATCCTCACTAGCTATAGCCATAATTAGAGATGTTGACGACTGATTCATGTAAATTGTTTTGACTTTGATCACAATTATGATCAACATTTTAAACTTCTGTTTCTACTTGACCAATCCAGGCCCCCATGGTACAATGAGATAAAGTTTTGGTATAGACTATCTAGAATGTCTATATTTGTTGGTAATGTAATGATTCAGTAGTATAAATGTCTTTAAAAAGAAAAGTTTGCTCATGAAAGGTTACATTTCTACTATTTACAACTTTATTCACATTTACTAGCTAGATAGATTGTGTAAGAAGGATATCCTAAGAATATATATATACACTGAGGATCAGAGACGGACAGCCGTATGATGCGGCCCGTCTCTGATCGACACTGTATATATATAATTATTTATTTCTAATGGGGAAAAAATATATAAAAACCTAAAACATAAAAAAAAACCTATAAAAAACCCACTATTCCTTCTCCGTCGGACGACAGATTTTGGTGGTGGTGGCTTCAGCTTCAAGGGATGGCGATGGTGGTGGTGGCTTCATTTAGGAGTTCCGCGACCTCCCATGCAGGCTTCATCAGACTCTCATTCCAGATTTGAAGAAGATGTCCACGGAATTCGAGAATGGAACTGGCGATAGATTTGGAGAAGATTCCAGATTGGAACTGCGATTCCGCGGACTCGTCGATCTCCGGTGAACGATCTCCATTTCCTAATTTCGAGTTCACCAAAACTCGATTCCAGATTTGGGACGAGACGTAGAGTGTTTTGGGACTCCAGACTGTCCTGTTTTGGGACTCCAGTTCCTGATTTGGAACGATTCCAGACGGAAGTCGCGATGAGTTCCTGGAACCCATCGCGAGTTCCGCGGCACTCGATCGCAGTTCCGATCGGAACTGCGATCTCCAGTTCCGATCAGACGGCCGATTCGAACGGACGGCCAGATCGAAGGTCCGCAAAAGGGACGTTCGAAAAACCGTCCGTCCCAGAATCGCGCCGTATGTATATATGAAAGGTAGAGATCTATCTAGGTTCCAACTTATAATTTTCCTTATGAAAGGTTCCAACTTATTAATTTTCCACAAAATTAAGCCAAGCAACCAAAGGTTCTTAAGAAAGAATAATCAGGTGCGTACCTTATTGTAAAATATTTCAAAAGGAGATTTATGATAGAGAATTGAAGTTGGAAGCCTATTTATAATAAAAATGACTGTTAAAATTAAATGCACTCACCCGGGCCAAAAGCGCACTATTTGGAATATATATGTGCTTTAAATTTTATAGCTCTGGCCACTTCTAGCAATTGTACATGTAAAATGATGTATAATACCTAAAGATTTTATGTAGGTGCGTACTAACTAAGGAAGATTTAAACTCTAACTCATTATCAAGCCTTATGACCTTTACATCTTAATTTCCCATATATATGGAAGGCTAGCTAATAACATCTTCAGATGGCATCTTCCATTTGCCTTTCTCGACAGCAGAAAGCTTGTTCCCCTCCACGCCAAGAGCGGAATGATCGGAAGGAACCTCGGGTGGCGTCGGGCGGATGGACAACTTCAGGAGTCAAAATAGACCTCTTTCTCTTCTTCTTAGGAGGAGGAACTGTGTTAGAGTCCGAACGAAGAGGCAACTTCAGATGCGCTGTAAGCGTCTAGGACAGCCCAAGGAAATCGAAATCCACAGGCCCCTGACAGAAGACCTCGACGAGCGTCTCGTGCGCACGCTTTTTCTGAGAAGACAAGCGAGAGATACTGATAGGGGTCAAAACATTGTGTCTCTTTAATATGTCGAGGATGATCGGGGTCGATCGGATCCAAGGCAGTCAGTGGCACGAACTACGAAGTAGAAGCGATCGCGTCGGTTGTGGGTCCGATCATTGAAATGGGTGATCAGCGGCAGGCCAGCACGTCCGAAAATTTTCACACGCTTCTGGTCTGTGTTTATCGGCATGATATGTTACCAGATCATAAATACGGCTAACGAAGGCTCGACCCCGCACGCTTCAGAAAGCTGGGCGAAGGAGAGGAGACGGTCTAGGGAAGCTGGCGGAAACTGTGAGAGCATCAGCTCGCAACGGCACATCACGTATCGCATGAAAGGGGAGAGCGGAAGCTTCAGGACGACATTGGCGTAATGAGTATAAACGGAGACCATACCGGCTGACGGATCAGAGGCAAGATGATTCCCCGATTCCCGGAAGGAGATGGGAACTTTATATGTGGACATCCTCAACAGCGACTCGCGAATACCGTGATCGGAGACGTTGGAACAGGGGTTGTTAGCATCCGGCATGAGGCTAAGCAGTTTGGGCAAGGCGGCTTGAGCGTCGAAGCCACCAGAGGATGACGGAGTACTTCTTCTGGCATCCAACCATCGCGCACGGAAGCAAGAGAGACCTACAGAGAGTTGGCGAAGGGGGGTGAGAAATATTAAAGAGAGCGCAAAGAAGAGACTGAAGATTGAGAACAACGAGAAGAAGAAGGGGGGATATTTATAAAACCCAGTGCACATAAGCCAAAGCGTCATGAGTACCTAGAGGAGTGACGAGTTGTGGGTTGGGTATGTGGCCCAGAGTAGCATCAGAAAGCCCAGGGTCCACGACATCAGGAAACAAGGCGAATGAGGGCAGGCGGCACGAACAACGTGGTTCTGAAGCAGAGCCCGTATCCATCTCTAGCCTGTCCAAGTGTCGAGCGAAAGAGCCCGCAGTGAGGCCAAGCCCATCGGGGTGTCGGGCGAAGGGGCTCGAAGTCAGGTCGAGTCCTTCCGATTATCAAGCGAAGAGGCCAGTAGTAAGATCGAGCCCATTTGGGTGTCGAGCGAAGGAACTCATAGTAGGATCAAGCCCGTCCGAGCGACAAATGAAGGGGCTCACAGTCAGGTGGGACCCGTCTGGATGTCGGGCGAGGGCAGAAGGAGACAATGGTAGGTCAGAAGGCGACCAAAGCTTGAGAAGGATCTGGGCCATGTCAACAACGAGCGACGCAGTGCCAAAAGCTGCACGAACACGGTACACGAAAGGAAAAAAAAACGCCTAACAAGCAGTAGGCGAAAAACCCTAGCATCGATTCTAGGCAGCACACGCGCCCTATTCCTTCCCGGACATAGGCGTTTTCTTCCTCTCTCTCTGACGGACCCAACACAACCAGAAAATAATATGGTATCAGCCGAAAAGACTCCTGTCAACCCTCTGGTTAATCAACCAGCAACTTCCGCATTCATTCCGGCCAGTCATCCGACCATTCATTCTGTTGCAAATCCGTTCATTCCAATCCATACGCCAGCAGTGTCACATGAATCGTCTTCTGGGTCAACTAAAAAATCAAGAGAAAACAATGATGAGAAAGGTTTGTACAATAGTTCAATATTTAAAAGGCAAAGGGATGAAAGGTATGTATCTCCTTTACAAGACCTTGAATCACCTTTTTTTTCTGACCTCCGGTGATCACCCGGGGGCTGTACTTGTCCCTGATAGGCTAGTTGGTGAAACCAACTACATAACTTGGTCCAATGGAATGAAAGTTTCATTGGTATCAAGAAGAAAAGATGCATTCATCTCTGGAAAAATTATTATGCCTACTGATTTTGAAAGTAGAGGATTTAATATTTCGAAAATAGTAAATGGATTAGTTCTTGCATGGATATTAAATTCTGTTTCACCTCAAATACAATCAACACTCATGTATACAAATGATGCGCACCAAGTTTGGTTGGATTTAGAAAGTAGGTATAAACAAGGGAATGCCCCCAAAGTAAATCAGATCAAGTATGAGCTATGTTATCTACAACAAGGATACATGTCCGCATCTGAATTTTATGATAAATTCATATCTATTTGAGATCAATTAGTCCAAATAGATGAAATAAAAGATTTTTTTTGCAATGGATGCAAAAGACTCTATCTTCAAAAAGAAGAAATTGACATGATTCACCAATTTCTTCTAGGCCTAAATGAAAGTTTCTACAATCTTAGGACTCAAATCTTATCATTAGAAAACCTACCCAATATGAATAAGGTTCTTGGGTTGATTATACAAAGAGGAGAAACAAAGGTCAAAATTCAGAGATAATGGGAATGAAAAGGTTGAGTCAACATTCCATGCTAAAGAAAAGAACCCAACAGATGGAACAAAAATCTTATATTCCAAAAATGGTAAAAAGTTAGACACTAGATTCTACTGCGATAATTGCAAATACTATGGTCATACAAAGGATAAGTACTATCATCTAGTTGGCCGACCAAAAGATAAAATTCAAAAGAAATTTTCAGGAAAGAAAAATCAGAATTTCTCTACACCAAATTCAGAAGTTGCAAACCAAGTAATTGCAAATAGCAATCAGGCTCAACTCTGTCTAACTCAGGAAGAAATTCACTTGTTCAAGGAGCTCATCTCCTCAACAAGGTCAAACAGTAACTCTGGTAATAACTCTCTTTCCTTTTCTTTTTCTTTCAATATAAACTCTCGTATTGATAAATGGATAGTAGATACTGGTGCATCACAGCATATGACAGGTAATCTACATCTTTTTACAAAACCCCTAATCAAAGAACACAATCATTTTGTCACTATACCTAGTGGGAAAATAATCATGGTTCAAGGGGTGGGATGCATTAAAATTTCAGAAAATCTAATTCTGAAAAATGTACTACATATTCCTGAATTCAAGGTTAATTTAATAGCTATAAGTAAATTAACCTTAGATAATGACATTAAAGTGATTTTTGATGATCATTGTTTTCCATTTCAGGAAAACAAATTCGGGAAAGTGATTGGCAAAGGTGATTCAAGTAATGGATTGTATTTTTTCACCCCCCACCATTTCCTAGCAAATTCAGCCATCGATTTTAAAACATGCATGACATCATAGATTGGGACACATTTCTTCAGAGAAGATGAAGACACTAGTCTCCAAATATCAACTTAGTTTTAAAAATACCAATTCATCCTATAAGGATAACACTTGTAATAGTGATAAAAGTTTAGTTTCAAATAAAAATTCAGATAATGCTTGTAATAGTGATAAAATTTCAGTTTTAAATAAAAATTCAGTTTGCAAAGATAATGTTTGTGATAGTGATAAAATTTCATTTTTAAATAAAAATTCAGTTTGTAAAAATTCTATTCAACAGAAATCCATTTTAAATGAAATAAAATCAGTTCAACATAACTGTAGAATCTGTCCATTAGCAAAACAAACAAAATTAAAATTTACGATTAGCTCTTCAAAATCTGAAAAAATATTTGACCTAATCCATGTCGATATTTGGGGGAAATCCCCAATTTCATCCCATGATGGTTATAATTACTTTTTAACCATAGTAGAAGATCTAAGTAGAGGAACATAGATTTGTTTAATAAAAAATAAATCAATGGCAATAGAATGCATTGAATTTTTTTACAAAATGGTTAAAACTTATTTTAACACCAAAATCAAAATAATAAGAAGTGATAATGGTGGAGAATTCACCTCAAATAACTTCAAGAAAATGGCTGAAAAACATGGAATAATTCAGCAATTTTCCTGTCCATATACTCCTGCACAAAATGCAAGAGTAGAGAGAAAACATAGACATCTTTTAGATATAGCAAGAGCATTGCATTTTCAAAGAAATATCCCACTAGAATATTGGGGAGAGTGTATTTTAACTGCAGCCTATTTAATAAATAGGATCCCCTCTAAAACAATTGAAAACAAAAAACTTTATGAAATAATTCATAAGAAAATACCTGATTTTGAAAATCTAAAGTCATTTGGGTGTCTATGCTATGTGCCAACAACACAAATGGAAAATAAATTTTGCCCAAAAGCTTTTCAAGGAATTTTTATGGGTTATCCCAAAGGAATCAAAGGATACCTCATCCTAAGAATTTCAGACAGAAAATTCTTCATTTCAAGAAATGTATCTTTTAGGGAATCCATATTCCCATTTAAAGATGGCATAGCTCTAGAAAATACTAAAGAGCCAAGTTATCTTCAAAAAAATTATAATAATGCTTTCATATATCATGATGATACAAACAAGGCTTGGTATGACTATAACAGTTATTATCAAGGAAAAAATAAAATTAAAAACACTGATCTGAACAGAAATATCAGATCAGAAAGTGTTTTTTTCAGTCTGAAAAAAATTCAGACACAAGGTCAGAAAATGACCAAATAATTCAGACTCAATCTGAAAACTCAGAAAACCATATGAATAATGATATGAAAAATATCATCATGAGTGAGAACATAAACAAAAGTGTTAATGATCTGAATCATAATCAACCAAATAGCACAAGTTCTGAAAATGTTCAAAACACACATAATTCTGAAATTTTTCAGAATAATGATGAAATTAGATCATCAAACATAGAAAATTCAGTAGAACATCAAGAACAAAAAATTATTACTTCTGAAATTACAGGAGATCAAAATGAATAGCAACAAGCTGTCCCCTGCAAAATTCCAGAAAAATCACTGGAAATAATAGAAAAAAAAAAGAGCAGAGAGGGTAATACACATACCAGAAGCATATAAAGATTTTTTTCTTGAAAATAATAATGAATATAAATCTAATAACAAAAAAGGGAAATACCCAATATGCAATCAAGTGTCATATCATAGAATCAAGAAAAATCATAAAAAAATTCTACATCAAATATCAATAAATGATGAGCCCAACTCATATTCAGAAGCTTCAAAAAACACAAAATGGGTAGAGGCAATGAAAAAAGAAATGGAAGCACTCCATTTAAACAAAACTTGGACTTTGACCATGCTTCCTCATGATAGGAAACTTGTAGGTTCAAAATGGATCTATAAAATCAAATATAGACCTAATGGTGAGATAGAAAGATACAAAGCCATACTTATAGCAAAAGGTTTCACCCAAAAAGAAGGTTTTGACTATTATGAGACTTTTGCTTACGTAGTCAAAATGACCACAATAAAAACAATAATTGTAATTTCAGCAATAATAAAGAAATGGAACATCTAACAGTTAGATATCAACAATGTCTTTCTTCATGGAAACCTCCATGAAGAGGTATATCTTAAACCTCCAGAAGGAATCCTAAATGAAGGAGATAAAAGGGTATGTATACTAAACAGATTCTTATATGGCTTAAAACAAGCCTCTAGGAATTAGTTTGCTAAACTAAGGGGAGTTCTACTTGAAATGAATTTTTCCCAAACACCCTCTGATTACTCCTTGTTTGTTAAAAACAACAATGGTAATACAATATACTTATTAGTATATGTTGATGATATCATTATCACAGGAAATAATGAAACATAAGTTTTTCTAATCAAAAACAACATTGAGAAAAATTTCAAAATTAAGGATTTAGGAAGATTGTCCTATTTTCTAGGAATTGAAGTATCATATCCACCAGAAGGGATATATATATCACAAAGAAAGTATGCATTAGGCATACTAGAAGAAAGTGGATTGATAGATGCAAAACCATCAAAGGTACCTATGGAAAGGTATGTAAACCTAAGAAATGAAAAGGCCAAAACATTAACAAACCCAACCTTATATAGGTCACTAGTGGGTAAACTGATATATTTAAATATCACTAGACCTGACTTGAGCTTTCCTGTCTATTGGTTAAGCCAATTCATGGGTAACCCAAATGAAATTCATCTTCAAGTTTTGTTTAAGTGATTAGATATCTGAAAAATGCCCCTGGACAGGGTACCTTATACAAAAGCCAAAATCAAATGATTCTCCATGGGTATTGTGATTCAGACTGGGCTTCATGTTCAATTAGTAGAAAATCTCTATCAGGCTATTGTATGTTCTTAGGAACATCATTAATTTCTTAGAAATCTAAGAAGCAAAACACTGTCTCACTTTTATCTTGTGAGGCAGAATATAGAGTCATTAGTAAAGCAAAATGTGAAATACTATAGCTTCATCAACTCTTTAGAGATTTAAAATTAAACATAGCAACTCCAACCTCATTATATTGTGATAATAAATCAGCAATATACCTTGCTAATAATCCAGTATTTCATGAGAGGAGCAAGCATATAGAAATCACATGTCATTCCATAAGAGAAATGATAGATAAAGGGATAATCATATTGAAACAAGTAGGTGCAAAATACCAACTTGCATACATTTTTACCAAATCCCTATGAGAACATGAGATTTCAACATTCTCTATCAAGCTAGGAATTCATAACATGTATTCCAAGGCTTGAGAGGGGAGTATAAGATTATATTGAAATCTAGGATAAAAATAGCAATTTACCATAAAATATAAACTTAGGATGTAAGCGAAATAAATGGAAACTAAAGGTTATAACAAAACGGAACAAACCGTTTTATTTTATAACTAGCAAGGTCCTATTCGCAAATGTTTCAGTAAAACATTGGTTGGACCTTAAGGTAATAAAAGTAAATAAAAGGTTATCAGAATACTTTTATAAATATAGTGGTTTTAATAGAGATGTGTTGGGTGCTAATTGGGTTTGTTGTATATAAATAGCAAGTAATTTTTGGGTAATTTTAGTTCTAAATTAAAGCTGGTAGGTGGTATATTTATAATTTTAGTTGTAAAATATTTTTCATTTAATCAATAAGGAAATAAAAGAGAATGAGTTACAATCAAAGTTTTGAATTTAAAATATATTGATTTAATTTTGAATTTAAATGATTTTTAGTTAATTTTTTGACTAATATTTCTAATCTATTTTTTTTACAGGTTTTATTTTGCATATTACAGGTAACTTTACAATTTTTTAGTAAATATATTTTTATTGAATATGTTAAAATTATTTAATATGCATGATTTTTTTTTAATTTTAAATTATTGTATGATTCTTTATGTATGAAATTAATATCATGTTAGAATTTGTTGATGTTAGAGATGATAATGATGATGAGTTTGTATTTGCACATGAAAAAGTGAGATATGAAAAAAAATTGAAATGGATGAAGAAGGGGAAGAGGAAGATGATGAAGAAGGGGAAGAGGATAATGATGAAGAAGGGGAAGGGGAAAATGATGAAGAAGCTAAGGGGAAGAGTAATGTATAATTTTATTTGTATCACATGTATTCTAATTGTATTGTATAATTGTAATTAATTAATAGATGTCGAAAAAATTGTTAACAAGCGATTCAGCGTCAAACTCAAGAAACGGATGGATCTTCTACAACTAGAAGTTGTGAGATCTGAAAAATATATTTTTCATTTTTCAAATTCAACTAATAATATCAAATTGTAGAAGGACGAGGGGAAACTAAATCTCTTCCACAACCTGACGTGCCTGTTTCCACTTTCCTCAATTCAGACATATAAGAACTTATCTTTTTTTTATAAAACTTTATCTTTTTAACTATTATAACTTTATGTAGGTTGTTTCAACAAACAGTAAAAAACCAAATTATGTGTTTGGTTAAAGAAAAAATCAATGGTTCGTGGACTACGTGGGCGATGTTCCCAAAAAATATAAAAGATGATATGTGGAATAAATTATTGATACATATTAATATTTATTTTTATTTTTAATGATTTTTTTTATATTATAAAGATGATATTGTTATGTCTTTTATATGTTTGGAATTTACAGAAATTTTTTAGTTTTTACGATAATGATTTCGTTAGATTCCAGTTCGAGAAATACGTTAACCAGACGTATAAAAACAATCTTCATATAGCGAGGAATTGACATAGACAAGATGGGCATATCAATTATTCAATTCAACCCTCCTTGGATCTCACCTATTATATGGAAGGAGATGGTTGATTTTTGGCTTACAAATATAACATTGAAGAAAAATCATATATATGTTGGAAAAATTAATAGAATTAGCAAAGCAGACTTCATTTTGACGCCAATGTAAATAGGGGTGAGCGGGTACAGGAATGGGGCAGGAATCGCGTTTCCCATTCCTGGTCAATGACCCAGACCTAAAAATCTTTCCCATCTCCGTACCCGTCCAATGACCAGGTATGTGGACAGGGATACGTACCCGACCAAATTATTGAATTTTTTAATTGATTTTAAACATATTTTCACTCATATTTTCACTAAAAATCAACAAGGAGATGAAAACAATTAGGGGTGGTTGAGTGATTTAGGAAAAAATAGAAATAGAAATCGATTTAGGGTTTAAGGATTAGGGATTTGGGGAAGAAATATATTTAAGGATTTGGGTTAAACATTTAGAAAATATTAAAATGTAAGGGGTTGAATATAAATATTTATGGGTACATTTTGAATATACACTTATGTATTTAATATATTATATAAAGTTATTTATATAAATTATACTATATAAAATATTATATAAGGTATAAATATAATTTACGGATATTATTAGCGTACCCGAAAGTGGCCGGAGATTTTTCTATTTTGGGTAGAAAAATCCTCCTCCTACTCGTACCTGGCCATCCGGCCTGTAAATGGTGTATCGAAATCTGTATTTGTATCTACTTCCAAATTCGAATTCGGATACCGAAAATTATCCTCATATCTGCAATATTCGAATTCGAATATCTGCAATATCCGTCGTTAAAATTCGATTGATAATTCCAGATATCTGGATATCCGAATAAATATATAATAATATTATTAGTAGTAAATAATAATTGTAATTTATAAACTTAATTAACTTATATTATTATTTAGGATTTTAGGAATTTAGGGTGATTATTAATTAACTTTATTAAGAGTGATTAATTAACTTTATTAAATTTAAAGGTGATTTTATATTTGTATAATTTTATTTTAGGATTTCTTAGGGTTTTTGTATAAAAAGTTATAAGAATTCGGATTTTTCGGATATCCGAAAATTTATCCGTTCGGATTCGGATTCGGATTATCTGGATATTATCTGAATTCGGATAGCAGTGTATCCGAGCCGAATACGTCCGATATACACGTCTAGGCCTAACAAAACATTGGATACTATACACACGTCAATCTGATCTGAAGGAAAAAGGTAATACGGACTTGAACGCTTGGTAACAAGTTTGATACAACCTTTAATTAGCAAAAGGACTAACTCGAGTGGTGTTGAGTGTAGTCGTATTGTTATTGGAAATGATATATGTGAGGATCTTGTAACGAATTCTGGGGTTATTAATGAGAATGGGTTGCAAGTTGAGGAGATAGAAAATGCTGCCAGGGAGAAGAATTGAGAGAGTGAGAGCGGTGCAGAGCCTGATGCTCTGATACCATGTTGAGAAGTGGATGAGATCGAAAATTGATGGTCAGAGGAGAAGAGCAAGGTTTGGATGTGATGATCGGAGAAGAAGGAGATGAGATAGATAGTAGAGTTGGAATCAATTGCTTGGTTTTATTATAAGTGTAACTGCTGTATTTATATATCCCCTTATGGGGTTATTTGTGCATTTACCCTTATGGGGTTATTTGCCTTTGTTATCTCTGTAACTTAATATTTGTATTATACCTTATGGGGTTATTTTCATTCTTCTCCCTGACAAATACTACTTCTGAAATATTTTATAATCTTGAAAGGATGGGGCCTAAATTAGAGAAGATGAAGATAAAAAATAAGATAATAGATCTTCATTTTGTAAACTGATTTTGAAGAGGCAAAAAAAAAGACTCGTTCTTAATATAAAAGCTCAATGATTCGACCCAATGGTCAAACCAAAATCCGAACAGTGATTTGCAGCACGGTATCCAAAGAAGTGAATAAAGCTTCATTCTTTTTAGCAATATGTGAGGTTGAATCAATCTTTTTGAGCCCTTGATTACAAGTTTTGACTCCAACGACAGCTTTGATTATCTTATTTTTCGCAGTCCGACGGTCGGATTTCCTCTTAAAAACCAAGAACCTCTTGGCTTTAAGATCTTTCAATGCACCCCTGGTGTTACCTAAAACCATCTTGTACTCCTTTATACATTTTACATATTCATCCTTAACGTTTTGCCTTTTCTCTTCATGCGAAAGATTATCCAATACATTGATGGTAGCAAAAACCTCCTTCTCGCACCCATCTACCAGCAACTCAATGGCTTTCTCCTTCAGCGGCATATTCATGTGTGCCAAACTATTTATGCAATGTAGGTATGCATTTTCCGACTTTAAGTTTTTCATAATCATCTTCAAACATGATTTTGCTTTCTTTTCGTGTTCACCGCTTTCATTATCTTGCGTGGCGGCCGTCGGTGCGATATTATCACCACTGTTTGCTATCGGTGCGATACTGTCCTCGTCGTCTTTCTTTGCTAAAGGGGTATTATGGGAGAATGCATGGCCGGCAAGTAGACAAACACCGATAAAAATAATCTTCATCATCGATCCAACCGACTAGCTAGCTAGCTTCAAAGAAAAAAGGTGGAGAGAAGAGGGTGTCAAGTAGCATATATGCATGCAGCTTGCTTGCTGGATCAATCAATAAATAAGAAACATCAAACAGAATTAGGATTGAGATTTTAATTTGACTATCATATACTAATGATTGGCTCAACTATTTATTCTCTGTCTAAAATTAAATTGCTCAAAACCATACAAAATATCTTCAAACTTGCAAGTTACAACAGTTGAAGTTTTTAGGGCAGCCACCAATCCATGAATTTTTTTTAAGGAGATTAATTTTAAATCATTTAACAAAATTATTTTTTTTCTTTTTCCAATCCAATTATTCTTAACGAAGTATTATAATTTTGGTACTCATACATAATATCATCATTATTAATACTAGAAAATAATTTTTTTTCAACATATGTCACTAAAATATCATTCAACAAGCATCATCCATACGATTGAGATAATTTGATTTTATAAAATTTATTGCCAAAAAAGATCTTTCTACTCAAACAGTCGTAATTGATAATGTGAGTATTAATTTCAACAAACGAAATACAAAAGGAAATATCGATATCTTTTTTATTCTCAATCAACTTTACGATCAACTTAACTCTCCAATTTCATTTAAATTCGAAAGTTAATTGTTCGTTATTGTAAAGAGTTAAAATACTATAAGGGTTATCTTATAAATGTACCCATAACATCAAGTATAAATATAGACTTAATGTGTAATAATATTCTCAAGTTGAATGTTTCATTTGGTGAGTCAATTAAAGAGTGAAAGATTCTTTGCTTTACTCTTCTTCTTCTAATTGACCTAACAACTTCCATCCACCCCTTTTCTTCTATCTTATTCTTCTATCTTTTTCTTGTTAATTGATGGCTATTAAAGGAAACCTCTCCAGAATTCTACATGGTATCGAGAGCTTCAGTTTTTGCAATTAAAACTAGGGCACGGCTTCTGTAATCAAAGGTTGGAGCGGTTTCTCGTCGATTTTTCTCAAGATCGGCTGCAGCGCGTGGTTTTCTCTCTCTCTCGCCGATTGATTGCAATCTGCGATTGCAACTCTGGTTTGAATTTTATCTGTTATTTGCGATTGTTATCTTTTATCAATTGCAATTTATTTTCTGTTATCTGCGATGGTTTCGCGTTCTGTGTGGTTTTGGTTGTTATTTTTTAATTAATTGATTTGTGTGCAATTGTATCTTGTTATCTTGGATCTTCGATTGTTATTTGTGTCTGCATCTGTCTCACTTGGTGATTCTGTCAATTTGAGTTTTTTTTCCGATTCTGTCGATTTTGTCTCACTCGGTGCTTTTTCGATTTTTTTCCCCTTTTCTCTGCCATTTCTTTTGGCCGATTCTGTCCGACTAATCGCGGATTTCTGTCCTATTCATTTTCGATTTGCCGATTGGATTCTGTCCCGATTATTCACACCATTTTTTCACCAATTTTACTGATCTCTTGTGACCTAATTTCTTGTCGCTTGCGATCCTCACTTGCGATATTTGATTTCTGATTGCGATTTCGATTTTCTCTTTCTCTCACCTATATTGGTTCAATAAATCGGTGCTATTATAATAGTTTGATTTGATTTGTTTTTTCTGTCATAGATCTGTCATTGATTTTGTTGATTTCTTATTTTTTTTAATCCTGCCATTGTGATATCGTGCCTTACTGTCATCGATTAGTTTTTTTTTTCTTTCTCTTTCTTTCTGCCTTACTGTCTTAATTGATTTGTGATTTTTTTTTTGTTGTTGTTGTTTTGTGCTCTTTCTGATTAAAACTAATTCATTATGCGATTATTCAAGTTAGGATTTAGCTAATAGATGATCGATTAATTGCATGCTAAATCACATATGAATTCTTTTTTTTTCTTCTAGTTTTTTTATTTTTGGTTTAATAAGATTGCATGCTAATAATAATAATAATAAATAAATAAATAATTTAACACTTAAGGTTGTTTACCTAATCCTAAATCCTAATAACTACATAATAATTGTAAATAAAAACAAATCTCTGATTGTGTAGTTTCTACCCAATCGAAATTATATCATAACTACATTTTCTACCCAATCGATTGTGTAGTTTATAGTTTTCTTGTAGTAGTAAATTGCAATTGCCCAAGTGGTTGATTGTTATTTTGTTTGTGACGTAAGAAGCTGGTTTTTTTTGGATTTACGAGTCAACTTCTGTAATCATTGTTTCCGTCAAGTGGCGATTTGCGACTTGAGTTATGGCAGGAAGTGCAGCTGGAGACTCGTCAGGTGTTGAAAGTGCAGTTGTGACAGCAAGAATCGAAGTTCCCCAAATGATGTACAGTATTGCGTCACTCTGTCCCACACCTCTTTCGGAAGGGAATTATCTAGTATGGAAAAATCAATTTGAAGGTGCGTTGCAAATACATAATTTATTAGATTTTGTTTCTGGAAAACTTGGGACTCCGGCTCTAAGATTAAGTGATGGCTTTGAAAATCCGGCGTATGCGTCTTACAAGAGGAACGATGGCATAGTGCTCAGCTGGATTAAAGCCATGGTATGTAAAGAAATTTAGCCTCTACTTTTACCTTGTGTTACAGAATATGAGGCATGGAATATCTTAGAAACAGATATTTCACCTATTGATAAAAATCAAATTCAAGCTCTTCGTGATGAGTTGAATTCACTAAGGAAGACAACAGATATTTCAATGAAAGAATATATTTTCAAGATTAAGAGTTTGAAACACTCTCTAGCAACAGCAGGATATTCAATGTCTGGTGAAAGAGTGTCAGAGTATGTTCTCAGAGATCTTGGACCTGAATTCCGTATGTTTAGAATATCTCTGAATTTCCAGAAGGATATTACTTTTACAGAACTTGCAGATGCTCTTATTAAAGAAGAAATCTTGATGAAACAACGGGATCAACCAACAACTAAAGGGGATTATCAGGTGCATTATTCCAATTATAATAGGAATCATTTCAACAGAAATGCTAAATTTTATCCAGGAAAAGGCAAGAATGGTGGTTCTTATTATAAACCATCATACAAAAATCAAGGAACAAAGGTCATAACTGTTCCTCCTCAAATTGCTCGGAATAATTTGCCTCTCATTCTGAATCTACCATCTTCATAGGACAACACATCTGCTTGTCAGATTTGTGAGAAAAAAGGACACCTGGCTAGAAATTGTCCAGATAAAGGTAATTTTGCTGCCTATGCCATGGAGGATGATTATGATACTCAGATAACTGGAAATGAAGAAGCAGCAGCAACACGTTCTGTAACAGTCCAAGATCTGAACTGGTGTCTTGACTCAGGAGCTATCAATCACATGGTAGCTGATGAAGCTTGCTCCATGACTGCCAGACCTATACAGGTATTGGGTGTGTTGTGATTGGATCTAGAGATAGATTAGTAATTGCTAAAATAGGAAAATTAGACTTTGAAGTACATTCAAAGGTTTATACACTTAATAGAGTTTTATGTGTGCCTAAGATTAAGAAAAATCTAATTTTTGTGACTAAACTATGTAGTGATTTGAACTGTTATATACAGATTTCACAGAAGGAATTTTCAGTGAAGAGCCTGAAGATGCATCAGACGCTTTTTTCTTGAATTAATAAAAGAGGGCTATACTATTTCAGCCAGGATATCAACTGTAATTTTGGCATCAAGGTTTCTTCAGATACATGGCACAAGAGACTAGGACATCCCTCTCTCAAAATCATGGATAAAATAGGATATGTATTAGGATTAAACAATTCAGATTTAAAATCCTTAGAATTTTGTAATAACTGCCCTATGGCAAAAATGTCGAAATTACTTTTTTCTTGTAATAAAATAAAAACATCTTTTCCATTGGAGATAATACATATAGATCTATGGGGTCCAGCCCCAATCGTTTCAATGAAAAATTATAAATTTTTTGCAACAATTGTAGATAATAAAATAAGGTATACATGGATTATACCATTAAGGACTAAAAGTGAATTTACTGATCAGTTTATTCTATTTCAGAAAAATATAGAAAACCAGTTAGGGCTGAAAATTAAGAAAATTTATTCAGATGAGGGTGGTGAATTTCTTAGCACCAAGCTGAAAACTTGGAAAGGACAAAAAGGAATAACGCATAGATTCTCATGTCCCTATACACTTTAACAAAATGGGATTGTTGAGAGGAAACACAGACACCTACTTGAGACCAGCAGATGTTTTTTTACTCAATCCGGAATTCCAAAAAATATGTGGTCAGAGGTCATCTCTGCAGCATGTTTTCTAATAAATAGGTTACCTAGTTCTGTTTTAGGGTTCATATCTCCCTTTGAGATGTTAACCAAAAATAAACCAGATTATAAAATACTGAAATTATTTAGTTGTTCATATTATCTCTTAATAAGTAAAGGATTAAGGAATAAATTTGAACCTACTGCCTATAAATGTGTCTTTATAAGGTATTCAAAAAAACACAAAGGATATATGTGTTTAAAGTTAGAAGACAATAAAGTCATTATATCTCGAAATGTTAAATTTAATGAAAATGAGTATCTTTTTTTAACTAAAACAGATACTAAAACAGTAAAGAAGCCTGAAAAGCAAATGATAATACTTCCAAGACTAGCTACTACAATGAATTTTGGCTTTCCTATAAATACAGGAAACTCAAACAATGAGTTAAGGGTAGAACCAGATTTGTCAAGTCCTGTAAGGAGGGTCACTCACTCACAACAGAACAATTCTACAAATGACTCAATGGATATAATCTCAGAGTCAACTGAGATAAGTAGCTCAGTACCCCAGACCATGAGAGTTGAGTCTGATATACAATCTAACACTATAAGTGAGGCAAGACAACAAAGAGATATTTCTGAGAATCAAACAAACACCGTTTGTAACTCAATACCACGAGATATAAGTAGTAGATCTCAAGAACCAATCAACACAGGAGGTAGATATCCAACTAGAGATAGAAAAGCACCAAAATTTTTAGAAAATTATGAGTGTAATTCTTGCTCTGGCGAAGAGATAGAACCATCCAACTTCAGTGAGGCAAGTAAAAATCCTAAGTGGAAGAAGGCAATGCAAGAGGAACTAGATGCATTAAAAATTAACAAAACATGGGCCTTAGTACCAAAAAATTTGTCAATGAATATAGTAGGTTGTAAGTGGGTCTATAAAATTAAAAAGAACTCAGATGGTTCGATAGAAAGGTATAAAGCTAGATTAGTAGCTAAGGGCTGCAATCAGGAGGAAGGAGTAGACTATACAGAGACTTACAGTCCAGTAATTAGGATGAACACAATAAGATCAATCATTTCAATTGCTGTGACATATAACTGGCAGCTAAGACAACTGGATATCAAAAATGCCTTCCTAAATGGATTTCTAAACGAAACAGTATACATGAGACAACCAACTGGGTTTCATAATAAGAATTATCCAGATTATGTGTGTCTATTACATAAGGCTCTATATATATGGCTTAAAGCAAGCACCCAGAGCCTGATACTCAAGACTTCAGAATTTTCTAGTTGAAAATGAATTCAAAAATAGTCTTACAGATTCCTCATTGTTCCTCAAAGTGAACAATGGACATAGAATCTACATACTAGTCTATGTAGATGATATTATAATTATTGGGAATTCTAGTGAGGAAGTAAATAGGTGCATAGAATTAATATGTAAAAAATTTTCATGTAGAGACCTAGGGCTTCTTAACTATTTTTTAGGAATGGAATGTATAAGACAAGGGAAAACCATAATTCTAAGTTAAGAAAAATATGTGTCTGATATATTGAAAAAATTCAATATGATGGACTGCACACCATGTAGGACACCAATGGTTCTAAATCCAAGACTAAATAAAAATTCAGGGACTCCTATAGAAGACAATACAATATATAGAAGCATTGTAGGGTCCTTAAAATATCTAACTATGACTAAGCCTGATATTGTCTTCTGTGTGAATCATCTTAGTCAGTTCCTACAAACACCAACTGATGTACATCTTATTTTTGCTAAGATATATTAAGGGATCTTCTAACCTAGGACATAGATTTGCACCTTCAGTTAAACCAGTAAATTCTTTGATAGCCTACTGTGATTCAGATTGGGCAAATGATACTGATGATAGGAGATCAGTGTCTGGATTCAGCATCTGGTTTGCTGGAAATTTGGTGACATGGGCATCAAAGAAACAGGCAGTGGTATCAAAATCGAGTTGTGAGGCTGAATACAGGGCACTATCTGGGATAACTTCAGAAGTTAAGTGGTTATGTAATTTGTTTAGGGAACTAGAGATTAGGTTTGAGACAGCTCCACAAATATTATGTGATAATAAATCAGCAATTTTTCTCACTAAAAATCCATCATCAAACCTGAAAACTAGATATATAGACATCTCACACCATTTTATTAGAGAGATGGTGATGAAAGGGGCAATAAAAGTGGATTATATTGCTGCTAGCTAGTCAACAACTAACAGATGGTTTCACTAAAGTACTAGGCACAGGGCAATTCATGGTTCACAAGGATAGGCATAAACTAGTACCAACCAGTCCTGAT
Source organism: Zostera marina (assembly GCA_001185155.1). Classification (NCBI taxonomy): domain Eukaryota; kingdom Viridiplantae; phylum Streptophyta; class Magnoliopsida; order Alismatales; family Zosteraceae; genus Zostera; species Zostera marina. Next base: position 133,352 of record LFYR01001051.1, on the reverse strand, counting down.
CCTAGAATCCTAATGAAGGACAAGAGTAGGGTAACAAAATCGCAGGAAATAAGTAAACTAAAGCTAATTAAGGAGGCTTAGGAGAAATGATCTGAGTGCTGATAATAGTTGTGTCAAATAGTAGGAATCTGGGATTTCTGTTACCTATTGTAGGAAAACATTGTCACTAGGATAATGTAAATACTCATCACTGGAATGTTAAGAACATTGTCACTAGGATAATGTAAATGCTCATCACTGGAATGTTGAGAACATAGCAGTGAGCAATTTGATTCAGGAGAATCACCTAAGTATGATACTATTAAATATCTTTATCATTAGTTTCTGTTCTATGGGGTAATAAGTTTGTACAAGTCAGGTTATTACAAATAGAGACTATGAAATAAATAGATAATGAATAATAAACTAATGACTATATAAGGGAGACTATAATACTGAGTATTAGTTTATATATATATATATAATAATAATAATGAAAATACAATAAGATGTATATGATTATGAAAAACATATATCTGAGGTGTTGTATTTCTGATTTTTGTTCTTATAGTAATTCTTGTATTATATTAGGAAATGTTAGATAAATATGATGTTAAGAATTGCAGGGTGATAATCTGAAATATGTTCTAAAACTATTTCTAGTTTGGTTTGATACATAATTTTTTTTTTTAAGGAAGTCCATATTTTTCTGGTTTGGTTTGTGGGAATGGCTACTGTGGATGTATGTTTGTGTGATGCAGGTCATACTAAGATAGGTCATGCCCAAATAGCTAGAAATTTAATCTGGAGCAGTAAATGTGAAATCTAGAGCAGTAGAAGCTATGAGAATGAGCAGCAAGTTTTTTTTTCCTTCTTTCAGGGTCTTAATTGGTATAACAGAAGGGTTTTCCCAGTAAAAATGAAAGAAAGAGGAGCAAAAATAAGAATCCCAACTGGGTTTTTCGCCCCCCCTGTTAGCTCAATTAATTCATAGCTGAGTTAGTTCACAAGAATGCTAAGGAGGTGGACAGACAAGCTGATGATCGTACTCATGTTCAAATTCACAACTCAGTATTGCATTCTGGAGTTGTCAATTTGCGGGGGAATGTAAAGAGTTAAAATACTATAAGGGTTATCTTATAAATGTACCCATAACATCAAGTATAAATATAGACTTAATGTGTAATAATATTCTCAAGTTGAATGTTTCATTTGATGAGTCAATTAAAGAGTGAAAGATTCTTTGCTTTACTCTTCTTCTTCTAATTGACCTAACAACTTCCATCCACCTCTTTTCTTCTATCTTCTTCTTTTATCTTTTTCTTTTTAATTGATGGCTATTAAAGGAAACCTCTCCACAATTCTACAGTTATTACGTATAAAAAAAATATAATCTGACAGTTCGTCTTTAAAAAATCTAATATCAACCGTATAAAAATCAATAGGATCGATAAATTTTTTCCAAATTCAATGTCTTACATAAGAATGTAACTCATTAATTATACAGCTTCTCACTGCCAAGTCGACGTAGGTGGCCAAGTGGGGACCAAAGAAATAAAAAGGAAAAGAATTTGTCGATTTGGGGTAAAATGAAATCCGTAATAAAATAATGATATATTAAAAAAACTTTAAGTTTTAAAAATTTGTAGTTTAATCTTTAAAGTTAATAAATAAAATAAAATTTTAATTATATGTGAAATATAATTTTTAAGTATAAGAATAATATTTTATTTTATTTTATTTTGAAGGGGCTTAAATTCCCCTAAGCCTCTCCCTAGATTCGCCTCTGCTTTCAGGGTGGTAAAGTAGGGCAAAATCATGTTTGAGGACCAAGGACTGTTGTGGTCCTTGTGGACTGATCAGGTCCATGGGCTTCTAGGCCCAGGGGAAATAATACTACAGTAATTAACAGAAGTAATTTTATCGTATACGAGTTAATTAGAGAGGAGGAAAAAAACGATGCTATAATTTTTCCTTGAAAGTATTATGTTGATGAAGTTGATGATGAACTGATCAATGAATTATCAATTGTTAGTTTTTTTTATAATTTGCTGACTTCTACTGTTAATGTTGCTTGTTTTCTTTTCAAGAAATGGCTCAAAATCAGTCCCAAAGACTCTGATTTCAGTGCAGACGATTTTGATACATGCTAAACCGAAGTCGACGATGAAGAAAAGCATCCCGACCGGCGTCATCTCCCCACATATTCTGATGAAAATTAAAAAGACTTTGTAGATTGTTCACAGATGCTCCTAATATATCAAGAAGGCGCCATAATTCCGAAACCATGCGAACTCAGTATATAAACACCAAAGAACTTAAGAATTAAGATACATGCATGTTGGAACATGGAATGTCGGTGGAAGACTTCCGTCCGAAAACTTCGAAATAGATGACTGATCGATGTCAACGAACCTGCAGACATTTATGTTATTGGATACTAAAATTAAAATTAAGTCTTCAAATCACATCGATAGATGATTTTTTATTTATGATGGTACCCCCCAGTCATCAGCCCAGGCCCACAAACGAGTCCAGAAGCAAGGCCCAACGAGGTGAACGAAAGGGGAAGGCCCAAGTCGCCCACGGGCACTCGCCCGACCAGGCCGACCGGGCGGACCCGTCAGCCTCACGGGCACTCGCCCGACCAGGCCGACTGGGAGGACCCGTCAGCTCAAGTGGTTAATTCCCCAAAGGTGGCGTCCCAAGTATGTCGGATCCGTTAGATCGGATCCTAGTCCGAAAGCACAGGGTCCAGAGTCCGGTAGGAAATTGTATAAATACCCCTAGGGGTGAAGTGTAAAAGGGGGGATTACTTGTAATACACAGCATATACTTGTGATTATACGGAAACAGAGAAGATTAGTCACCTTTCCAAAGGGACGCGATCAGTGGTGAACCTGACGTGAATCGAACACGCAACATGGATTCAGAGCAACCGGAGCGGGTAATTCGGATGGAAGAAAACTTAGAAAACTCGGCGGCAGAAGCGCACAGGAATCGGCTGCCAACGGTTCCTCTTGAAAATCAAGGTGCGGGCGTACCGACGCACTTGGAAGAGAATATCGAAGAAACGCCCTATCACCCTCAGAAGCATACGTGTGAGGACCCTCAGCTATTTGTAGAGTCAATACCAGAAGATGGAATTTTTGCAAGTTGGTCGGAGCAAAGCCGGTCAAGATCACCGGAGCAACACAGGGGTGACCAGAGGGAATATGGGAGAACATTTCCCATGTCACGGGAATCAAGGGAGAGTCAACTCCTAGCAGTCATCGCGGGTTTGCAAAATAATCAAAGGCAACTTCAAGAGCAAATTATGTCAATGGCAAATAGGAATACACACGAAAACATGCCCGTACAACCGTCAGTTAGTTATCTAAACCAACAGACGCCAACGGATAGCGAAGAGGCTTTAGCACGACATCTTTTAGTAGAAAGGTACCCGATGGGGTGGAGAGCCCCAAAAATGACGTCGTATGATGGTACGACGGATCCGGAAGATCATGTTCACTCATTCCGTATGGAAATGGAGGACACTACAGGGCGAAGAGACATTTGGTGTCGCATGTGTTAGGGGAACGTTGAAAGGAGAAGCAGTGGGATGGTACAGAAACCTTCCTGTGGGAAGCATTAATTCATTCAAAGACTTGGAAAAATCGTTCAAAGTTGCCTTCGGGCATAAAATAAGACGCAAGGGTTTAAATACAACTTTGTTAGCAGTTGTACAGGGAGATCGAGAGTCAACACGAGAATATATGGATCGATTCGCGGTAGCAGTTCAAAAAGTTGTTTGTTCAGAAGAAGGAGTCCTGATTGCACTAGTTAATGGATTAAGACCAACTAGATTTTCAGGAGATTTAGTACGGGATCTTCCATCAACGTTCGCAGAAGCTATGGAAAGATCGTACAAAGAGTCAAACGTGGAAGACTACCACGAGGCAAAATATAAACAGATACGTCAAAGACCGAAAGGCCAATACGACCAGAATACACAGCAAAAGCAGCCAAGACTGGAAACCCGACCACAAAACAGAGAGGTACCGGAGGGTAATGCAAGAGGGACCACTTTCCCAAGGGAAAGTTTCATTAATTATGGTCCGCCAAGAGTTACTCCATTTCCAAACCAACGGCAGATATTTTTAGCGTACGGAAACAGCAATTAATCGAAATCCACACTTGTATTGTGAATATCATGAAGACATAGGACATACTACGGCCGAGTGTTGGATTTTGGAAAGGGAACTAGAAAGAATACAGGGACGGCAAGGTTCGCTACCCGTACGGCAAAGGATACCTACTCCCCCACCGCGACGGGCAGCACCGGCACCTACAGGACATCAGGACTATAGGGACGTCAGAACGTCAGGACATCAGGACCGTAGGGACGATCAGGAAGGAAGGAATATCGGAGAAATATTAGCAATATCAGGAGGAGAGGCAGCCAGAGGAGGAACAGGATTCGAAGGAAAAAGATATGCACAGGATCTTAGCCGGACGGATGGAATAATTAAAAAAATCAAAACTTGGGAGGATATCCGTTTTTCAAATGAAGATCTGACAGGAATCACGGTACCATATCATGACCCGTTGGTCATAACACCTATTGTACAGAGGGAGGATAAACAAAGAATTAGATTAAACAGAGTGCTAGTGGATACAGGGGCTTCAGTAGATGTGCTATACTGGAGTGCATTTGATCAACTGGGTTTTTGCAGGGCAGACTTGGGTCCGTGCGGCACACCGATCACAGGATTTGGCCAGGGAGAAGTCCAAATACTAGGGACAATAGACATCCCGGTAACATTGGGAAAGTTTGCGCAAGAAACAACAGTGATAGTGAAATTTTCGGTAGTGCCATTTTCGTCCGGATACAACGCAATATCAGGAAGGATAGCATTACATGCATTTGGGACGGTAACATCATCTCTGCACCAGTGTTTAAAATTTCCATCGGAAGCAGGGATATGCACAGTTAAGGGATCACAGAAGAAAGCAAGAGAATGCTATATAAATTCGACGGGACAAGTAATGACTGCAGCAGGGGAAAAAAATAAACTCCCGCATACAATCAAGGAGGAACGCCCAAAGCTCGAGCCTGCTTCAGACACAGTGGCAATGGAACTAAATGGTGGCAATATACAAATAGGTGCCGACCTCCCGCAAGAAATAAAAAATGGTATCGTAAAACTACTCAAAGAGAACGAAGACCTGTTCGCCAGAGATGTAGCAGAACTCAAAGGGATCGACCGGAGCCTTACGGAACACAGATTAGCGATAGGAAAGCACGTGCGGCCAGTAAGGCAGAAAATAAGGACGTTAAGAGGAGACAGGAAAGAGGCGGCGGCTGAGAAAGTACGAAAACTTATTGAGGCAAATTTCATTCGGCCAGTGAAATACCCGGAATGGTTATCAAACGTAGTAATGGTAAAGAAAGCAGATGGAGGATGGAGAATGTGTGTAGATTTCACAAATGTAAATAAAGCTTGCCCTAAGGATTCATATCCACTTCCATCGGTAGACCATTTAGTAGGCCAAGCGTCGGGGTATAAATTACTCAGTTTCATGGATGCACACTCAGGCTATAATCAGATACCTATGGCTAGGGAGGATGAGGAAAAGACATCTTTTATATCAGAAACAAGTACCTTTTGTTTCAAAGTAATGCCTTTCGGATTACGTAATGCAGGAGCAACATTCCAGAGGGCTATGGACCAAATATTTAAGGTTCAAATCGGGAGAAACCTTGAAGTGTATGTGGATGATATTCTAGTTTGTTCCAAAACAGTTGCAGAGCACTTGGCAGCCCTAAAAGAAACTTTTGATAATATCAGAAAAGCAAGTTTACGATTAAAGGCAAAAAAATGCTCCTTCGGGGTCACCGAAGGGCATTTTTTGGGTTTCAAAATAACTCCTAGCGGGATAAAGGCCCGTACGGAAAAAGTAAAGGCAATAATGCCAATGACCCCGCCAAAGACAATAAAAGAGGTCCAGAAACTTAATGGAAAGATAAACGCATTAAGCAGATTCTTAGCAAGGGAGGCAGACACGTTACAGCTTTTATTCAAATTAATAAAATCATCAAGTCCAAAAGTGACATGGACGGAGGAGTGCGAGAAAGCGTTTCAAAGACTTAAAGAACAATTAAAGAATTTGCCAACTCTGTAGCCACCATTCCCAGGGGAACCGTTAAAATTGTACATAGCCGCATCCGATAATGCTACTAGTGCAGTTTTAATGACTGAAAGAGATGGCACACAACGGCCAATTTATTATTACTCCCGCACTTTACAGGGGACAGAGAAGAAGTACGTATCCACAAATTGAGAAGTTGGGGTTAGCAATAGTAACAACGGCAAGAAGGCTAAAACCTTACTTTCAAGCACACCCAGGGGCGTATCCAGGAAGGGCAAGGGAGGGCAATTGCCCCCCCCTAAAATTTGGAAAATATTCAAGGACCTATATGTAATTAAAATTTTTATAGGGGGTTAAGTGTAATTTTCACAATATATTAATATTTTTAAAGGTTAATATATAAATTTCACAATATTTATATACTATATAAATTTTACAATATATGCAATTTTAAGTTTAATTACATATAAATCCTTAAAAACTTAAATATCCCTAAATTTCTCCCCCAAATCTTCTAAATCCCTAAACCTCTCCCCAAATTTTCTAAATCCTTAAACCTCTCCCCCAAATTTCTAAATCCCTAAACCTCTCCTCCAAACCCAAAACCCACGATATTTCCCCAATATCCCCCAAATTTCCCCAATATCCCCAAAACCCACGATTTCTCCCAAAATCTCCCCAATATTCTTTCCCCAATATTATTTCCCCAATCTCATTTTCCCCCCATCCTCCAATCTCGTTTCC
>LFYR01001051.1:112341-126266 GCA_001185155.1 Zostera marina | reverse complement strand
TCTCCGCTACTCTCTAGCCTTTAGGCTCTAGGTATGTCCGTCTATCTTGAATTCTTGATCCGTTTGTGTTTAACCTAGCTTGATCCGGAAAAAAATGTACCATTTTAAAACAGGAAAATGAACCATTTGCAAAAAATTAAATTGAACTATCATCAACCTGAAAAAATATGAATTTTCATCATTCCATGTGATTTTTTAAAACAGGGACCTAAATTGATTAAATATCCATGTGAATTTTATTTCTTTCTTTAATTAATTAAAGAGCAACCATTTTATTTATTTCTTTAATGTGATTCCCACATTAAAACTCGTCTCAGAAATCGCCTTGGTGATAGTTTGATGAATGATTGTTTAGTAACATATATCGAGAAAGATATTTTTAAAACTATAGACAACGAATTTATTTTAAAAATATTTAATGATATGTGTCTTCGTCATAGGACATTGAAGTAATGTAAAATGTATTTGAAATTTTTATTGTTAATTAAATGAATGTATTTATTTTTAATTTGAATATTAATTAATGTATTGAATATTAATTATGGAATGAATGTATTGATTTTTTATAGGTTTTTATAATCAATTATATAAATAGGTCATGCCAAAATTTGTATAGGTTTTTTAATTAGTACAAAAAAAATTTTGTATAGTACCAGCGAAAGCGATCAAAGGACAAACGGTTGCTGATTTCTTGGCAGAATTTACACCAAATGTAGAAGAATCTGAAGGTTGGTGGATCATCCATATTGATGGGTCAGCGAGCAATTCTGGATGCGGAGCAGGCATAACAATCCAAACCCCAACAAAAGAAAAAGTGGAACACGCAATAAATTTCGATTTTAAAACAACAAACAATGAAGCAGAGTACGAAGCACTATTGGCAAGGGCACGGCTAAGAAAAGCATTAGGGGCCAGACGAGCAAAATTCCTTACGAATTCGCGATTAGTAGCAAACCAAGTCAACGGAGAATTTGTATCAAAAGAAGAAGGGATGTGTCGGTACACAGAAGCGGCACGCAACATGATGCAATTTTTTACAGAGTGGGAACTACATCACATAAGCCGTACGGATAATAAGGAAGCGGACATTTTAGCAAGGTTGGGGGCATCTCCAAACAGGCCGAGGGGATGTTGGATCCGAGTGGAACAGCAAGAGGCACCTTCGATAGCAAAGATTATGGGAAGTAAAATCCTAACACTGACAGTAAAAGAAGATTGGAGAACACCGATAAAAAATTACATTACAAAAGGAATAGTCCCGACGGACGCGATGGAAGAAAGAAAACTGAAGAACAAGGCAGCCTGGTTCACATTAGTAGGGGACACTCTTTTCCGTAGGGCAGTAGAGGATAGCATTCCCTTACGGATTTGCGTAACACGCGAAGAAGGAAAAGAAATACTAACAAGCGCACATAAGGGAGCGTGCGGCCCACACCAGGGAACAAAAATGTTGGGAAAGCAGGTAACAAGGCAGGGCTACTATTGGCCACAAATAAGTAGAGACTCTGAGGAACTGGTAGGAAGTTGCAATGAGTGCCAAAGACACGCGAATATCCAGAGAAGGCCGTCCAGCATAATGAATCCAGTTACCACACCAGTACCATTTGCCCGATGGGGTTTAGACATCGTAGGGCCTTTTCCAGTAGCATCAAGGGGTCGGAAATTTTTATTTGTTGCGGTCGACTACTTCACCAAGTGGGCTGAGGCTGAACCAACAAGCACAATATCAGAACATAACGTTATTCAGTTCATCTTCAGGAATATCATCTGCAGATTCAGGGTTCCGTTACAAATAATAACAGACAATGGAACACAGTTTACAGGGAAGAAAGTGAAGAAATTTTGTGAAGATAGTGGTATAAAGATGAGTTTTGCTCCGGTATATCATCCACAAGCAAACGGGCAAGTCGAAGTTACAAACCGGACAATAACATCTGTACTTAAAAGAAAAGTAGGAGACAACCCAGGAACATGGGCGGATTTAATACCAGAAACAATGTGGGTGTACAGAACAACCGTACGTACGCCGACGGGACATCCACCATTTACTTTAGCATTCGGAATAGATGCAGTGGCCCCGGCAGAAGTGGTGTGGCCAACAGCAAGGATAACAAATTTTGATCCAAAAGATAATAATTTGGCCATCTTACTAGCCAAAGAAAGGTGTGAAGAGTTGAGAGAAATCGCAGCAATAAGAGATTTGACTTACAAAAGGAGGGCGGCAAGATACCATAATCAAAAAATAAATGAAAAGAAAATAAACTTAGGAGACTTGGTATTAAGGAATGGAAGAATCACTGGGCTGGACCAAACTAAGGGAAAATTATCTCCAAAGTGGGAAGGGTCGTACGTAGTAGTTGAGGAAGTCCGTCCGGGAATTTACAAGTTAGCATTCGAGGATGGTCAGAAAATAGAAAGAACTTGGCACTCAGACAATTTATCAAAATATTTTCAATAAAAATAATTGTATATGTGAACAAAGTTTTATATAAAAAAAAGTTATTTTACTAAAACAAGGCCTCCCGCCAGAGCCTTAGGGCAATAAAGCCGCAAGGAATATCAACGAAAGATGATCAAAAAGCGTGGATAGGGGCAAAGGTGCCTTTGGACAATTATAATTACAACAAGAAGACACGTATTTGCAAAAAAACAAGGACGAAGAAAGGCGAAAGGAAAATAAAAAACAAAAGCACGAAATAAAAATGCAAAGTACAGAAATAAAAGGTATGTTTTAATTGTTCTTTTTTGAAAAAAATAAATTTTTTCAACTACTATTTTTCTTCACCCGACAATTCGGAGAGAGTCTTGGGCTAGGCAGGATGTTCCGTAGGGATCCCAGTCATTTTCCATTGCTCCCACATTGGTGGGTTAATAGGAACAACGGTGGACTCGTATTCAGGGCTTCGAAGATTCACCATATCCCGCCCATGAATCATGCCTTCAACAAAATTCTTGAAGCAGGCAGCTTGTTCCGTTCGGTCAAATTCTTAGCTTGCTCGGTAAACTTCACTTTGAAACGTGAGATGTCCTCTTCCATGGACGCAACCCGGATGGCCTTTTCGTCCCTCTCTGCCCTGAGGGACTCGTTCTCCACCCTAAAGGACTCGACCTCAGCATCCTTCAAAGTAAGTACCTTGGTCAAGCGAGTAACCTCGTCCAAGGCATCATTGAGCTCACGCGTCCGTTGTATTCCCCTTTTCTGTCGATGACGCTCCATAGCCACAGTTTGAAGAGCCCGGATGTAGCACGCTTCATCAATATCGTCAAGGGCAGTCTTCTCCAGGGTCATCCAGTCGGCCTCCTTTTCAACTGAGGAATCCATTCGACCGAGCGCCTGTTCGTACATCCCGGCAATCCGGGGGGCTTGCATATGTTCGGTCACAATCAGGCGATCCCCAAGGCTGTGGTTACTTGCATTATCAGAGAAGTGGATGTACTTGGCAACGTCGTCAGAAAGAGCGTTAGAGGAATCACCAGCATTAGAAACCGTTTCCGTACGGGCCCTCTTACCGTCCCGCTGCGATCCGGATCCTGCAAACAAGCCCGACAAACCTCCTTCGTCAGGTTCGCCTGAAAAAGAAAGGAAAAATTAACAAAGTCGAATGTAAATTACCAGAGGAGACGAGATGCGGATGAGCAGATTTCCAAGTTCCGGTCATCAAACTAGAATAGTCGATGGGACTCGAACGAACAGATAGGAGGCAGGAGTACACATCATGTTCCTCCGGAGAAAGCTCCCCTACGGAAAGGCTTCCAGCGTTGAAGGAGGAGGTGTTTACCCACTTGGAAGGGACCCCTGACAATCCTACGGAGTGGCTCTTTACAAAGAAATAGCGACTTTTCCACCGATGCGAACGATCGGGATAAGAATCGAGGAGTTTATGTCTTATTCTAAAGGAAATCAACAGCCGTGCAGAATTGGGCCGGGAGATAGAGAAAAACAAACGGAAAACGCGTTCGAAGGGCTTCAAGTGTAGTTCATGGCACAAGCGCTCGAACGAAACAACACGGTCGAGACTAGAGGGGGAAAGTTGGGAAATGGCAACACCAGCATATGAAAGAAAAGACAAGAGAAAGGGGGAGGCGGGAAGTCGAAGCCCTAAGTCCTCAAAACCCGAGTAAAGGGTAGTATAGCCGTCAGGAGGCGAAAAGGCAGGAGCATCTTGGGGGATCTCAAGATGAGCTATCGCTACAGAGGGAGCAATCACCTGAAAATGACGACGGGCTTGCCGCCTACTAAGAATGGAAGGAGGATCTTCAGAGGAGTTTAGAGAGTTACCGTGGAAATCGGGAATATCGTCTAGGAAGGAAGTGAGATCGGCCATGGGAGAGGATGCGGCGATCAGCGGAAGAGAAACCCTACTGATAGAAAAAAAAAGTGAAGATGAGTGAAGTGGAAAGAGACTATATATAGAAAAAATTTGGCAGGAAATCAAAAATATTTCCAAAAAATAAAATTTCATACTCGAAGGACGGATGGACCGTACGGAAAGATAAGTGCATTTTTTTCCAAGTGTAGTCAGCTCGGACACTCGAAGGAAGTGGGTCAAAATGGTCGTAGGGAAGGAACCTGGAGGGAAGCAACCATTGAAGAATTTTCCTTGGGAAATCAAAAATATTCCTAGAAGGTAAAATTTCATACCCAAGGGCTGGATAGGCCGTACAGTACAACAGGTGTATTTTTGACCAGGGGTCAGCTCGAATATTCGAGGAAAGTGGGGCAAAATGGCCGTAGGGAAGATACCTGAAGGGAAACAACCGTATATAAAGAAAAAAAAACTTCCTGTCAGAATAGGCGACACACGACCCTAAAGAAAAATAGCAGGAATACCTACTCAAATGGCTCATAGGGGAATCAGACGTAGGGAACCTGGTAGTCGTAGGGCCCGAAGGAAATAATATCATAGTGGAAAATTGGAAGGAGTTGCCAAATCCCTAATCAACAAGTAGTTACACTTGGTAACACAACAAAAAAACCACTCGTAGGAAAAGGAAATTGTTGAGAGTAAAAATTACATCAGTACGTAAGAGAGACACAAATGAGTTTGTAGGAGTCATAGGAACAACTGCAGAGAACAAAAGAAACATTCAAATACATAATAGAAAGAGGGACGCAGGGCCCCCCAAAAAAACACACACTAAAGAAGCCCGTCAAGACGGGCCACGAGGTAGGAAGTAACGTAGGTTGCCTGGAGGAGGTCCCGAGCGTCCGATGCGCGGCCCACGTCCCCGACGACGACGAGGGGCAGGTGCGATGGAGCGTTCAGTTGTAGAAAACTCAGTGGAAGCAGGTGCAGGAACCCCGTGGGGGGGAGCAGAAGCCGCGATAAAGACAGCAGCAGGGACAGGAGGCCCGAACGGAGTAGCAGGAGTAGGTCGACGGTTACTAGGAGCAGTTGCCATTGCTGGAACAACAACACCGGTACCATTGGAGATTTGCTGAAGAGCACGAATACGATGCGAGACTTCTGAAACCAGTTGAGACAAACGAGGATTACCCACAGCAAAATCTTCGATATCACAGAGGTGTTGAAGAAGATCATCTGGCCAAACGCCTCGCTGATGTGCCAACTCGTATCCCAGTTCTTCCAGCAGATCATCAAGAGAAAACATGGTAAATGAGGAGAAAATGAATCAAATGAAAGAAAGCAACGACCTATTTATAGGATAGGAGGAGGGGGGAGTACTGATGGTACCCCCAAGTCATCAGCCCAGGCCCACAAAGGAGTCCAGAAGCAAGGCCCAATGAGGTGAACGAAAGGGGAAGGCCCAAGTCGCCCCACGGGCACTCGCCCGACCAGGTCGACCGGGAGGACCCGTCAGCTCGAGCGGTTAATTCCCCAAAGGTGGCGTCCCAAGTATGTCGGATCCGTTAGATCGGATCCTAGTCCGAAAGCACAGGGTCCAGAGTCCGGTAGGAAATTGTATAAATACCCCTAGGGGTGAAGTGTAAAAGGGGGGATTACTTGTAATACACAGCATATACTTGTAATATACTTGTGATTATACGGAAACAGAGAAGATTAGTCACCTTTCCAGAGGGACGCGATCAATTTAATATCCCTGCGAGTAGGTTGCTAGAAATTGTGACGTTGAATAGTGGGAATGTTCTCGGTGCTCCGGTACCGAGATGGGAATCGATGATTCGTAGAACGCTGAACCAGACCCAACCACTACTCCAGCCAAAACTTAAATACCATAGTGACCCACCTTCTCCATCCTGGTTCAAAGAGTCGTAACACATCTTCTCCGTTGAAGACGAACTTCTGTCAGAAAGCGACACCAGCGATATACTGTGTCAGTTCAACTCCAAAAGATATGAGTGAGTTGGTTTCCGACACTCCAGGTGTGGAACCCAAGATCATGATCTCGAGGAAGTTAAATAGTTCGGAAATAATAGGTATGAGTTGGTCGGAGAAACCACTGGATATGTCGTACCAACAAATTAAGTTCGCGATCGTTCAAATCCGTGAAATCATTTCGAACGCATACAACTCCAACAGCATCAGACAAAGCAATAGAAGAGAATCATGTCTTGTTCAGAAGAAAACGATCAGGTTTCGTGAAAGTGATCAGTAAGCAGATGATCGGAATATTCCTATCGGTATGGGTCCGACGAAGTCTCAGGAAGAGCGTAGGATCCCTAAAAATCTCAAATGTCGGCATCGGTGTTATGGGATACATTGGTAACAAAGGTTCCATATCGATAAGCATGTCAATATATCAAACCATGTTTTGCTTCATATGCACGCATCTAAGTTCCGGTGAGAAAGAAGCCGATAAAATCAGAAGAAATTCCAATGTTCAGAACATCCACCGACGTACACGATCCATCGATGTTCCGACGGATCGCCCTTCCTATAACCACCATTCACGACCATGAGTAAGTAAAATTCTGAAAATTCAAATCATGAATTTACGGTACTTTATATTTTTAGAGGTCGTGGTGGAGGTAGATCAAACTTCACAAGCAGAGATGGAGGTGGGGGAAACCCATCACAGGATCGGAGCACAACGCCAAACACATGCAACTAACAGGAAAAATTTCATCCACCCCGGGGATAGACTATTTACACCGACTACGGACCTAATGGGATAGCCACGAGCGAGGACATCAAAATATTACGAGAACATAGTTCGTAAATTGGAGAAAAATGGTGGAAGACGGCAACCTTGGACATACGTACTAGCAATCCTACCAATCTACCATAAAACAATTACAAAAAATATGGGTGAGAACCCCTCATTTGGGATCTCAAATGCGAACTCAATCTCATCCCTTCGTTTTTTCTGACCAATCCTCATCGTCCGTGATTTACCAGTTGCAACAGGTCATCTTTTCTCCATTTTCTCATTTAATTTATTTCAATTTCATTTATTTTTCTCTCTTTCACGTAACATTCCATTTCTGTCATTGTCTGATTTGGAAAAAAAAAAATTTAACTGTCAACATATTCCATTTCTAGCTGTCTATGTAACATTCCATTTTTACATCTTCTTCTTCATTTTTTTCTCTCCGCGTCGTCTCTCCCTCCCCTGCCGAATTTTTTCAAATTTTCTTCCTCCGTCGTATCTCCGTCCCCCCTCCTTCCCTGCCGGAATGTTTATCGATTTCTTCTTCTAATTTCTTTTCTACCTCTTACACTCTCTCTTTCCCTCCATTTTATACTTCCGTCTACCTCTGTTCAAATTTCTGTAGTTGATTGTCAAATTTCCGTCTACAAGAATTTTTCTTACATTGAATGTTTATTGTCTTCCCCCATAGCATATAATGGCCTCTCCAACATCATTTCGCAATCAACATCGACCTACCAGCCTGCAAGTTTCCCCCAACACCAATTCAATTTTCGTGACCCCTCCTCCATATCGTTCACAACAGTTTACATACGATCACACAAATACACCTTGCAACGTTAGCTTGAAATTTCATTTTAATTTTCCTCAATGTCAGACAAATGCCAATACTATACCTTCCAACGTTGATTTTTCGACATCCTTGGATCTTGATGCCCCTGCTAGCAACATTTTTCAGTCAGATTTTGTCCAATGCACCTCTGCTGAGATTAAAGAATCATTCGCTAATATGAGCTATGAAACTGCTAAAATACCAAATAATATAAATTACCAATTCAATTTCTCTCATTGTCAGACCAATGTTAATCCTATAGATTTCAGTGTCAATGTTTCTCGTTCCTTGGATCCTGATAACGTACGCAGCAAATTTTTTTGATTCAGTGTATGCCCAATTTTCCTCTGCTGATATTGGGCAATCCTCTGCTCAAATTCATGCTAACTCCGCTAATGTAAGTTGCGAAACTGCTAAAACCCCTGACAATCATTTGAAAAGAAAATCTTTCTCTACTGGTGAATATCCAACATCTCCTAATCATTAAAATGGACCAGAAACAATTTATTTATAAACAATTTATTTTATGAACCAGAAACATTCAAATTTTAAACACGTACGTCGTTACCCTTTTTCCGAACTCCCATAATATCTATAGTTCTTCAGCTAATATCTAATGTTACCTACCAAATAGATATTGTGCTTCTGCTAATATGTAGTTTTGCTAGTATGACCTTGTCAACTGATATTTTTTAGTATGCATCTGCTATTACGGTGTTACGCTACTTTGTTGTATGCCTCTGCTAATACGGTGTTACGATACTTTGTTGTATGCCTCCGCTATTACGGTGTTACGCTACTTTGTTGTATGCCTCCGCTATTACGGTGTTACGCTACTTTGTAAAATACCTCCGCTATTACGGTGTCACGCTATTATGTAGTATGCCTCCGCTATTACGGTCTAACGCTACTATGTAGTTTACCTCTGCTATTACGGTGTACGTTACGCTACTCTCTAGTATGCCTCTACTATTAATGTGTTACTCTACTTTGTAGTATGCCTCCGCTATTACTGTGTACGCTACTTTGTAGTATGCCTTCGCTATCACTTTGTTACGCTACTATGTCGTGTGCCTCCGTTATTACGGGCTTACGCTACTATGTCGTGTGCCTCCGCTATTACGGGCTTACGCTATTATATTGTGTGCCTCTGCTATTACGGTGTTACGCTACTATATAATATGTCTATGCAATTACGGTGCGCTACTATATAGTACTATTACGTTGTTACGCTACTATGTTGTATGACTCTGCTATTACGGTTACCCTACTGTGCAGTATGCCTCTTCTATTACTGTGTTACACTACTTAGTAGTATACCTCCGTTATTACGTTGTTACGTTATTTAGTAGTATGCCTCCGCTACTGTGTAGTATGTCTCTGCTATTACTGTGTTACGCTACTTAATAGTATGTCTCCGCTATTACGTTGTTACGCTACTTCGTACTATGCCTCCTCTATTAATGTGTTACGCTACTTTGTATTATGCCTCTGCTATTACTGTGTTACAAAAACGATTTTCCATGTGAATAATGTTATATAAATTTAACAGTATCGTAGAAAACAAATTCACAGAATTACATTCTCAACCCTACTGTCATAGTAGTAGAAATTAACAGAATGACATACGACAGTATTAGAATTAAAAACGATATTATCAGAACACACGAACACCTTATTTTGCATTAAAAAACAGTTTCCAAGGCAACTGTCAACGTCTATTGCATCAAAAATTTAATACAATGTCCAACGGTCATATAAACATCGGTTCGGCCTAGAAATCCGTTTTTATTTTTTTTTAAAACGAAATCGATCATGGGCGAGACCAATGACAAAAAAAATAGGACGACTACCCAAAAACGGAAGCCAAACTAGGGAAAGAAAAATCAGAGGACGACGACCATTGGAAAAAAAGGGGAGGAAAAAAAAGTGCCGGTGAAGCTCGAAAACCATAGCTCACGTGAATGCTAAAAAATAGATCGTTGTCGTATGATGATTTTTATCTTCTTGTTTCTGGAGACTTGGTGATCAGACAACGCAATAAAGAAATGGTGTCATCAAGTTCGTCGACTTCTTTTGGCGGAGCATTTATAGCCCAAAGAGGAGGAAGAAGCCATGGTTCTTTTAGGAATTCTGATAGTTAAGCTCAGAATTTCATTAATCTAAATTCCTTTAATACAGCTCATGCTATTAACTCCAATATTTCATGTCAAATTTGTAATAAATATGGGCATACAGCTCGTGTTTGCCCAGATCGAGGGAATTGTGCTTATGTTGCAGGCATCTTAGTCGACTCATCTTCTCAACAGTCCATGGTGGATGTGGTCGATGAAAATTGGTGTCTAGACTAGGGAGCGTCGCATCACATGACGCCCTCGCTGGATCAATTTTATGATGCTCAACCTTATTTAGGTATGAGATCGATTATAATTATTGGGGATGGAAAATCATTTAGGGTTACACATGTAGATACTGTTAGAATTAAAACAGATTATGGGATAATTAATTTAAGAAATGTACTTTGTATTCCATTTATGAAAAAGAATTTAATTTCCATTCAATGCCTATGTCGTGATCTTAATTGTAATTTTATTATGAATGAATGTGGGTTTTTTAACATTGGACAATGTGACTGGAAAGAGATTGCTGAATGGCAATAGTGCTTGTGGATTATATCATTTACAATCTGGATTAAGAAATGGATCAACAACAATGGTTTCTGGTTTAGTAGCAACTTGTAGCACTATTAAAAAAAATAAAAGTAGTATTTGGCATGACAGATTGTGTCATTCCAGTAATAGTATTATATCTAGTCTAGCAAAAACTTGTAGTTTTGAAATAAATAAGGATGATGTATGTCAAGCATGTAATGTCAATAAAATACATAAAATACAATTCAAAAGAAGAGAATTCTTTTGTGATTCACTCCTCTATATTCTATATATGGATGTTTGGGGACCAACCCCAGTAACATCTATAGATGGATTTAAATATTATTTTATCATAGTCGATAAATTCAGTAGATTTACGTAGATTTATCCTCTAAAATATAAAAGTGAAGTTTTTAATCAATTTCTGAAATTTTAGAACATGATTGAAAACTTATTAGATAAAAGAATTAAAATAATTCCATTCGATTGTGGTGGTAAATTATAAAAAAAATCAGACTTATACTCAACAACATGGTATAATTCAGAGATTTTCATCTCCATATACTCCCGAACAGATGGGAATTGCAGAAAGAAAGCATCACCATCTAATTGAATTAGTAAGATGCTTATTATTTAAATCTAAAGTTCCTAAGGTATATTGGATAGAAGCTTGTCAAACAACTCTTTATAAAATTAATAGGCTTTCACTGATAAATAATAAATCACCTTATGAGTTATTGTTTAATAGATCCTGATTATACTTATCTAAGAGTGTTTGGAACTCTTTGTTATCCACTACTTCCTAAAATAGGGAGAAATAAATTTTCTCCAAAATCTGTGGATTGTTGTTTCTTAGAATATGCTAGTGACTCTAAAGGATACATGTGTTTAGATCTAAGTAGTAGAAAAATTATAATTAGCAGAGACATGTTAAATTCTATGAGCATGTATACCCGTTTCATATATTTTTAGAAAAAATAAAGAAGCTGAATAATAATAAAAAGATAATTTCTTAAATGTTTTTGATAATTTGCATGATTTTGAAAAAAATCTTAAAAACAGTTAATCAAAGTAATAATCAGCATGTTAGTGGTTCTAATGTTAGTACTTTTTCTTTCAAATAATACTTTTAATACTACTAATGATAGTAATGATTCTAATATAGATATATCTAATAATAGTGTTGTGCATAACGATAATAATGTGAATGATACTATTTCTATTGACATTAGTCAACAGAGTAATGATATTCAGATTAATGATATGTCATTAGTGGATAGGAATATAAACCAACATCATAACATTTCTAGTGTTGAAAGAAATACAGAAAATCAGGATACTCAAGAATTAAACAATGGTTTAAGAAATAAAAGACAAAGTATAGAGAATATAGTTGATGTAAGAAGAAGTAAGAGAATGAAGTCAACTCCATTAAATCTATCTAAACACTTTGTAACAAGACATTCTCCACCCAGAGCATAATTAGTTGCTTAATTAGAAGAAAATGTTGAACCTAAAAACTTTAAGGATACAATAAAATTAGACAAATGGAAGGTAGTGATGCAAGAAGAATATAAAGCTTTAGTGAGTAATCAAACCTGGACTCTAGTTCCAGCTGATCCATCCATAAATTTGATTGAATGCAAATGGGTGTATAAAATCAAAAGAAAGAGGTATATAGAGATGTATAAGGAACGCCTTGTGGCATAGGGTTTAAACAAGTTGAAGGTGTTGAATTTAATTTGGTATATAACCCAGTAGTAAAATCACCTACAATTCGTATGGTGCTCTCTATTGCAGTCTCCAGAGGTTATATGTTGAGACAATTAGATGTTAAAAATACCTTTTTGCAAGGGGGATTATATGAAACAATATTCATGAAGCAACCTCCAGGATATATTAGTACTAAATTTTCAGGTTATGTTTGTAAATTAAATAAGGCAATTTATGGGTTAAAACAAGCACCTAGATCGTGGTATTCACGTTTAAATGATTTTTTAATTCACATTGGTTTTAAGAATAGTATGGCTGATCCCTTGTTATTTGTATGGAATGAGTATAGACAACATATTTGGATATTAGTTTACGTAGATGATCTTATCATAATAGGAGACAATAATGATGTTATTGAAAAAGTGATAAAAAGTATTTGTAATGAATTTCATTGTAGAGATTTAAGATTATTTAAGTCATTCTTAGGAATAGAAGTCACAAAGTAAAATGATGGATCATTGATGTTAACTCAAGCAAGGTATGCATTGGATTTTCTAAAGAAATATAATATGATATTGTGCAAGCCATGCAGATCACCAACACCTGCAGGGTCAAAATTATCAAACACTGAAGGGTCTTTATTAGATGACCCAATTCCATTTAGGATGCTGATAGGATCCTTGCAGTATTTAACCTTAACTAGACCAGATCTGGCATATCATGTCAATCAGGTTTCACAATTTCTACAAGCACCTAGATCAGTTCACATGACTGTAGCCAAAAGAATTCTAAGATTTGTAAAAGGAACAATTCTTAAAGGAATACACATTACTAAATCTCCAAAAAACTGATTATTAACCTTCTATGACTCATCCGACTTCGCAGGAGATCCAAATGACAGAAGGTATGTAACAGGGATTTGTGTATTTTTAGGAAACAATATAATTATATGGTCATGATCAAGGAAACAAGCAACTGTATCTAGATTGAGTGCAGAAGCTGAGTACCGATCAATTGCATATGCAACAACTGATATTAGATGGTGTTCATTCCTATGTAGAGATTTAAATATACCAATTACCCCTCTCGTATTTTGTGATAATTGTTCGGCAATATTCTTGACATCTAACCCAGTCAACAGGTTGAGATCCAAACATATTGAAACAGATTATCATTTTGTTAGGGAAATAATTCAAAGAGGATCGCATTAGAATTAAAATTTGGTCCATCGGTTGGGCAGTTGGGGGTTGAAAGATTTCTGGAATTGAATAAGAAATTGAACATTTGTGAATGTTCAAATTTGGGATTTTACAAGAGTTCGACAAATTAAGTAAATATTATTCTAATATTATGTTGTATATTTTATTGTGTCTGATTTTTTTTTTGTATCACTACAAAAAAAAGTAGGCAGTTCGGACGAACCAAAGTTAACGGAATTTCCGTTACAAATACTTGGTGAGACATGCCTGATTACACCAGTCACTACCCATCAACGCCTCTCAACAAGGACTAGGGCTCCGTCGCTATGGCAGGACCCCCGAAGAGCTCCCACGGTGCGGAACATCGTTCTTCGTCCAGATCGCCGAGTTAGCCCGTAAAGTCGCCCGATTGGACTACCAAGTCGCCGACATACAGGATAACTCGCCGAGTTAAGG
>LFYR01001051.1:80278-111765 GCA_001185155.1 Zostera marina | reverse complement strand
ATGTGTTCCCCGTCTAACCTACGTTCTTCCGTAGGTGGGGTTCACTTTCGAGTACATCCCTCGTCTAACGCTACGTTTCCGTAGGTGAGGTTCACTCTTGAGTACATCCCTCGACTAAAACTACGTTTCCGTAGGTGAGGTTCACTCTTTAGCCGATGTGTTCCCCGTCTAACCTACGTTCTTCCGTAGGTGGGGTTCACTTTTGAGTACATCCCTCGTCTAACACTACGTTTCCGTAGGTGAGGTTCACTCTTTTCCTTGGATGGGATACGCATCCTGACTCTGTTACCATTAAGACTTTATCTGCCCACGTTCTTCCATAGGTAGAGTTAAGACTTATTTCGTGTTACACCCTCCTGTCTTGGTGTGCCTCCGCAACTCCGACTTGTTTGGGTTCTTTTTTCTGCACCCCTTCTATGTGGGAAGAAAAAGTCGATCCCTTGTTGAGTTCGCTCGACTTTTGCGAAATGTCGATCCCAGTGGTGTTTGTTGACTTTTGTCAAAAAGTCGATTCCCTGGGTCTTTGCATCGCTTCCTTTGTGAAAAAGTCGATTCCTGATGCTCTGGTCCAAAAGTCGAATCCTTGTGCCAGAATGTCGATTTTGCCATTTTTTTGTCCTTTTGTGCTGTCCTAGGGTCTATAAATAGAACCCCTAGGTCCTCCTTTTCCTTCATCCATGGCTCTTCTTGTGAGTCTCTTTGCTGATTTTATTCAGGGAGAGATTGAGGAGCTGGATCGAATTCTAAATATTTTGGATCCTCGGTCGTCAGCCCTGGATCTTCCTCCTTTGCGCCAACTTATTGTTGAGCGGCAGAGTGTTGCTGTTGCTGCTAGGGAATCCATTTTTGAAGAATGGTCTGGCGGCGATCTTCCGCCCGCCTCCTCTTCTGTTGTCCCTCCCCGTGGCCAACGTCGGAGGCGTCCCCGCCGCGGTGCTTCCCCGCTGGATCAGGTCCCTTGCCGCTTGCGTCGCCGTATCAATTTAAATTAGGAACCTGTAATATTTTTCATTCATCGTTTTTCGTAATTTTGAATAAATATACTTTTTTACCTTTTCCTTTACTCGACTTGCACCTTTACTCTGAAGTACGTCAGTGTAGTCGTTATTTTCTTTTGGTCAATACCATACTTTTCTGAAGATGTCAAAATTTATACAAAAGTCGATGTTTGTAAAAGTCGATAACATCTTTTCCTGAGGATGTCAATGTGTGACTGCCTAATTCTATCCTTTTCTGAAGATGTCGTTTTTTTGACAACAAGTCGATCTCATTTCTCCCTTGAAATGTCGATGTTGCTCAAAAAGTCGATCTCATCTTTTTCTGAGGATGTCGATGCGTGACTGCCAATTCTATCCTTTTCTGAAGATGTCGGATTTTTGACAACAATTCGATCTCATTTCTCCCTGGAAATGTCGATGTTGCTCAAGAGTCGATCTCATCTTTTTCTGAGAAATGTCGACGTATATCCCCCTTTTGGGAATGTCGAACTGAATTTTCTGCGAAATGTCGATCCTGACCTTCTATTTTGAAGGTTTCGAATTTCTTGGTAAATGTCGACGTCTATCTCCTTTCTGAAAATGTCGAACTCAATTTTCTGTGGAATGTCGATCCTGACCTTTTGTTTTGAAGGTTTCGAATTCCTTGATAAATGTCGACGTCTATCCCCCTTCTGGGAATATCGAACTCAATTTTCTGTGGAATGTCGATCCTGACCTTCTGTTTTGAAGATTTCGAATTCCTTGGTAAATGTCGACGTCTATCCCCCTTCTGGGAATATCGAACTCAATTTTCTGTGGAATGTCGATCCTGACCTTCTGTTTTGAAGGTTTCGAATTCCTTGATAAATGTCGACGTCTATCCCCCTTCTGGGAATGTCGAACTCAATTTTCTGTGGAATGTCGACGATCCTGACCTTCTGTTTTGAAGGTTTCGAATTCCTTGATAAATGTCGACGTCTATCCCCCTTCTGGGAATGTCGAACTCAATTTTCTGTGGAATGTCGATCCTGACCTTCTGTTTTGAAGGTTTCGAATTCCTTGGTAAATGTCGACGTCTATCCCCCTTCTGGCAGGGTTTAACCTCATCCCATAACTCTGTAGAGTTTCTAGGGTTTCTTTCAGATCATTTGGGTATTCATCTGCTCTTTTGGATTTCACCAGAATGTCATCTACATATGCCAGGACATTTCTTCCTTTTTGCTTTTTGAAGACCTTGTCCATTAGCCTTTGGAAGGTTGCTCCTGCATTTCGTAGCCCGAAGGGCATGACTCTGTAGCAGTATATTCCCCATTCTGTGATGAATGATGTGGCTTCTTCATCATCTTCTTTCATCAGAATCTGGTTGTACCCTGAATGTGCATCCACCATAGATAACAATTCATTTCCTGAAGCTGCATCTACTAATCTGTCGATGGATGGGAGTGGATAGCTGTCTTTTGAACATGCTTTGTTGAGGTCTGTGAAGTCTACGCACATCCTCCATTTCCCATTGGATTTTTTGACCATGACTAGGTTTGCTAGCCACCTTGGGTATTTAACTTCCCGGATGTGCCCAGCCTTGATTAATTTTTCGATTTCTGCCTGTGCTGCTTCCTTTCTTTCGGCTACAAGTATCCTTCGCTTTTGCCATATAGGAGTAAAGCTGTTGTCTATGTTGAATTTATAGCATTTTATAGTGCGTTGCACCTGTGAGGGTGCTTCCCCTTCCCATACAAACGTATGCACGTGAGTCTCTAACAAATGCAGTAATGATTTTTTTAATTCGAAGGATATAGATGTGCCTATCAAGACACCTCCCTTTGAGAGTTTGACTTCCTCAACTTGATTGGCTGAGGTTGTGTCTTCTTCCTCTTTTTACTGGATGTACAGGGTTATTGGTTTGGCCATTTTAGTTACCTTCCTGTACGAGTTTCTGGAGTCTTTCTGTGCTCCGAAAACTGTTTCCATTTTGCCATCTTTTCCTGGATACCTGAAGCATTGGTGGTAAGATGACGGTATTGCCTTGAAACCGTGAATGCTTGGTCTGCCCAGGATCCCATTGAACGGAGAATCTATGTTGACCACGATGAAGTGTGCCGTGCGTGAGACTCTCCCGTTTCTTTTTCCCAGGGATATCTGTAAATCGATGGCTCCTACTACTGGGGCCTTTGTGTTTATGAACCCATTAATGGCTTCCTTGGCCGGGGTTAGTTGATCCACCTTGTAGCCCATTTTTTCGAATGCAACTAGGTACAGTATGTCTACCGAGCTACCATTGTCCACCATTACTTTACTCAAACTTAAATCATCCCCGATGTCCACCTGTATTACTAGCGGATCTTCGTGCGGGCTGACCACGTTATCTAGATCTTCCTCAAAAAAGCTTATTCCCTCGCTTGGGTACGATCTTTTCTTAGATTTTGGTACAGTGGTAGTCTGCATTACCTTTCGCGAGTAACTTCTGCTTTCTCCTACTGATCCTCCACCGAAGATTAAATTTATTACTCTTCTTTTATGGTCAGTGTCTGAGTCAGGACTTCTTGAGCGTTGGCGCTTACCCTTGTTCTTTGGGTCCTTGCAACCTTGTCGCCCCCTCTCTATTTTATTAATATATTGCTTTAGCTTTCCTTCCTTTACCTGTGTGTCTAGGAAGGCGCTTAGCTCCCTGCAGTTTTCTGTGTTGTGCCCATAGTCCTTGTTGCAAGGTTTAATTCTTCTGGTTGAGGAAACCTTATTCTTCCTTTTTCTTTATTGTAGATTTCCTCTTTTGGAGTGCTGAAAAACGTGAATCCCAAGTCTTTATACCTTGGATATTTCGATTTTCCAAACTCCTCAGATGTCTGGTAGACCTTTCCATCGTGTTTTGGTCTCCAGGATGGTTCTCCTTTTTGAAATTTCTTCTTTGGTACTTCATATGCCTTTTTGTTGCTTATGGCACCTCTTTCTTTTACTTTTTCATTTTCATACTTTTCAGAATTTTTGTATTTCTGGGCTTTTGTTAGCAGGTTTTCCATGCATTTTACATTACTGACATTTAGCTTTATTGCTAATGGTGTGTTCATGTCTAGCCCCTTTGAGTATGCGCTGATTGCAATCGTTCTGTTCAGGTCGGAGATTTTTTGCATGGCTTTTGTGAATTTAGTTGTGTAATTCCGAAGCGTATCTCCATTCTGTTTGATTGCAAATAATGACTCTGTGCCCTTTCTGACCCTTGTGTTTCCACAATGCTGGGCAATGAATTGTTTTTTCAAGTCTTCTGAAAAGTCGATCCCTTGCTGGCTGATTTCCTCGCAAGACTCCCTAGCTGGCGACTTGGAAAAAAGTCGATCCCTTTTTTCGAAAATTCGAGGAGCTTTTGTCGTGCGTATCTTTCAATCACAGACGGCGCCAACTGATGGGGGTGAAACTCGACCAGTACTCCAAGACGCGCAAGCAAGCGCCAAACGGGGAACTCCGCGAGAAATCGGACCGGAACTCAAGTGCGCAGAGCTCTGCTTCTCTAGGATTCCTTTCGCTCCTAATGACCTGCCTCTAATGAATGGGGGATGCCTCCTATTTATAGGGATCCTTATGGGGGTAATCTGGTCATTTGGGCAGTAACCATCTAACTGCCTAACTGATCAGATCGAGGCCCAAGATCGGCTTTCCAGAGATCGACTTTCTGAGGGATCGACTTTCCTGGTGATCGACTTTATTCAGAAGTCGATCTCAGGGAAATCGATCCTCAGGAAAGTCGATCTTCCTAAGATTCGACTTGGGACCTCCCCAACCCTAGAATAGGTACCTCAATTCATCTTAGGCTATCCGGTCTTCTAGTTGCTGGTAAGTTGTGACCGGGTTCGGGATACTGTATCACCAGTACTCCCCCCTCCTCTGCGTACTAGATATCTTGGGATACGTCTTTTAGTACTATGGTCTGTGTGTTGGACCTTGTACTATCAGTATCCCCCCCCCTCTTTGCGTGCTGGGGTGTGGGTTTTTGGCGATGTCCCAGGATGCGAGATCCTCTCTCACCAGTATGTTATCCGTGCGCCAGATGCAAGGACTATTGGGTGACAGCTTATTTCTATTCCTCTTAGTTATGCTAGCCTTCCTGTGGGTCTACCACCAAATAGCTTATGGATGGTTTTCCGTGGGTGGTCCTCGCTATTGTCGCTGTCTGGTGAAGGAGAGCGTGGGCGCTTCCCTTTCGTGTCAGACTTGCAATCATTTCGACCTCGGGATCATTTGACCAGGTTGCCATGTTCGCTGTTCGAGATTAATTGCTCGACATAAAGTGATAACTCCCTGCAATATTCCGTCGGATGACCGTAGTCCTTGTGGAATTTACAGAATCTTCCACCTTTTTGACGGCTATCCTTGGTTGCAGGGTCCGTAGAGCGAGGAGCGGGCAGATCCGCTCTGTTCTTCAGTTTTTCAAATAGCACGCCTTTGCTGATTGTTAGTGGGTCCGATCCTTCCATGGTTGAGGTGCCACTGATCGTGTAGTAAGCGATATGTATATACTAGACAATCTTACAATCATTCACTACAAGAAAAGAGGTCTACAGCGACGATTTTGGATCGTCGTTAAATTTCAAGAAGGATTTGGAAGAAAACCCACGATATTATCTTTTTTTTGTTTAATTAGCGATGATATGTTGATAATCGTCGTTAGATATAACATTTAGCGACGATTTAAAATTTATCATCGCTAATAATGCAGACCTATTTATAAAATTTTAAAAGAATAAGGTATTATTTGAAAAGTTATATTTACAAAAAAAAGTAGGCAGTTCGGACGAAGCAAAGTTAACGGAATTTCCGTTATAAATACTTATTATCAAAGTTAACGGAATTTCCGTTAACTTTGCTATTTCCGTTACAAATACTAGGACTTATATATTGTAACGGATTTTTTAACTATTTTTAACGGATATTCCGTTACAAATAGCAATTATTTAATAATTTTCATAATTAGGGTTAGGGTAAATGTAAATAATTAGGGTTAGGGTTAGAGTAAATGTAAATAATTAGGGTTAGGGTTAAGGTTAGTGTTAGGGTTAATAGAAATTAATAAAAATTAACAAAAATTAGTAAAAATAAGTATATATACATATTTAGATAGTGTTAGGGTTAGAAGTTAGGGTTAAAAGTAAAAGTTAGAAGTTAGAAGTTAGGGTTAGAAGAAGTTAGATTATAGTTTTTTAGATATTATAAATTATAAAAAATTTAAAGTTAGATTATAATTAGATAATTATAAAAATTTAAATTATAAAAATTATAAATTGAAGTTATTTTAGATATTTTAAATTTTAAAGTTAAAAAATAAATTTAAATTAAAGAAGGTATTTTAATTTTTAAAGTTAAAATTTCAATTATAAAAGTTATTTTAAATTATAAATCCTAAAAAGTAAAAAATCAATTTAATAAATTAAATATTTTAAAACTTATAAAATAAGTTTATTTTACATTAAAAGAAATAGAAGAATTTATAAATTAAAGTTATTTTAAATTGTAAATTCTAAAAACTAAAAAATTAACAACTAGTGATTTTTTAAAAAATTATTAAAAATTAATTACAACTAGTGATTTTAATAAATTGTAATGTTAACTTTTAAATTTTAAACTAAGTTAAATTGTAATATCCCCAAAAGTATAAACTAAGTTAAGTCATTTTAAAGTTATTTTCCAAAAGATTTTAAATGTTATTTTATAGTTATTTCCTAAAAGATTTCCCAAAAGTATAAATTGTGTTAAATTAAGTCATTTTATAGTTATTTCCCCAAATCGACTTTCCCCAAATCAAACCCCCAAAACCCCAAATCGATTTCCCCAAATGGTTCTTGAAGTTAAAACTCTCCAGATCCTTCAGGCGATTCTTCCTGTCCGGCGACGATCCCTCCAGTCCGCCGACGATCCCTCCAGTCCGCCGACGATCCCTCCAGTTCGCCGACGATCACTCCATTCTTCTAACGAACAATTTCTTGTTCACTCCTGTCCGCCGTCAAGCATCTTCCAGATAAGTTCATCACCTCTAGTCCATTCCATTCCGTTATTTATATTCTTAAAATTGCAATTTTCAATGATTATTATATATGTAAACTTGTGAAGCATGATGGTATCATTTCTAAGAACATGTGATAGCTTCATCAGTCACTGTGTCTAATTTCCCGAGTTAGTCTATTCCCGAGTTAGTCTATAAAACCATCTGCAGTTAAAAATAAAAAATTAGAAATGTCGTCAAATAAATCTGCCACTGGTGTGTCAGTTGGGCATAAAACAGGTTCAGAAACCAGCACTGATAAGGCAGAGGCACAAGAAGAGATAAATAAACTTCAAAGAGAGATTTTGGCCCTGCAGACAGAGAAATAAACCACTAGTGAGATATTCGTTAAAACCTCTTAGATTTGGAAAATACATACAACCAAAAAACTCTAAAGAATTTATAATCAGGGATTTTATTAAACAATATCTCACTAGGAGATTTGTTTTTACTTGGTTCACATAAATGGTAATGAGTTAATCAGAACTACAGCAGAATGAAATGCATATGGCCATAGGTTTAGAGGTAATGATGCTTTTTTCATCAATCCTAAGCCCATGTCTACAATATGCCTATGCTTTCTTTAAGCAATTGCTACCTTCTCATGAGTGTGAGGGCATGAGAAAATATGGCCAATTCCATTTTCTCCTAAGAATTATTTAAACTCATTACTAACATATGCCCCCGGCCCCCATTATCAGTCTGTAAAAATTTAATCGTAGTGTTTAGATGATTTTCCACCATAGATTTAAAAAGTTTCAAACATTTGAAAACTTCTTATTTATTTTGTAAAAAATAGATCCATGTATAACTAAAAAATACATTTACAAAATTTACATAGTATTTTAAGCCTTGTGGTGATGTATGTGGCGAAGGGATCATGTCAAAATACATTCAGCTCCTGTGAAAGAAAACCCTACTCCTCATTGATTGTATAAACTATAAGACATTCAGTCTAGCTATTGGGATTTTTATGGTCGTCATATTTGAATTGAAAAATGACGTAAATTGGATCCTTACTAGTGATCTTTACTAGTTCTACCCAGAACTTCCTAGTTATCAAGAGATGGAAGTCTAAGAATGTGGCTGAACCAATTGTTGAGGCTTCCAAATCTGCCATTGGAGATAGAACTCTTGCTTGTCCCTTATAATTTCTTTGGCAATCACCTCAGGTGACCTCAATATGTGAGTTTTGAGCCTCCTGTTTCTTATTTTCCCCAATTCTTATAAAAATTCCAGCTTCTGATTTGAATTGTTTTAATGGAGATTTAATTCTTATTTTCCCCAAATAGCACATGTACATATACATAATAGAATTTGGAAGATTTCTCATATAGAGATTATTTGGAAGATTTCTCAAATAGCACATGTACATATTTTCCCCAAATATAGAGATTGATTAATAAAAAAAAAGACAGCCAAATCATCTCAAATATAGAGATTGAGGGAGTCTTTTGTGTAGTGAATTTGGAAGATTTCTCATAATAGAAATCTTAGAGGAACATAAATCCAAGCATAATACTTAGAGTAACTACATAATACTTATAATAGAAACTTATACATATACATATAACTGCCTTTTGTTTTGTTGGATCTAAAAACATATACTAAGCCATGGGAAAGTGTTGGTTATTTTTAAGTTTCAATTTCTGTTTCTGACATTCCCCATTTGAAGTTTCAATTTCTGTTTTTGTTCGGGGTTACTTGGGCTGCCCATCAAAAATGGGTAATTTGTAGTGCCTAATTATGGATTTCTTATATATTATTTGTGAATAATTTTTTATTTTATTTGTTTTTCTGTGCCTAATTATGTAGTGCCTAATTTTGTTTCGGACCAAAGTTAACGGAATTTCCGTTACGGAAATTCCGTTAACTTTTCTCGTCCTAACTGCCTACTTTTTTTTGTAGTGTATGTGGTGTTATTATATGATACATGAATATGAATTAAATCAAACTTATAAGAGAATGACAACTGAGATTGGCTTTGCTATATATATTATATTAATTAAATTGATGAGAGGGTTTCCCAGAGAAAATAAATTAGAAAGAGGAGCAAGAGTATGAATCTCATTCTGGGTTTTTGCCCTTTACATCACTTCAAGTAATCATGTGCTAAAATAGTATTTGAGTCAATTGTTGGTTACTAAAAAGTGTTGCCGAGAAGTGCTCAAAATGAAGAGTTAAAAGTGTTGTTGATGAGTACTACATAAGTTTACTAAAAAAATTTTTTTAACTCTGGTCATTTTGGGAGGGAGTATGAGAAGTTAATTAGATATTAAGTTAGTTAGATATTAGTATTAATTTATTTAGTGAAATCAGTTAGAGTTAGTTAAGTATATTGTAGTATAAATTGACATGATTACTTTGTAAATGATCACATTGTTATTACTTTATTGTTTGCTCAAACATCGTACCTTGAATGTGCCGCCGTGCGTCATTAAATCGTGACCATTAGTATTTAATTTAATGGTTAAAAAACTTAAAATAGCGTACTACAAAAGACACTAACACATGTACAACGTAAAATAATATACTGCATAAGACATTAACACATGTACGACGCAAAGTCGATCTAATAGATATGATCAACTTGGCACATGAATACTACTATATATTTTATTGTTATTTTATTAATGGGCCAAATCCAAGGACTTGCATCTAGCGCATTTAGAGTATATATATTTTATATTCTAAGATGATAATACCAACCTGAGTATCTAGCCGGAGCATTCGAAGGACATCGCCGTCTGCTTCAAGCAATGATCCTTTTCCTCTCTAGACTAGCTCTGAGAAAAAGAAAACAACGCGATTCAGATATGTGATCAGAATACAGAGTATAGATAGATCGTTTACGTTTGCAATTTCGTTGATATCGTCTGGCACATGTTGCAATAGTGTTTTGTAGAGATTAACTGTACTAACTACTAATAGTGTTTAATTTTATAGGTAGGTATTTAAACAAAATAGTGTTTTGTAGAGATTAACTGTACTAACTACTAATAGTATTTAATTTTATAGGTAGGTATTTGAACAAAATAGTGTTTTGTAGAGATTAACTGTACTAACTACTAATAGTGTTTAATTTTATAGGTAGGTATTTAAACAAAATGGTGTTTTGTAGAGATTAACTGTACTAACTACTAATAGTGTTTAATTTTCCGGTTAAAATCGTCGGAGAAATATAAAAAGTTATTGAAAAAAAAAATAACTATACTAATAAAAAAAATTGATTCTACTTCAACAAGGTAAAAATACTTGATTCAATTATTTCATTTTTACTAAAATATCTTCAATAATGAATATAAGTTATAATTAATTCAAAAAACTATAATTCATTTTTTTTTACTAGAATCTCTAACATTAAATGAAAACAAATCTTAATAATTACAAATCGAAGATTTACATATTCCCAAGATTTTTTTTTTTTTTTTTTTTTTGAGTTAAAACTATCTATTAATATATAAATTTCAAATAAATAAAAGAGGTGTGACCACATGCGATCCACCCTACACCCTCCGTATTGATCCAGCCAAGTAATTTTACAATCGTTTAGGCCTTCAACAACCTTTGGGGACTGACTTGATGTTTTCTAAAACGAACTATATCTCATCGTTCTCACGTAGTGGCCTTGGACAATGGGGGTGAAAAAACCTTGGTGTTCTCCTGACATCTTTTCATTTTTTTAGAGAAAACTCTGTTATCATCTTTCGGTCCACTACGTGCAACTGATTACTCATATCGTTTTTATTTTTAAAAAAGTTCATCTCCTAAAAGATAGATCCTCATATGGATATTATGACTTTTTAGGTCATTTAATTATCCCATTTTTACCTTCTATGTTTTTTAGTGGGTCAAAATTCTATTTTTAGTTGAATTTCAACCCACCATTAGCTTAGATATTACAGTTTTTTAATACAAGTTCCTACAGAATTTGAGTTTCAAGACAATCGTACTAATAATAAAAATAAATCAACTTGGTGCCGGTTGAGCTCTTCTAACCCTTAATTCCACTAATCGTTGTTCTTGAATTGTCCTTCTGACCTTGTACCTATTCGTCATGAAGGTGTTCGATATATCATGTATTATCCGTCTCCCGATCTCTTACGGCCACGTGCGTTTGTTTTCGTACACTCTCTTGTTTCTTTCGGTCCAAATCCCCCAAACTGCCGCAGTCGTGTATGCCTATGTTAGACCCCAACATGGCGTGTTTTTCGTTCTGACGTGAGCCTCCTCCATTACCTATTCTAAAGAAAGTCTTGTACATGTAATTAACCTTGGTTTTGTATTTAATATATAAGACAATAAATCCATGAAATATTTGCATCTGAAGAACACATGGTCCTCCACATAAGCTGCAATCATTATTTCCCTCTCTCATTCTCCCAACACAGTCAGCCCTCGTAGATATCTTAACCCATCTAGCCCTTCATAGTGTTATGCTAAATTTCCTAATGATAGTGGTCCATACTCCCTCCCAAAAGCGGTCGGTCTCTCCCCTATTCCTTATGGATTCTCAGACGTTTTTGTATGTTGGTGAGGTACCGCTCCCGGTCCAGGTACAGTTGTAGTTGGACTCCCATTTTAAAACCTTATTTATCTTGTATTTGTTATCTATTATTTCAGCCCATAGGACGGAGTTCACTCTTCGATTCTTGTTTATATCTCTAAAGTCCCTTCCCCTCACATACCTCTCTCTCATCCATGAAGCCCAGATAGAATCCTGAGCCGACCAGACTCTTCCCAACCTGGTTATCCTGTCTGCCTCTGCTGATTTTAAGAAGCATCTCATCCCCTCCTTCTTAGGCAGTGTCATTTGAACCCAAGTAAAGTCTTGCTTCCCGTTCCATATGTACCTATATGAAATGGCCGGATTACAGGTCCTTAAGTGTATCTTATTGTAGTCTACTGGACATATTCCAGAAGTTGAATATGCTCATTATTCCTCGGTGGAACAGTTGCACCCTCCCCGCATGAGACAACAACCTTGTCTTCCACCCTTCTACCATCCCGTTAACCCGATCTAACAAAAGAGTGCAATCCTTCTGATATAGAATACTGGGTGAGAAAGGTAACCATAGGTACTTGGTTGGGAAGATTCCCTCACTGAACCTTAGATGGGTCAACAGTTCTTCTTTGCTCTTGGTTGATTTTGAGAAAAGACCTCACTTTTTGTCTCGCTTACCTTTAGTCTTGTCTTTGACTCAAATATCCTAAACACCTCGTCTTTGGATTTGATGGATTCTTTATTGGCTTTGCAGAAGATTAGGAGGTCATCTGCATATACCAAGTGGGAGATCCCCATAATGTTATGCTTTTTAAAGGTGTTTATCTGTTTCCTCCCCACCCTCTCATTAATGAGAATTGTCAAATTCTGCATTAGCAGTGTGAAAATGTAGGGGCGAGGGGATCCCCTTGCCTTATTCCCTTCTTGGGTAAAATTTGTGGGGTTGGCGACTCATTCACCAAAAAGGATAGGGATGATGTGGTTATACACATCATTATGATCCTGGTGATCTTTTGGTTGAATCCTAGTTCTAGTAGGGTGCCCTCTATCGCTTCCCAACTACAAGTGTCGAAGATTTTTGCAAGGTCGACCTTTATAGCTGCATTTTCCCCTCCATTTTCCCTCCCAAACCCTTTTACCATCTCGGTTGTTAACAGGTAGTTGTCACCAATCAATCTTCCTGGAAGGAAAGCCGTTTGATTGTTGTCAACCAGGATCTCTAGCTACAACTCAGACGAATTTGTTTGTCATGACCTTAGACAGTATTTTGTATGTGGTATTGATACAAGATATGGGCTTGAATTGGTCCATCTTCGTTGGGTTTTTGATCTTTGGGATTAGGGTCACGAAGGTCGCGTTAACTTGTCTTAGGAGGGAATCACCTAAGAAAATAGACTGTATGTCCTTTACAAGATCCTTGTCATGATACTCTAGAATGCTCTGAAGAAAGCTCCGTTGAAGCCATCTGGGCCAGGGCTATCTGAGTTCAAGTCCATAACTACCTTATTAACTTTTTCGTATGTAGGCAACTCCTCTAGGTCTGAGTTTTGATGGTTTATGAATGGGTTTGTGAAATTCTTAGGGGTGCTACTCAAACTCTCCCTACCCTCAGCATATAAGGCTTGGAAGTGGTCTAGTGTCTTCTCCTCCATCTCACTCCTAGAGACCATCACCTTCCCATTATTGGTCCCTAACATCCTATATAGGGAGTTAAGGGTTTGTCTTTATTTGTTTTGTCATGGCTGCGAAGAATTTGGTGTTCTTATCCCCGAGTTGGAGTCAATATGCCCTACTCCTCTGTCTTTCATCCTCCTCTTGAACCTATATTAGGGCTTGCAAGTTCCTGACACACCCTTGTAGCCTCTCCTGTATTGTTACATCAAATGGGCTTACCTCCAACCAGTGGCGTATCCAGGATTCCCCGGCAGGGGGGCAAGATTCGCCTTCGGGCGAAAAAATTTTGTTGTACTAATTAAAAAACCTATACAAATTTTGGCATGACCTATTCATATAATTGATTATAAAAACCTATAAAAAATCAATACATTCATATTCCATAATTAATATTCAATACATTAATTAATATTCAAATTAAAAATAAATACATTCATTTAATTAACAATAAAAATTTCAAATACATTTTACATTACTTTAATGTCCTACGACGAGGACACATATCATTAAATATTTTTAAAATAACTTCGTTGTCTATAGTTTTAAAAATATCTTTTTCGATATATGTTACTAAACAGTCATTCATCAAACTATCACCAAGGCGATTTCTGAGACGAGTTTTAACGATATGCATTGCTGAAAAACAACGTTCAACTGATGCAGTTGCAACTGGCAATATCAACGCTAATTTGATCAGTAAATAAACCAAAGGATAAACAATATCCATCTTACACTCTACCAATTTCTGTGCTAGACCACCAATACCCACGACATCATCAAAATCTTCATTAGACTGAACATCATGAATGTAATTCTGTAATTGATTATTCAGCATCATAAGTTGTAATGGTGAAAAATCAGCAGGATAAAATGAAGCAAAACGAAGCAACTTCTGTATATTGAAAGCCTCAAAAGAAGAATGTGGATCAAGACAATGGATACACAGTAGTAACTCTGTGTTAGTCTCAGTAAATCGATTATTAAGTTCCTGAATTTGTATATCGATCATATAAAAGAAACGATCAATCTTGTAATAGTGAAGACTTGTAATTTTTTCTATGTTTCTTCTTTTTCGGCCATAAGGTACATATATTTCATCCATTGATGGCACTGTTATATCATTTTTTGCACATAAAGAACAAATATTTGAAAGTAAATCTTCCCATCCATTATCTCGCAAATCTTGAAGTCTTTGCTTCGAAACTGTTACTAATCGCATTGCATTATTTATGTCTTGATCTTTTCTTTGCAATGCTTGAGACAAATCATCTGTAATTGCAAGAATTGCTTCCATCAAATTTAAATAGAAAATGAAATCAAATTGTTTCATGGCATCTAACAATATTTCTGCGGAAGCACTTTGTTCTACAAGCTTGGCATCATCAGAAACAACTTCTAAAACCTCCATCACTGATGAAAACATAAGAATTAAACTGCATATTGTAGCATAATGAGAACCCCATCTTGTGTCTCCAGTTCGCTTTATAGTTGTTTCTTGATTTTTTCCTTGTCCAGTATTTAACTCTTCCATATCCAATGCTTTTGCAATACTATCCGCTTGTTTTTCTCGAAGGACATCTCGACGCTTGCAAGATGCTACAACAATATTAGTTATATTTGCAACTGTATTAAAAAAAGTCACAATCTTCTTATCACTTTTAGCAGCAACAACAATTGTCAACTGTAATAGATGTGCAAAGCAATGAACATAAAAAGCAGAATTATTTTCTTTAAGAATCAATGATTTTAAACCATTTATATCACCAGACATATTACTCGCGCCGTCATATCCTTGACCTCGTAGATTGGTAATACTTAAATTATGTTTACAGAATAAAGCATCAAGAGCCTTTTTTAGAGTCAACGCATTAGTTTCTGCACATGAACAAGTGCTAAATAACGCTCCATAACATGTCCCTTCTTGTCCACATATCGAATAACCACAGCCATTTGTTCTTTAATTGATATGTCTCTAGATTCATCAATCAATACGGCAAATAAATCATGGTTGAGATCTTTTAGAATAAGTCTTGTAGTTTCAGCACTTGCAATAGCCATCAACTGACTTTGAATGAGTGGAGCTCTCATCAGATTATTTCTAGGAGCAGTGATCATTGCTTGTTTATAATTTTCATCTCTACTTGCAAATACTTTTAACAATTCCAAAAAATTTCCTTTATTTAGAGATTCATTAGATTCGTTATGCCCACGAAAAGGTAATCCTTGATTTAAAAGATAACGAATGGCATCTAATGAGGCTGTCAATCGCATACGATAATTGATATCTTCTGATATTGTCTGTTTCTCTAAAATAGGTTCTAACTGATGTTTAGCTTTCCTCATATTCTGATACTTTTCCCATGCCTTATTGTGAGAGCTATCAACAAGCCCAACATGTTCAAGCAATTTATCAGGCTTTTTCCAATTTCGAAATCCAACTGTAACAAAAGTATCTCCGCCTGCCTTATCTCCTTCATATGGTTTAAAAAGGTAGCAACATAAACAAAAAGCTGAATCATCAGAAACACTATACTCTAACCATGTAGAATATGTATCAAACCAAGAACAGTTAAATCGACGACTAAATTTGCCAAACCAAGTTTGCGGAAATAAGTGTTGTTTTGGTTGACAAGGACCTTTTTGAATGTACTTCCTTCTAATATCATCAATCTCATTGATATTATACATTGACATCTTCTTTCTTAATGCTGGATCAGAAGGAAGATCATCGGAAGCTAATGGTTTAGGAATAATAGATAATCGTTTTCTTTTACTTGTTTCTGGAATATCTTCTTGTGGTTGTGGAGTAGGAGTTGTCTTTTTAAAATATTTTTCCATCTGTAAGACTGTAATTTAAGAAATAAGATTCACCTTAAATCTAAGAATACAATCCTACATTCTTAAATCGAACTATAAAATTATATAAGAAATAATGCATAAAATTATAAATCTAACAATTATAAAAATGAAAAAGTAATAGAACCTTGTTACCTTGTTATAGAAGATCTTTTTAAGCTTCCGACAAATGAAATGACAAATCCCTAATTAACACTCAAGCGGAAAGCGTAGTCACTAGTCAACCTAAAAAAATTCAGAAGCGTCTGTATAAAAAAAACAGCATGGTGACAATCGAATCTTGTATGAAATCGTTCGTGCTTCCATTATCGATGAGCATAGTAATTACAAACAAGAACAGGTAGGTCTACACTACTCTACAGGCAATTGCTATTGAATTTAATGGTTTTGACAATGATATTTTTGAATCTATTAGATGAAAAATCAGCAAAAGATTTTTAAAGTCAAATATAAAAATCAAAAGCAAGACAGAAACGATTCCAAACATTGTTAATAAGATATGCACCTTGACGGTAAGAAATTGAATCCATCCAGGAATGCAAGTCTACAACCAAAATACACAAGAGAGTCTGCAATCGAGATATGACATAAAAAAAAAATCAGTTAAGACAATAACTAAGAATATGAACATGTAAAAGAGTTAATATTAACACCATTGTGTTTCATGACCATCTAAACTAAGAGAGATCATGAATATGCTGATTCATTGAGTATATGTGACACACGCACTGACGCTGGGACGCACACCAATTTGATTTGATCCCGCCTGAAGGCTGAAGATGGTAGTTAATAGTTTGGAGGCAGTGGCGTATCCAGTTTTTGAAGGACCCATCAACTGTTTGGGGGTATGTTATTGATCTTGGACTCCTTGTGTACTAGAAATAACTTATATAGAAAGCAACGGAGGGAGAAATCGTGAGGTGGATGGGTCATGCGAGTTGGGAGGAGGAGAGATTGGGGAAGAAATTGAAGGAGGAGGAGGAGAAATCGATAGTTTTGGGGAAGAAGATTGGGGGAAAGAAATTTATATAATATATAAATATTGTGAAATTTATATATTAACCCTTAAAAATATTAATATATTGTGAAAATTATACTAAACCCCCTATAAAAAATTTAATTACATATAGGTCCTTCAAAAATTTCCTAATTTTAGGGGGGGCAATTGCCCTCCCTTGCCCCCCCCTGGATACGCCACTGGTTGGGTGACGAGTGGAAGTATTTAAAGTGTGAAAATAAGATAGTTTAGGCGAAAGGGTGTCATGATGACTATGTGGGAATATGTTTGATATTTGATAGACATGGTGTTAATTTACGAATATAATTCAAAAATATAAGGATGTAAATAATCAAGTTTGGGCTGATTGAATTAGACTCAGACCCATCTATCTGGTTCGGGTTTGGATCCATAAAAAAAATGTTTGGACCTAGACTCAGACCAGACCCATGAAAATGTTTGGGTTTAGGTCTATGACAAATAGAGAGCTTTTCCTGAAAAATAAAATAATAATAAATATATTAAAAAACATACAAAAATAGGTAATATTTTAACGTTATTAGTAGTGTTGGTACCACGACTCGTCCAATGGACCGTGAATCGAATCAACCACGGTCGGGCCCGGCAGCACGAAGGATCATGGACCATGGGTCCGACCGTACGAAATACCTCACTGCAAGAAATAAGACCTAGTATGATGGTCTTAAGATGACAGATTTCCGCCGTCATAAGTGATCAATGACGGATTTCCGTCATCTAAAGACCGTCAGGACGATAACCACCATGATAATCACATATCCGTTATCTATTATTCGACCCTATTTCCCACCAAAGAAATTATACATGGCGGAAATTCGTTATTGAATCTGAAAATTTTCGCGGGAACTGAAAATTATAAGATGGCGCGAAAAAAGTTGACGTCAATTCATCGATAACGGTTATTTATATTGATGACGGATTTCCGCCGATGAAGTTTGGAACATAAGATGGCGAAAATCCGCCATCATAAATATATTAGGCGGTTGTCTCCGTATATTAGATGGCGGAAATCTACCACTAATAACTGGGAGAGGGCGGTTAAACCTATTTTTCAATGGCGAAAATCGACTATGTAAACCCTAGTATAAAAGTATTCATGGCGGATTTCCTCCATACAATGTGTGTAATTTTTTTTTTGAAATTTGAAACGATGAATTTAAAAGTAAATTCGATGTTTTTATTTAAATAGAAACTTAAATACAGAATCGTTAAACAACATTCGAAGTTTAAAAACTGAAATACAGAATTTGACAATCAACATTCGTCTGAAATCGAGTCGTCTGAATTTGAATGATCTGATTCTAATGCAGACGTTATTATGCTTGACTTTGAAGTAGACGCAATATTTGTTAAATCCAGTCCAGAATCCTTCAAAACTTTAGTCATCTCCATTAACGACGCTATCATCGAATCAAACTTTTTGTTGTATTTGGAGATTATTTTCTGACTTTTTTATGCTCGTTTTGAAAATTAAAACATAAATGAGTTTGATAATATATAAAATGAATGAAATATATTTAAAATACCTTTAACTTCTTGATGTGTTCCGTCAACATTTGCCGCTCGTCATTAGCAGACGTCTTTTCCTTTTCAATTTAGAGAAGTCCAACTTTCGTTGGTTGTATTAACCATACTGGCTGCTTCTCCAATCCCCAATATCCTATTTTTTTATTTTGGTCGAACGTTTTGTTGACCGTCACCTTGATAAATTGTTGGTGAGACATGCCTGATTACGTCAGTCACTCCCAGCAACGCCCTTCAACAAGGACTAGAGTTTCGTCGCTCTATGCCGGACCCCCCGAGAGCTCCACGGTCACGGGCAAGTTTCTACGTCAAGTACTCAAGTCAACACTGGGAATTGACGATTGGGACTACCAAGTCGCCGATTCCAAAGGTGAGCCATCGATTCCGGACCAAGTTGACCAGTTCTGGTAGACTGACAACCTGGCTCTTAGGGAATCGATGAATCCACCCTGAATCGACGACTCCCATACCTGAGTCGCCGATTCCCAGGTGTTACTTGACTTGGCCCGCGTCATTATGACACCATTAAACGAGCGTCATAATGGCGTGGGCCCTAGGAACATTGAATGAGAAACGCCCCAAGGACCCTATAATGGGGGGTCCTAATTCTCAACTCACATTCCCTACAAACACTTGATACACACTCCAACCAGAGCACACCTAGGACCCCGAATCGCCGACTCCCTAGCCGAGTCATCGATTCCCCTCCTCTCTGCAGGTATTTTGACGTAGAGCGCGCGTCGTGGACTCCAAAGCCTCTGGCTCATCTCGCAACCCCGCAAGCCCCCTAGTAGCACATTACGTGCTTCATCAGCTAGCGCCGTCTGTGGGTCTATCGAAATTTTCTTCGCAAAGTTCGGCTCGATTCCCTTTGGGTGAATCGCTGACTTCGTGTCAAGGAATCGTCGATTCATACCAGCAATCGCCGACTCCACCTAGTGAGTCATCGATTCCGGGATAATTCTGCTAGCTAAGAGTGCTGTCCTCGATTCAGCTCGAAAGAAAAATCACCTAAGGCCAATCGCCGACTCCACCTGCTGAGTCGTCGATTCCACTTGGTTTCTTTCGAATTAGTTCGGTCAATACTTGCGTTTCGGTTGGAATCTGCTTTTGTTGCCAATGGCATCTGAAAGACAAAAGCACGATTACTCTTTGAGGAAAAAGGGTAAATCTCCAATGGTACCTGAAAGGGCACAAACTGAGCCCCTTCAGCCTAACAGGCCAGTAGTGCCTGAAGAGGTTGAAGATGCTCAAACTCACATACCCCCTCAGGCACCATCTATTCCTCCCGCACTAGAAGCAAGGTTGATTAACTTCATGGAGACCATGGAAAAAAGAGTTAACAACCTCGAGAAAGCGAGGAGTTAAAGGACCATCGCCCGCGAAGGAGCGGGTGAATCTGCGTCCCACTATTCTCCATCTGGGGAGAAAAAGAAGAAAGGTCCAAAACCCCCTAAGTCAAAAGCTGGACCTAGTAAGAGTCGCACTGACAAGACTCTTACAACACGGTTCGTGGAAGATCTCCATCGGAAGCTGGCCGACGATCCAGTCACCAGCAGTCCGATCGAGTTCCTTAGATTCAAAAGTGCTCCTTTTCATGAGGACCTTTTGAAAAGATCTTTTCCACCAACCTGGCGGATACCCAGGATAGAAGCGTATGACGGTTCGAGTGATCCAAAAGATCACATCAACCTTTACCTTAATGTCTTGGAACCGCAGACCACCGATAATGCGCTGTTGTGTCGAGCATTCCCCGACACTCTCAAGGGCAGCTTTTATCGGTGGTTTTCTGGTCTGCCAGTTGGATCAATCTCCAGCTTTGCGGACCTCTCATCCAAGTTCATTGCCTAACATGTGGGGATGATTAGGATCAAACACAGTGCCAATGCACTACTGGCACTACGACAGAATAAGCTGTCGCTGAGGGATTACATGATTAAGTTCACTTCAATGATAACAGAAGTGAACGACCTAATCCCAAGTCTGGCCATAGCGGGGTACATAAGAGGGATGGTACCTTTCTCCCCTTTGGCCCAGAATCTGATGCTCCATAAAGTGGAGACTCTGCCCGACCTCTTCCAGCGAGCTCAATCATACATTGAGGTAGAAGAGGAGGATGAAAACAAGCTAGTGGAACTTGAGAACACTAGCTTCAAAAAACCCAAGTTCGAGAAGAAGGGGTACAACGGAAAGAACAATTTTCGTGGCTCCTCCAACAGATACACTGATAATGCGGTTGATTCCTTCAAGAAGGAAGGGAAGCCCAAACACGACAGCAAAGTGTATCAGACCTCGACCAAACAGTCGCCAAAGGGTGATCCCCAATCATGGAAGGATTGGACCCCGCTAACAATTAGCAAGGGCGAGCTATTTGAGAAACTGAAGAACCAAGCAGATCTACCCGCTCCTCGTTCTTTGGACCCTACAACCAAGTGTAGTCGTAAGAAAGATGAAAAATTCTGCAAATTCCACAAGGACAACGACCACCTGACGGACCATTGCAGGGAGTTCTCGGGCTATGTCGAACAACTGATCTCGAAGGGTGAACTTGGCAACCTTGTCAAGGGATCCCGAGGATGGGACAGTTGCAAGTCTGACCCGAAGGGGAAGCGTCCATGCTCTCCTTTGTCAGACAGCGACAGTAGCGAGAACCGCCAACGGAAAACCATCAATA
The DNA here is from genome assembly GCA_001185155.1 of Zostera marina. Lineage (NCBI taxonomy): Eukaryota > Viridiplantae > Streptophyta > Magnoliopsida > Alismatales > Zosteraceae > Zostera > Zostera marina. The sequence goes on along the minus strand of LFYR01001051.1, from coordinate 90,495 downwards.
TGATATTTAGTGGTGGATCCGTTGGCCAGAACATGGGATATGCCCGGAAGGTGTTGATGTCACAATCAACACCTCGTGACATCAACACCTCGAGACAATGGGAAGCGGGTCCGCGAAGAGAAGTCGATATACTTTTCTGAAGAGGACCTGGACGATGTCCTGCAACCTCACGAGGATCCACTATTAATCCAAGCAGACATCGGCCCCAGTTCCCGGGTCGAGAGGATGATTGTCGACACCGGCAGTTCCGCGGACATCCTCTACATAGACACCTTCACAAAGATGGGCCTTAAAAAGGAGGATCTGTCTCCCTGCAAGGAAGCCATCTACGGGTTCACTAACATCGCCGCCCCAGTGGCCGGTGTTATTAACCTAAAGGTCTCCATCGGATCCCAGTGAGAGAGGGTTATTCGAACATGTCGTTTTATAGTGGTAGAGGTAGAATCCACTTTCCACGGCATTTTTGGACGACCCTTCATCCATGGGATCAAAGCAGTCCCGTCTTCTTATCACCAGTGCATACGATACCCAGTCAAAGGGATCGTCGCAACTGTCAAAGGATCAAAAGGATTCTAGACAAGGGTATAAGAAGGCAACCCTGCTGGTCAAGTTAAAAAACATGCTCGTCCACGCCCCACCCGACAATGGGGAGAGGGAAAAACTACAATCCGTGGATGAGACGGAAGTATACCAGCTGGAGGGGGGACACGTGGCATTAGGAAAGGGGTTATCCCCCGACCTAAGGGCCAAGCTTGTGACTGTCCTAAAGGAGCACCTGGATAGGTTTGTTTGGGAGGGTGAGGCACCGACACAGATTGCGCGTCAAATCGTGACGCACAAACATAATGTCGACTCGTCCATCCCAGCTCGTCGGCAAAAGCGTCGAGTACTCACTTCTGACAGGTGGGAAGACGCCAACGAGGGGATATCGAAACTTCTGAATCTTGGACACATTCGAGAAGTTCGATATCCAACTTGGTTGGCCAACCCCGTTCTCGTCAAGAAGCCCAATGGAAAGTGGCGCATGTGCATTGATTTCACAGATCTCAATAAAGCATGCCCCAAGGACAGTTACCCGCTCCCATCTATCGACGAACTAGTCGATGGAGCTTCTGGTAACGAACTCTTCTCCAGAGTAATACCATTCGGCTTGAGGAATGTTGGGACTACATTCCAACGCTTAATGGACAAGGTTTTCGTGGACCAGATCGGGCACAATGTTTCCGCTTACGTTGATGACATTTTGGTCAAATCGTCAAGCGTGGAAATGCACCCTGAGGATCTGAGAGAAACCCTTGGCACATTGAAACAATACGGAATGAAGCTCAACTCGGCCAAATGTTCCTTCGGAATCAAGGAAGGCAAGTTCCTTAGTTTCTACGTAGGTCAGCACGGGATTAAATCAAATCCCGACAAAATCCAAGCAATCCTTGATATGGAAGCCTCCCACACAATCAAAGATGCACAAAGGTTGAACGGTCGAATTAATGCACTCAGTCGTTTCATATCGCAAACGGCTGACAAGTGTAAACAGTTCTTCCAGCTACTAAACACTGCGGCTAAGGAAAGTATCACTTGGACACCGGAATGCGAGGAGGCATTTACAAAGTTAAAAGCACATATGTCCTCGCTTCCAATGCGACATCACCCAAGGATGGGGAAGACCTATACTTATACATAACGTCTTCAGAGGAAGCCGTAAGTGCATTCCTCATCGCGCAAAGGGAGAAAGATCAAGTCCCTATCTATTACCACTCGAGGCGACTGCAAGGCGCGGAAATACGGTACTCACCAATTGAGAAAATTGTATATGCCGTTATCTACGCTTGCCGTCGTTTTCGAGCCTATTTCTTAACGCACACGATTGTAGTACTTACATTGTGTCCCCTACGTCGTCTGCTTCACAAATCAGATATCTCGGGAAGGTTAACCAAATGGGCAGTCGAGCTCAGTGAGTTCGACTTGGATTTCCGACCATCCAATGCCATCAAAGGACAAGTTGTAGCGGACTTCATCGTCGAGCTCACACCATCAAACCTGACCCAACCCTGGATTGTGAAAGTAGATGGTTCGAGTTGCAGCACAGGCTCGGGTATCAGAGTGAAAATCCATAGTCCAGATGGAAAAAACTACGAAAACTCGGTACAACTTCACTTCCCGGCATCTAACAATGTCGTGGAATACGAAGCAGCTATACACGGCCTAAAGATGTTAAGAACTCTCGACGCTGAGAATGTCACGCTTCGCACTGACTCCCAGCTCGTAGCTCGGCAAACCACTGGTGAATTTGCCTGCAAAAAACCACAAATCACTAAGTATGTGAAGGCAATGGTGACACTCACCAAACAATTTGCTAAGTTCAAAATCGAGCAAATCTCTCGTACTCAAAGCACACCCGTCGATGCTCTGGCACGCCTCGCATCGGCTTGGGAGGGAGGTCAGTGCGAAATCCTGGTGGACTCTATACTCCATCCCACATGCCAAATATTGAGTGTCACGTCCGATCCCCAAGAGGATTGGAGACAACCAATATTGGCATTCATTCAAAATAGAGTACTTCCTAACAATAAAAGGGAGGCCAAAAAATTAAAACACAAGGCAGCCAAATATTTTCGACGTCGGAGGGGGTACTTTACAAAAAGTCCTTCGACAGCCCGTTCCTGCGCTGTTTGGCCAAACCGGATACGGATAAAGTGATCCAGGAAGTACATGAAGGCTTGCCTTCAAAATTATACGGCTGGGGTACTATTGGCTCACTCTAAGGTTGGAAACTCGCACTTACGTCTGCAAGTGCAGAGCATGTCAGTTGCACAGTCCAATGCAACATAAACCATCCGCGGATATGACTCCGATTCTGAGCTCGATCCCGTTCGCAAGGTGGGGACTGTACATCGTAGGACCATCCCCACCCTCAACATCCCAGGCTCGATTCATCTTTGTAGTGGTATATTACTTTACAAAGTGGGTCGAGGCTTAGGCTGTAGCGAAGATCACTCAGGATGCGGCAGTCAAGTTCGTCTACCGCTCCATAGTCTGTCGATTCGGAATTCCCCAACACATTGTCACAGACAATGGTACCCTATTCACAGGGGGGAATTTTCAAGAATGTGCGAGGACCTAAATATAAAATTCCAATTTGCCTCCGTTTGTCGACCTCAGGCAAACAAACAAGTGGAGGTAACTAACAAGGACATCGTACAAGGATTGAAAAAGAAAGTCGAATCAGCCAAAGGATCCTAGGCATATCGCACAACAAGTAAAAACCCCACGGGCAACACCCCTTTCGTCATGACCTATGGAGTGGAGTCAGTCGTACTAATCGAGATGAGTATACCAACATACAGAGTCTCGAAGTACGACGAACAAACAAATGACCAAAACCGCGCAAACTAAGGAGCCCGAGTCGCCGATTCCCTTCCTCTTCTAAAAGCATTTGACGTAGAGCGCGCGTCGTGGACTCCAAAGCCTCCGGCCCTCCTCGCAACTCCGCGAGCCCACTGGTAGCAGATTTTGTGCTTTATCAGCTGGCGCCGTCTGTGGGACTATCGAACTACGATTTCCCGTCGTAATCGCAAAATTTTCTTTGCAAAGTTCGGCTCGATTTCCTTCGGGTGAATCGCTGACTTTGTGTCAAGGAATCGTTGATTCATACAGGCAATCGCCGACTTCACCTAGTGAGTCGCCGATTCCAGGTTATTCTGCTAGCTAAGAGTGTTGTCCACGGCTTGGTACAAAAGGCCCATAAGTTGAATCATCAATTCCACCTAGGGAGTCGCCGATTCCTTTAGCTTTTTGAACAAGTGCTGTCAATGCCTTTTGCTCTGGAGCATTCACTTTCACATAGGTTGAATTTTTCATAGAAAATCACCTATCCTTATCTGAATCGTCGATTCCCACCTGAATCGTCGATTCCCACCTGAATCGACGATTCCCACACTTGAATCGTCGATTCGGTCATCGTCTTCATTCATCGCTTTGGCTGAATTAAACCACTCATAGCCCAGCTCTTTGACCGAATCGAAAATCCATCGCTTTGGCTGGATTTGCATCGTCGTTTCGGTAAAAAAAAAGAGTATGGGGCTTTTCACCTTTTTTCACTTCCAGTGATTCTGTCGGTTCACCTCCGGAATTCCCAGATCTGATTTTTGGATTCTGCGACCACACATCACGTGAAAAAAGTTTTCTCTACGAATACAAAAAAGCAGAATTTCACAACAGTGCAAGGAACATTTTTTGGGATAGATCTAAACAGGCATCCCAAAAACGACCTCCGGCGACAATTTTCTGTAGAAAAATTGCAAAAAATTTGCGATATTTTTTGCTAATTTCAAACTTTCAGGACTAGTAGTATTGCTTAAGGGGGTCACAAAACTACAAAGAAATACTATACAAATTTTTTATTGTTTTGTGACACCCGGGGGGGCAGGTACCTACCCATAGCTTCCGACACTTCGGAAGAACTTCCACTCGTAGTCTGTTACTTCGACCCAATAGAAGCAACCATCCCATTTATGGCTCCTTTTACTAAGGATCATAAAAAGAAAGCTCCCGCTATTGCTACTGAAGTAGGAGCTTCTGGTAGGAGGGTTGGTTCCCGTACTATACTAACCTCCAATGCACCACTGTCGGCACATGAGGTGCCCTCATCACTCCCATCAAATGGGGGAGTGAACCTCCGTAGTACTGACAAGAGTCGCATTGACAAGACTCTTACAACAAGGTTCGTGGAAGACCTCCGTAGAAGCTGGCCGATGATCCAGTCGCTAGCAATCCGATCGAGTTCTTGAGAATCAAAAGTGCTCATTTTCACAAGGACCTTTTGAAAGAATCTTTTCCATCAACCTGGCGGGTACCCAGGATAGAAGCGTATGACGGTTCGAGTGATCCAAAAGATCACATCAACCTCTACCTTAGTGTCTTGGAACCGCAGACCACCGATAACGGACTTTTGTGTCGGGCATTCCCCGACACTCTCAAAGGCAGCGCTTATCGGTGGTTTTCTGGTCTGTCAGTTGGCTCAGTCTCCAGTTTCGCTGACCTCTCTTCGAAGTTCATCGCCCAACATGTGGGGATGATCAGAATAAAGCACAGTGCCAACGCACTGCTGACATTACGACAGAACAAGCTGTCGTTAAGGGATTATACGATTAAGTTCACTACAATGATGACAGAAGTGAGCGACCTAATCCCGAGTCTGGCCATTGCGGGGTACATGAATGGGCTAGTACCCTACTCCCCTTTTGCCCAGAATCTGATGCTCCATAAAGTGGGGACCCTGCCTGACCTCTTCCAACGAGCTCAATCGTTCATTGAGATAGAAGAGGAGAACAATAACAAGCTGGACGGATTCGAGCCGCCCAGCCGGAAAAAACCTCGCTATGCTAAAGGAGATACATACGAGGATACAAGTTCCCAGTCTGAAACCTCGACTAGTCCTCCTCGATACAGAGAGGAGTTTCTCATCAGCAGTTATGACCACCAAAGTCATAACTCATACTCTCAGTCTGGTAACAGTTATGGTCACAAAAGCCATAGCTCACACTCTCGGCCCAGTAACAGTTATGGTCGCCAAAGCCATAGTTCACGCTCTTAATCCTATGACAGTGATGGTAACCAGAGCCACAGTTCACATTCGCAATCAAGTGCATCACGCTAGTAGTGAGAAACTATCATCTGTTAGAAGATAAGATTGGCCAGAGTAACCATGCAGGCTATGCTTCTGTCAGTGGCAACCAACGACCAAAACATGTTAATTCTTTTATTTGTCGCTCTCATATATTCTCAATAGCGATATTATTCTAAATAAATCTTTCTTTAATCCATAGAGATACTATGCAATATGCATGCAATATCATATTTAGAATAATCACCCATCGCTTCAGACGGATCAATCATCCATCGCTTCGGCTGGATGGCGTCTGTCACTTCGACCTCATTTATCATCCATCGCTTTGACTGGATGATACCCGTTGCTCAGACCTAGTTTACGACCCACGAGTCTAAGTGATGGTTACAAAATCCAATTTACGTCTAGAGTGGCTAAATTATGATCGCAAGTCTAGTTTACGATTTATGAGTCCAAAGTGCGACTTAAGAATCTAAATCAGACTCTCATTTACGAATCTAGCCCCGAGATTCTAAATTTATGACTACAATCAACGATACCCTCGTTTTCAATCTATTTTATCGCTATGGCCTTAATAGACCAAGGATCATTTTGTTGCTTTGACCTTAATGATTCTATCCCATCTTGTCGATATGGCCTTGATGAGGATCGAGAGTCGCTCTGTCGCTATGGCCGGAACTTGGCTAAAACACCAGGGTTCGAATCAAGAATTATAGTCCTAAATTGTAGTCTCTTAGTCTCTATGCTAGTACAAGTTACAAAATAGAATAGTTAGATTTTATTTTTGTGATACTCTTTCGAAATCACTACCTACGACTCTAACTAGTATCCTGCCTTAGAAATCTATTTTTTCGCTATGACCTTGATAGATTAAAAGCGTTTTGTCGCTATGGCCTTAACGATCCTACCCAATCTTGTCGCTACGGCCTTGATGTGGGTCCAAAAGTTACTCTGACGCTTCGTCCAGAGTTTAACTACACATTAGGGTATAAGTATAGAGTCTTAGGTAGTTGATAAGTACAAATGATCCTAACCCCAAGAGGTTCCAAGTACCCACAACACATACGAAAATCTATTCTGTCGCTATGGCCTTAATAGATAAAAAATCGATTTGTCGCTATGGCCTCGATGAAGCACGAAATCTGCTACCAGTAGGCTCGCAGGGTTGCGAGGAAGGCCGGAGGCTTTGGAGTCCATGACGCGCGCTCTACGTCAATGTACCTGCAGAAGGGGAGGGGAATCGGCGACTCTCTTGGGAGTAGGCGATTCGGGCTCCTTGGATTGCTCTGGTGTGGTGTGTGTCAAGTGGGAATGACTTGAGGGTAGAGGTCCCCCAAGGACCCCTTTTATAGGGTCTTGGGGGACGTTTCCCCATTCATTAGCGTGGGGCCCACCCCATTAAGGTATCCTATTGAAGGGTGCCTTAATGACGTGGGCCCACCCAAGTAACGGTTGGGAGTAGACGACTCAGGTATGGGAATCGCCGATCCAGAGGTTCAATCGCAGACTCCCCATGAGCCAAGTGGCAGTCTACCAGAACTGTCCACGAGGCCTAGAGTCAGCGATTCACCCCTGGAGTCGGCGACTTGGTAGTCCCAGTCGGCGACTCCCAGGTGCTGCCTTGAGTACTTGATGTAGACACTTCTTCCGAATTCGTGGAACTCTCCGGGGGTCCAGCATAAAGCGACGGAACCCTAGTCCTTGTCGAAGGGCGTTGCTGGGAGTGACTGACGTGATCAGGCATGTCTCACCAGGCCTTAACGATTCAACCCCATCTTGTCGCTATGGCCTTGATGAGGGTAAAAAGTTGCTCTGTCGCTTCGGCCAGAGTTCAACTACACATTAGGGAATGAAATCTAGAGTCTTAGATTCTCAAAAAAATTTAAGTCCTATTCCCGATAATTTTTGTATCTCCAACTTATTACGTCACTTAGCTTTGCGAGTCTTGATTAGTTGTGAAGTTTAATTTATTTCGCGAGTTTAGCCGTAGACTGAGCTACGATTCGTACGACCAAGTCTACGCCCAGAGTGGCTAGCAATAGAGTTAGCCGAGTCTAATTTACGTCCAGAGTGGCTAAATTACAACTTGTGAATCTAGATTCAGGTCTTAGTTATAATTCAAAAAATAAATTAAACAAACAATTAATTAAGAAATCAAAATAATTGATTAAATTGAGTTCCAAATATATTACAAAAATATCAAAAAAATTCCAGAGGGAGTATCACAAGCTCTCTCCGACACTTCTGTCGCTTCGGCAAGAAGTCGTCACATTTCAAGAGGAAGTATCACAAGCTCTCTCCGGCATCAGGGTTCAAACTTAAGTTGTAATTAGAAATTACAAACGTAACCCTCGAGTTTGAAATGTTTGCATCCTTCGGATTTGATATTCACGCTATCTTTTACAACTCTACGTTAATCTGGAGGTATAAATTATTCGCAAATTTTACCGTAGGCTGAGTTACGATTCGTACGACCAAGTCTATGCCCAGAGTGGCTAGCAATAGAGTTAGCAAAGTCTAATTTATGTCCAGAGTGGCTAAATTACGACTTGTGAATCTAGTTTCGGGCCTTAGTTATAATTTAAAGGGTAATTTATATGAAAGATTAGCAAAGAAAAAACAAAAGATAGCCCATTGACAGTCAAAATCAAATATTTCGGAAAACTACTCATTCCAAAAGTTATGTGTCATAATAGCACGATTTTCGAGGGGGAGTATCACAAGCTCTCCCAACACTTCTGTCGCTTCGGCCAGAAGTCGTCACAGTTCGAGGAGGAGTATCGCAAGCTCTCCCTACACTTCTGTCGCTTCGCCAGAAGTCGTCAAATTTCGGGGGGAGTATCACAAACTCTCCCGACACTTCTGTCGCTTCGGCCAGAAGTCGTCAAATTTCGAGGGGAGTATCTGAAATCCGCCACAGCTTGCCCTTTGATGGCAGTGGCTGGTCGGAAGTCCAAGTCGAATTCACTGAGTTCGATTTCCCATTAACCTCCCCGAGATGTCGGGTTTGTAAAGTAGACGACGCAAAGGACACGATGTTAGTACCACAATCGTGTGCGCTAAGAAGTAAGCTCGAAAACGACGACAAGCATGGATTACTGCAAATACGATCTTCTCGATGGGAGAATATCGTAGTTCAATACCTTGTAGTCGCCTCGAGTGGTAGTATATGGGGACCTGGTCCTTGTCCCTCTGCGCAATGAGGACTGCACTCACGGCTTCTTCTGAGGCCGCTATGTATAAGTACAGGTCCTCTCCCTCTTTGGTTGATGTCAGCATAGGGAGTGAGGACATGTGCGCTTTTAACTTCGCAAATGCCTCCTCGCACTCTGGTGTCCAAGTGATACTACCCTTAGCCGCAGTTTTCAGTAATTGGAAGAACGGTTTACACTTGTCAGCCGTTTGTGATATAAAACGACTGAGTGCATTGATTCGACCGTTCAGCCTTTGTACTTCTCTGATTGAGCGGGGGGCTTCCATATCAAGGATAGCTTGGATTTTGTCGGGATTAGGTTTGATCCCGTGCTGACCTATATAGAAACCAAGGAACTTGCCTTTCTTGATTCCAAACGCGCATTTGGCAAACGGGCAAGTGGAGGTTACCAACAAGGCCATCGTACAAGGATTGAAAAAGAAAATCGAATCAGCCAAAGGGACTTGGGCAGACAAGTTGTGCGAAATCCTATGGGCATATCGCACAACGAGTAAGAACCCCACGGGCAACACCCCTTTTGCCATGACCTATGGAGTGGAAGCGGTCGTACCAATCGAGATGAGTATACCAACGTATCGAATCTCGAAGTACGACCAACAAACAAATGACCAAAACCTAGCCACAGAGCTAGAATTAAGGAATGAAAGCCGTGACGAGGCGGACCTGCGAAACGAATCGTACAAGGCAAGTGTATCAAGGTACCACAATCGTCAAGTACACAAAAAAGTTTTCTTGCCAGGAACTCTCGTCACGCGGAAAGCTAGCATAACAGAAAGGAATAGGCCAAGAAATCAACTATCTTCCAACTTCGAAAGTCCCTACATTGTTGAGGAGGAGATAAGGCCAGGAACTTATCGCCTACGACGACAGGATGGAACGATGGTTCCTAACACCTGGTATGCGGACAACATGCAGCAGTACTACGCATAGTACTCACAACATTAAGTTTATTTTCTTTAATTTTCCTAGTATGTATGTTAGTTAGTTAATCGTAAAAATCTATTTCCGCATTCTAACCCGTATGGATACCCTAAAAATCTATTGTGTCGCTTTGGCCTCAGTAGAGCAAAGATCATTCCGTCGCTACGGCCCCAATGATCCTATCCAATCTTGTCGCTTCGGCCTTGATACGGATCAATAAGTCACTCCATCACTAGGATAGGAGTCAGACTACATCATCAGGGTTCAAATTCAGGGTTAGAATAAATAGGTCCAATTCAGACACGCAAACCTAGAATTGCGACCACGACCCTTATTCACACGAGCGAATCAAGAATCAGGAACTATTTTCATTTATCGAGTTTAACTGCGATTCGTACGACCAAACATACGCCCTAAGTGGCTAAGTAGAGTTAAAAGAATCTAGCTTACGTCCAG
>LFYR01001051.1:45096-69510 GCA_001185155.1 Zostera marina | reverse complement strand
GCTGGGGGAAATTCCCGTGGCCTCTGTGTCGGTGACTCCCATTGTGGAGTCGGCGACACATGCAGGTCCTGTCAAAGGGAAATCCTTCAAGCGAAGGGGGCAGGGCTCAGCTGCCATTGGGTCGGCGACTGCTGGCCGTGTCTCGCCGATTCCTGTCATTGAATCGGCGACTCGTGTGCTGGAGTCGGCGACTCCTATGTGTATTGATGATTCTTCCGCGCGTCGCACCGCACCATTGGTCGTGAGCGCGGAAGGCCATATTGTGTCGGGACTGAACCCGAATAAAGGTCCTTCTCTGAAGAGAAAGAGAAGGCGCACCACCGGGAAGGGCAAAGTACACGTGCCCGAAGAGAATGAAGGGGTCCCTCCTCCCTTGAATATAAACTTCGAGGAGACCTTGACTGTGGACCGTGGTGCTCAAAATCCACGCCGTAGAGCGGGCCGGCGCTCTGAAAGAACTCCGCCACCTCCCGTGGATCTGAATGCTAGTCGAGACCCGGACCTCGACTTAAACACATATGTTGGAGCTCTGAACTCCTCTGGGTTCGCTCATTGTGAAATCGCCTTGAATGGCGTGCCAAGGTTGCTTCCTATCGGCCGTTCTGGGGACGACGAATATGAACAAGTAATGACTCATGCAACCTTGGATGGGTCCGATGGAGTGAATCCCCCCTCCAATCTGAATGCGAGCGACGCTCGATCACTGCTGTCGGGGATTCAAATATCTGTCATCTGCGATTCTGGATGTCGCGATACCAACCGATAAATCTGCCACCCCCAGGGTTCTAGGCCATCCCGAGGATATACTTCAAGCATTTCTCCGAGCTGCCAATTCCGGAGATCATCAGTGAAGTGCTCTTGACATTTGAAGTGTCCTTGTCGCAGCTCCCGGCGGGATTCTTTGTGATCCTGCGGGGTTTTATGAACATCTGCTGGGGGCTCAACATTGCTGCGACGGCGAGCTTGTTTCTGTACTTCTACAAGCTCACAAAAGAGAAGTCTGCATCCGGTCGCTTTGGATTCACGCGGCGACACTTTGATAAAAATATCGTCGACGAGCTCCCGACGAACTTCGGATGCAATTGGAGAAAGGAGTTCATTTTTATAACTTCTGAATTTCTTCCCGGGAGTCGGGAAATGTGGAATGATCCGAATCGAGTGCACATGAATGCCTCGATCGAACTGGGCACGAGGGACATCGAAGCCTCGGATCGAATAGCGCGTACGCTTACTGCATATTCTGTGCCGCGCGGTGTTCCCTTTGTCCTTTGCCAAAGGGAAGACTTTACATTCGAAGATGTTGAAGAAGCGCGCGAACCACCAACTGAGAAAGAGCTGGAGGGTGGACAAAAACGATCGATTTTATACTACGACGCTGCACCTCTCTATATGTGCAAGAGGTTTCGAGAAGGCAAGCTGATTAGGTTGAGAAAGAAGAAAACTTCTCGCAGCGAGCCTCGCCGGACCTTTGAGCATGGGTCGAGCTCTCGCTCCGCACCACCACCTCCCAGAGGCTATGTGCCTTACACTTCTGCTGGAGTGACACTTCCCGACTTCATGGCTAATGCTGAAATTCGAAGGGAAGCGATGTCACTTCTCTTGGGTCATCCTGGGACTTGGTGCAGGAGTGAGTTACTGAAGCATATGAATGCCGCGTGTTATATGGCACATGCTTGTTATCATGGAGACTCTATCCATGACGTCGAGAAGATACAAGAAAAATATAACCAACTCGACGCGAAGTTCAAAGAGAGCGAGAAGGCTCTTGATAAGCTGAAGAACCGGAGGTCCAGGATGGAGAACCTCCGCGACAATATTCTGCCGAAGAAGGACAAAACCATTGAGTCCAAGCAAAAAGAGATAGATGAATATGTCGCGTAGATCTTGGCGCTTCGCAAAGATCTGAAAGCTGCTAGCTCTGGCCGTGCTAAAGACATTGAAGATCTGAAGAGCCAACTAGCTAGTGAGAAAGGGCACGTGGCCTCGCTTGAGGCTACGATCGTGGAGTTGAAGAAGCAAGCTGCTCAGAGCCAACGAGAAACCACTGAGCTAAAAAGTGAGCTTGCGAGTGTAGAAGAAGAGGTTCTGACTCTAAAAGATGACAATGCCGCACTTACTGGGAGAGTTGCTGGGTTGGATTTGGATGTACGTTGCCAATCCGACCAGCTTCAAGAGCTCATCTTCTTCGGGCCGACAGTGTTTCCTGCTCTACCTCCGGACTACATCACGGATATTATGGCGTGGGTAGAGCAACATCCTGAGAAGAATAAAGAAGCTCTCGACAAGATGAAGGACGAAGCCGCGCAAAAATAGATTTTATAAGTCCTTAGCATTTTGTAATCTTTTTTGTTATGTAATCTGAATTTTTTATGAAATTAATCGCTTTTACTTTTCTATTCAATTGTTCATTTACTTTATTCTTTTGAATTGTAACTAAGACCCGAAACTAGATTCGCGAGTCGTAATTTAGCCGCTCTGGACGTAAATTAGCCTAACCCTATCGCTAGCCACTCTGGACGTAGACTTGGTCGTACGAATCGTAGCTCAGTCTACGGTTAAATTCGCAAAAATAAATTAAACTTCACAACTAATAGCAAGTCGCAATATCGATTAACAAATTCAAAGACAACAAATATATTCGAAAGATAAAAAAGATACGATTAATCCTAAGAATCTAGAGTTGTAGTTTGGCTCCGGCCGTAGTGACGGAGTGATTGTTTACCTTCATCGAGGCCATAGTGACAAGATGAGGTCGGATCGTTAAGGCCGTAGCGACAAAACGATTTCTAATCTATTGAGGCCATAGCGACAAAATAGATTAGTTTCGAAACCCTAACTGCGAATGATCTAGGGTTTTACGTGTTCCTAAGACTTATACCCTTTAAGTTCACTTCTGGCCAAAGCGACAGAGTGATCTATTCATCGAGGCCATAGCGACAAGATGAAGTTAAATTGTGATGAAGCACGGAATCTGCTACCAGTAGGCTCGCGGGGTTGCGAGGAGGGCCGGAGGCTTTGGAGTCCACGACGCGCGCTCTACGTCAATGTACCTGCAGAAGTGGAGGGGAATCGGCGACTCCCTTGGGAGTAGGCGATTCGGGCTCCTTGAATTGCTCTGGTGTGGTGTGTGAGTGGTCAAGATGAGTTGAGAATGGAGGACGCCCCTAGGACCCCTTTTATAGAGTCCTAGAGGCGTTTCCATTCAATGGAGTGGGGCCCACCTCATTATGGTGCCCTATTGAAGGGTGCCATAATGGGGTGGGCCCACCCGCGTAACGGTTGGGAGTCGGCGACTCAGGTGTGGGAGTCACCGATCCAGGTGTGGAGTCGCCGATTCCTTGGAAGCCAAGTCCTCGGTCTACCAGACCCGAGATCCCTGGCCAGAATCGGCGATTCACCCTTCGAGTCGGCGATTCACCCTTCCCAGTCGGCGACTCCCAAGTGTTAACTTGGGCTCTTGACGTAGACACGTGCTCCGCACTGTGGAAGCCTTTCCGGGGGTCCGGCATATAGCGACGGAACCCTATTCCTTGTTTGAAGGGCGTTGCTGGGAGTGACTGACGTAATCAGGCATGTCTCACCAAATTGTTAAGGCCATAGCGATGAAACAATTTTGATCTATTAAGGGTAAAGTCGTAAATATCTAGGAACTTAAAAAAATTTAACTTTTTATTTACTAAAAAAGAGAAAAAACAAGTGTTTGAAAATAAAATCTAACTATTTTATTTTGCTATACACGAAAGGACCAAAGGAAGGGGAGGGTCAATACTAAGCGTAGTATTGTTGCATGTTGTCAGCATGCCAGGTGTTTGGAACCATTGTTCCATCCTGTCGTCGTAAGCGATAAGTTCCTGGCCTTATCTCTTCATCGACGATGTATGGACCCTCGAAGTTGGATGACAACTTATTCCTTGGCCTATTCCTTTCGGTGATACTAGCCTTCCGCGTGACGAGGGTTCCCGGCAGAAATACTTTTTTGCGTACTTGGCGGTTGTGGTATCGTGATACGCTGGCCTTGTACGATTCATTCCGCAGGTCTGCCTCGTCGCGGGTTTCATCCCTCAACTCTAGCTCTGTGGCTAGGTTTTGGTCATTGTTTTGCTCGTCGTACTTCGAGATCCTGTAAGTTGGTATGCTCATCTCGATTGGTACGACAGCCTCTACTCCATATGTCATAGCGAAGGGGGTGTTACCCGTGGGATTTTTACTAGTTGTGCGATATGCGCACAACATATCTGCCCAGGCCCCTTTTGCCGATTCGATTTTCTTTTTGAGACCTTGTACGATGGCCTTGTTGGTCACCTCCACTTGTCCGTTAGCCTGTGGTCGGTAAACGGAAGCAAAGTGGAGTTTTGTGCCCAGATCCTCGCACATTCTCGAAAACTTCCCCCCTGTGAATTGGGTACCATTGTCTGTGACAATGTGTTGGGGAACTCCGAATCGGCACACTATGGAGCGATATACGAATTTGACTGCCGCATCCTGAGTGATCTTTGCTACAGCCTGAGCCTCGACCCATTTTGTGAAGTAATCAACTGCCACAAAAATGAATCGAGCCTGGGATGTTGAGGGTGGGAATGGTCCTACGATGTCCAGTCCCCACCTTGCAAATGGTATCGAGCTTAGGATGGGAGTCATGTCCGCGGATGGTTTTTGTTGCATCGAGCTATGCAACTGACACGCTCAGCACTTGCGGATGTAAGTGCGAGCTTCTAACCGTAGTGTGGGCCAATAATACCCCAGCCGTATGATTTTGAAGGCTAGTGCTCTTCCTCCTTCATGGAGTCCGCACGAGCCTTCGTGTACTTCCTTAACGACCTTGTCAGTGTCGGGTTTGACCAAACAACGCAACAACGGGCTGTCGAAGGACTTTTTATAAAGTACCCCCCCGACTTCGCAGTACTTGGCTGCTTTGTGTTGTAGCTTTTTGGCCTCACTCCTATTGTCTGGAAGTACACCACTTTGAATGAATGCCAGTATTGGTTGCCTCCAATCCTCTGAGGGATCGGATGTGACATTCAATACCTGGCACGAGGGTTGGAGTACGGAGTCCACCAGTATTTCACGCTGGCCTCCCTCCCAGGCCGATGCTAGCCTTGCTAAAGCATCGGCTGGTGTGTTCTGAGTTCGAGGAATTTGCTCGATTTTAAACTCAGCGAATTGCTTGGTGAGTTCTACCATGGTCTCCACATATTTTATAATTTGTGGTTCTTTGCAGGCGAACTCACCCGTGGTTTGCCGAGCCACGAGCTGGGAGTCAGTACGAAGCGTGACTTTCTAAGCGCCAAGAGTTCGCAACAGTTTTAGGCCATGAATGGCTACTTCGTATTCTGCGACATTGTTTGATGCCGGGAAGTGGAGCCCTATCGAGTGTTCATAGTTTTTTCCATCTGGACTATGGATTTTCACTCCGATACCTGAACCTGTGCTGCAACTCGACCCGTCTACTTCCACAGTCCATGGTTGGGCTAGGTTGGATGGTGTGAGTTCGACCATGAAATCTGCCACAGCTTGCCCCTTGATGGCAGTGACTGGTCGGAAATCCAAATCGAACTCGCTGAGCTCAATTGCCCATTTAGTTAGCCTACCCGATATGTCTGGCTTGTGGAGTAGACGGCGTAAGGGACACGATGCAAGTACTACAATCGTGTGCGCTAAGATATATGCTCGAAAGCGACTACAAGCATGGATTACAGCGTATACGATTTTCTCAATCGGAGAGTATCGTATCTCTGCTCCTTGTAGTCGCCTTGAGTGATAGTAGATGGGGACTTGTTCCTTATCTCTTTGTGCGATAAGTACTGCACTTACGACCTCTTCTGAGGCCGCTATGTATAAGTACAGATCTTCCCCATCCCTGGGTGAGGTCAGCATTGGAAGCGAGGACATGTGTGCTTTTAACTTGGTAAAAGCCTCCTCACATTCCGGTGTCCAAGTGATACTACCCTTGGCCGCAGTTTTTAGTAGTTGGAAGAACGGATTGCATTTGTCAGCCGTTTGCGATATGAAACAACTGAGTGCATTGATTCGCCCGTTCAACCTTTGTACTTCTCTAATTGTGCGGGGGGCTTCCATATCGAGTATCGCTTGGATTTTGTCGGGATTTGGTTTAATCCCGTGCTGACCTACGTAGAAACCAAGGAACTTTCCTTCCTTGATTCCGAAGGAACACTTATTTGGATTAAGCTTCATTCCGTATTGCTTTAGTGTCCTAAGGGTTTCTCTCTGATCCTCAGGGTGTTTTTCGACGCTTGTTGACTTGACCAAGATGTCATCAACATAAGCGGAAACATTACGCCCGATCTGGTCCATGAAAACCTTGTCCATTAAGCGTTGGAATGTAGCTCCAGCATTCCTTAGACCGAATGGCATTACTCGATAACAGAATGTCCCTGAGTCCGTGATGAAGGATGTTTTCTCTTCATCAGGCTCGTGCATCAGGATTTGGTTATATCCTGAGTGGGCATCCATCATGGAGAGGAGTTCGTTACCAGACGCTCCGTCGACTAACTCTTCGATGGATGGGAGCGGGTAACTATCCTTGGGGCATGCCTTATTGAGATCTGTGAAATCAATGCACATGCGCCACTTGCCATTGGGTTTCTTGACGAGAACGGGGTTGGCCAACCAAGTTGGATATCGAACCTCTCGAATGTGCCCGGCATTCAAAAGTTTCGATATCTCTTCGTTGGCGGCCTCCCGCCTGTCAGAGGTGAGCACTCGACGCTTTTGGCGACGAGCTGGGATAGATGGGTCGACATTAAGTTTGTGCGTCACGATTTGACGCGCAATCTGTGTCGGAGCCTCACCCTCCCAAACGAACTTGTCCTGGTGCTCCTCCAGGACAGTCACAAGCTTGGCCCTTAGGTCGGGATCTAACCCTTTCCCTAATGCCACGTGCCCGCCTTTCAGCTGGTATACTTCAGTCTCATCCACGGGTTGTAATTTTTCCCTTTCCCCGTTGTCAGGTGGGGCGTGGACGAGCATACTGTTTAGTTTTACTAGCTGAGTTGCCTTCTTATACCCTTGTCTGGAATCTTTTTGCGATCCTTTGACAGTTGCAATGATCCCGTTGATTGGGTATCGTATGCATTGGTGGTAAGAAGACGGGACAACTTTGATCCCGTGGATGAAGGGTCGTCCAAGGATGCCGTGAAAAGTGGATTCTACCTCAACCACTATAAAACGACATGTTCGACTAACCCTTCCCTTTCGGGATCCGATGGAGACCTTCAGGTCAATAACGCCGGCCACTGGGGTGGCGACGTTAGTAAACCCGTAAATGGCTTCCTTGCAAGGAGACAGATCCTTCTTCTTAAGGCCCATTTTGATGAAGGTGTCCATGTAGAGGATGTCCGCGGAACTGCCGCTATCGACAATCATCCTCTCGACACGGGAAGTTGGACCGATGTCTGCTTGGATCACGAGTGGATCTTCGTGGGGTAGCAGGATATCGTCCAGGTCCTTTTCGGAGAAGTACGTAGACTTCTCTTCCCGAGCCCTTTTCCCATTGTCGCGAGGTGTAGATTGTGACATCAGCACCTTCCGGGAATAACCTCTGTTTTGACCAACGGATCAACCACCAAATATCATATTGATGGTTTTCCGTTGGCGATCCTCGCTACTGTCGCTGTCCGGCGAAGGAGAGCGTGGACGCTTCCCCTTCGGGTCAGGTTTACAAACGTCTCTTCCTCATGATCCCTTGACGAAGTTGCCAAGTTCACCCTTTGAGACCAGCTGTTCGACGTAGATCGAGAATTCCCTGCAGTGGTCGGTGAGGTGGTCGTGGTCCTTGTGGAATTTACAGAACCTTCCATCCTTTTTGCGACTACTTTTGGTTGCAGGGTCCAGAGTACGGGCAAGAGGTAGATCTGCCCGACTTTTGAGTTTCTCAAACAGTTCGCCTTTATTGATTGTTAGAGGGGTCCACTCCTTCCATGGTTGGGATGGACCCTTTGGCGACTGTTTGGTGGTTGTTTGGTACACTTTGTTGTCATGCTTGGGCTTCCATTCCTTTTTGTAGGAACTGGCCGCATGATCAGTGTACTTGTTCGAAGAGCCTCGGAAACTGTTTTTTCCGCCGTAGCTCTTTTTCTCGAACTTTGGTTTTTTGAAACTAGTGGTCTCAAGTTCCACTAGCTTGTTCTCATTCTGCTCTTCCACCTCAATGAACGATTGGGCTTGCTGGAAGAGGTCAGGTAGAGTCTCCACCTTATGGAGAGTAAGATGCTGGGCCAGAGGGGAGTAGGGTACGAGCCCATTTGTGTATCCTGCTATGGCCAGACTTGGGATTAAATCGCTCACTTCTGTCATCATTGAAGTGAACTTGATTGTGTAATCCCTTAACGACAGCTTGTTCTGTCGCAGTGCCAGCAGTGCATTGGCACTGTGTTTGATCCTAATCATCCCCACGTGTTGGGCGATGAATTTGGATGAGAGGTCCGTAAAGCTGGAGATTGACCCAGCTGGCAGACCAGAGAACCACCGATAGGCACTGCCCTTGAGAGTGCCAGGGAATGCCCGGCACAACAGTGCGTTATCGGTGGTTTGCGGTTCCAAGACACTAAGGTAGAGGTTGATGTGATCTCTTGGATCACCCGAACCATCATACGCTTCTATCCTTGGTACCCGCCAGGTTTGTGGAAAGGATACCTTCAAAAGGTCCTCTCGAAAAGGAGCACTTTTGATCCTCAGAAATTCCATCGGACCACTGGCAGCTGGGTTGCTTGCCAACTTCCGACGAAGGTCTTCCACAAACCGTGTTGTAAGAGTCTTTTCAGTATGACTCTTACTAGGTCCAACCCTTGATTTAGAAGGTTGTGGACTATCCTTCTTTTTCTCCCCAGATGGAGAATTATGAGAGGCCGATTCACCCGCTCCTTCGCGGGCAACGGTCCTCTGACTCCTCGCTTTCTCGAGGTTGTTCATCCTTTGTTCCATGTTCTCCATGAATTTGGTCAACCTCTCTTCTAAAGCGGGAGGAATGGATGTTTGAGGGCGCCGACTGACTTGAGGCTCCTCAGGCGCTTCTTGCCTGTTTTTCTGAGGAGGGTCAGTCTGGGCCCTGTCAGCTACCATTGAGGACTTGCCTTTGGTCCTCAGATGATAGTCGTGCTTTTGCCATTCAGAAGTCATTGTAGACAAAAACGTGTTCCAACTAGAGCGCAAGTGCTTGCTAGAACTAACCCGAGAGAAAGAACCAAGTGGAGTCGGCGATTCACTATGGGAGTCGGCGATTCACAAAGGTGGAATCGGCGACTAACACTAGTGGAATCGGTGACTGCTTTAGGTAGCACTTCTTTCGAGTCTGGCCGTGGACAGCACTCTTAGCCAGCAGAATAACCCGCAATCGGCGATTCACTAGGTGGAATCGGAGATTGCCTGTGTGAATCGGAGATTGCCTGTGTGAATCGGAGATTCCTTGACACAAAGTTAGCGACTCACCCTAAGGAAATCGAGCTAAGCTTTGCGAAGAAAATTTCGCGATTACGACGGGATATCGTGGTTCGATAGTCCCACAGACGGCGCCAGCTGATGAAGCACGGAATCTGCTACCAGTGGGCTCGCGGGGTGGCGAGACGAGCCGGAGGCTGTGGAGTCCACGACGCGCGCTCTACGTCAAACACCTGCAGAAGAGGAGGGGAATCGGCGACTCACGTGGGAGTAGGCGATTCGGGCTCCTTGGTTGCTCTAGTGTGGAGTGTGAGTCAAGAGGGTAACTTGTGAATGGAGGACACCCCTAGGACCCCTTTTATAGGTTCCTAGAGGCGTTTCCACTCAATAGAGTGGGGCCCACCTCATTATGGTGCCCTATTGAAGGGTGCCATAATGGGGTGGGCCCGCCCGCGTAACGGCTGGGAGTCGGCGATCCAGGTGTGGGAGTCGCCGATCCAGGAGTGGAGTCGCCGATTCCTTGGAGGCCAAGTCCTCGGTCTACCAGACCCGAGATCCCTGGCCGGAATCGGCGATTCACCCTTGGAGTCGGCGACTTGGTAGTCCCAGTCGGCGACTCCCAAGTGTTAACTTGGGCTCTTGACGTAGACACGTGCTCCGCACCGTGGAAGACTTTCCGGGGGTCCGGCATATAGCGACGGAACCCTATTCCTTGTTTGAAGGGTGTTGCTGGGAGTGACTGACGTAATCAGGCATGTCTCACAAGACAGGATCATTCCTGCAAAACAAAAATAACCTGCAAATCAACTGCGTCAGTCTAAAGGATATATTTATTGACTTACTGACCTTGCCGTGCGGGGCTGCTCCTCATGCTGCTCCTTCCTATGCTCAACAAATCCTTGATTGATATGGCCGGAGCGACAGATCTATCATGCTCATGATGTGACAGCTTCTGGCCAAGGCGACAGAAGTGTCGGGAAGAGTTTATGATACTCCTCCCCGAGTTTGACGACTTCTGGCCAAAGCGACAGAAGTGTCGGGAAGAGTTTGTGATACTCCCTTTTGAGATCATTAAGGCCGAAGCGTCAAAATGACCTCTGGTCTGCTAAGGCCGAAGCGACGGAGCAGACCGACTCACTATCAGAGTCTGATTCTGACCAAGGCTACAGATCCACTATCAGGATCCGATACTCGCCTCGGATGCAGAACCTTCTGATTCACTATTAGAATCTGATTCTGGTCGGGGCTACAGATTCACTATCAGAATCCGATCCTAACCCGGACTACGGAATCTAACCTGCAAAAAAGGAAAACACTCTGCAAAACAACTAGATTAGTCCATAAACGCATATATTTATTATTGAACTTACCGTGCGATTTACCTTTCGTGAAGCCCTTCTTTTGCTCAAATTTGTCCTTGGTGAATCTGGCCGAAGCGACAGATTTTACCATGCTCAAATTTTTTGACGACTTCTGGCCAAAGCGACAGAAGTGTCGGGAGAGCTTGTGATACTCCCCCCGAAATTAGACGACTTCTGGCCGAAGCGACAGAAGTGTCGGGAGAGCTTTTGATACTCCCCCCTGACATTTGACGACTTCTGGCCGAAGCGACAGAAGTGTCGGGAGAGCTTATGATACTCCCCCTCGAAATTAGATGACTTCTGGCCAAAGCGACTGAAGTGTCGGGAGAGCTTGTGATACTCCCCCCTGACATTTGACGACTTCTGGCCGAAGCGACAGAAGTGTCGGGAGAGCTTGTGATACTCCCCCTCGAATTTTGACGACTTCTGGCTGAAGCGACAGAAGTGTCGGGAGAGCTTGTGATACTCCCCCTCGAATTTTGACGACTTCTGGCCGAAGCGACAGAAGTGCCGGGAGAGCTTGTGATACTCCCCCCGAAGATTGTGCTTTGGTGATACACAATTTTTTGGGACGAGTGTTTTTCGAAGTATGTGACTGTCGATGAACTATCTATTGTTTTTCCTTAGCTAATCTTTCATATAAATTACCCTTTAAATTGTAACTAAGGCCCGAAACTAGATTCACAAGTCGTAATTTAGCCACTCTGGATGTAAATTAGACTCTGCTAACCCTATTGCTAGTCACTCTGGGCGTAGACTTGGTCGTACGAATCGTAGCTCAGCCTATGGTTAAATTTACGGACAATTTATACCTCTAGATTAGCGTAGGGTTACTAGAGATAGAGCAAACGACGAATCAAAGATATTCGACACTCGAAGGTTGCCTTGAAACTCGGAACCTTAACGATGGAGAGAGCTTGTGATACTCCCTCCTGAAGTGTGATGACTTCTGGCCGAAGCGAAAGAAGTATTGGGAGAGTTTGTGATACTCTTCCCTTGAAATTTGACGACTTCTGGCCGAAGCGACAGAAGTGTCGGGAGAGTTTGTGATACTCCCCCCTGAAAACTTGCACATGGGGCAGTTTTAGTGTTATTTTACTCGGAATCGGCGACTGGAGCTTGTGATACTCTTGCAGTCGGCGATACCTATGGTCTGGGTGACTGTAGGGGGTATTTTTGTTTTTTACCCCTGTGAGTCGGCGAGTCCCTCTGTGAGTCGGCGACTCCTAGTGTAACCGACGGATCTTTTTGGGAGATCCTTGGGATATTTGGAAGATATACGGGGAATATTTGTAAAATCTCCAAATTAGGAAATTTTTCTCACAGTGCTGTGAGTTTTTGCTCGGAGTCGGCGACTGCCCTGTGGAGTCGGCGACTTTGGCGTGATTCGGGGGATTTGGAGATCGATTCTTGATCTCAAAATTTGTAAATTTTGGGTTTTCTGGGGGGTTTTTGCAATTTTCCCAAGGGCTATAAATAGTGGAAAGGTTTTCCCTAAATCCTCACAACACCTTTGCCACTTCTAAATCGCCTAAACCCTCAGATTTTTGAATCGCCGATTCCCTAATTTTTAACCTTTGAATCGTCGATTCCCACGATGTCTACCCCCGATTCCCCTTTGTCATTACTGAAAGAAGCCGAAATGTCGGACTTTATAGCCGACCTGACTGTTGATGACTTAGACGAGGTGTTCAACACCGTCGAGTCGCCGATTCCCTCTCTTGACAGAGAGGTTGAGTCGGCGATTCCGGTCGTGCCACCTCGTAGTATGGAGCTGAGTGCCACCGTGCACGAACTGCTTGGCGCCTCGCCAGTGTCGGCGACTCCCCTAGTGGAGTCGGCGACTCAGTGCAAGGCCCTTGTGGTCGTACGGGAGCCTTTTGAGTTGGGGGAGATTCCCGAGGCCTCTGTGTCGGCGATTCCTATCGTGGAGTCGGCGACACATGCAGGTCCTGTTAAGGGAAAATCCTTCAAGCGAAGGGGACAGGGCTCAGCTTCCATTGTGTTGGCGACTGCTGGCCGTGACTCGCCGATTCCTCACATTGAATCGGCGACTCGTGTGCTAGAGTCGGCGACTCCCATGCTTATTGATGATTCTTCCGCGCGTCGCACCGCTCCGTTGGTTGTGAACGCGGAAGGCCATATTGTGTCGGGACTGAACCCGATCCAAGGTCCTTCTCTGAAGAGAAAGAGAAGGCGCACCACAGGGAAGGGCAAAGTACATGTGCCCGAAGAGAACGAAGGGGTCCCTCCTCCTCTAAATATCAACTTCGAGGAGACACTGACTGTGGACCGTGGTGCTCCTAATCCACGCCGTAGAGCGGGCCGGCGCTCTGAAAGAACTCTGCCACCTCCCGTGGATTTGGATGCTAGTCGAGATCCGGACCTCGACTTATGTACTTACATTGGAGCTTTGAACCCATCTGGGTTCGCTCACTGCGAAATCGCCGTGAATAGCGTGCCAAGGTTGCTTCCGATCGGCCGTTCTGGGGACGACGAATTTGAACAAAGAATGATTCATGCAACCTTGGATGGGTCTGATGGAGTGAATCCCCCTCGAGCCTGAATGCGAGCGATGCTCAATCACTACTATCGGGGATTCAACTGTCTGGTCACTTGCGATTCTGGATGTCGCGATACCAGCCAATAAATCTGCCACCCCCGGGATTCCAGACCATCCCAAGGGTCTATTTCAAGCACTTCTCCGAGCTACCAATTCCGGAGATCATTAGCGAAGTGCTTCTCACATTCGAGGTATCCCTGTCGCAGCTCCCGGCGGGATT
This sequence comes from Zostera marina, assembly GCA_001185155.1. NCBI lineage: Eukaryota > Viridiplantae > Streptophyta > Magnoliopsida > Alismatales > Zosteraceae > Zostera > Zostera marina. The sequence continues at coordinate 55,973 of LFYR01001051.1, read as the reverse complement.
ATTTGTGATCCTGCGGGGCTTTATGAACATTTGCTGGGGGTTGAACATTGCTGCGACGGCGAACTTGTTTCTGTACTTCTACAAGCTCACCAAAGAGAAGTCTGCATCTGGTCGCTTCGGATTCACGCGACGACACTTTGATAAGAATATCGTCGATGAGTTGCCGACGAACTTCGGATGCAACTGGAGAAGAGAGTTTATCTTCATTACTTCTGAATTTCTTCCCGGGAGTCGGGAAGTATGGAATGATCCAAATCGAGTGCACATAAATGCCTCGATCGAGCTGAGCACGAGGGATATTGAGGCCTCGGATCGAATAGCGCGGACACTCACTGCATATTCTGTGCCGCGCGGTGTTCCCTTTGTCCTTTGCCAAAGGGAAGACTTTACATTTGAGGACGTGGAAGAGGCTCATGAACCACCCACTGAGAAGGAGCTGAAAGGTGGAAAGAAGCGCTCGATTTTATATCACGATGCTGCACCTCTTTACATGCGCGAGAGGTTTCGAGAAGGCAAGCTGATTAGGCTGAGAAAGAAGAAAACTTTTCGCAGCGAGCCTCGCCGGACCTTCGAGCACGGGTCGAGCTCTCGCTCCGCACCACCACCTCCTAGAGGTTACGTGCCTTATACTTCTGCTGGGGTGACACTTCCCGATTTCATGGCTGACGCTGAAACTCGGAGGGAAGCGATGTCACTCCTTTTGGGTCATCCTGGGACCTGGTGCCGGAGCGAGCTTCTAAAGCATATGAATGCCGCATGCTACATGGCACATGCTTGCTATCATGGGGACTCAATCCATGACGTCGAGAAGATACAAGAGAAATACAACCAACTCGACGCAAAGTTCAAAGAAAGCGAGAAGGCTCTCGATAAGTTGAAGAACGTGAGATCTAGAATGGAGAACCTTCGCGACAACATTCTGCCCAAGAAGGACAAAACTATTGAGTCCAAGCAGAAAGAGATTGATGATTACGTCGCGAAGATCTTGGCACTCCGGAAAGATCTGAAAGCTGCTACTGCTGGCCGTGCTAAAGATACCGAAGATCTGAAGAGCCAGCTAGCTAGCGAGAAGGGGCACGGAATCTAAAGAAGCAAGCTGCTCAGAGCCAACGTGAAACAACTGAGCTGAAGAGTGAGCTCGCGAGTGCGGAAGAAGAGGTTCTAGCTCTTAAAGATGATAATGCCGCACTCTCTGGGAAAGCTGCTGGGTTGGATTTGGACGTACGCTACCAATCCGACCAGCTTCAGAAGCTCATTTTCTTTGGCCCGACTGTGTTTCCTGCTCTACCTCCGGACTACATCACGGATATCATGGCGTGGGTGGAGCAGCATCCTGAGGAGCTCGAAAAGAATAAGGAAGCCCTCGACAAGATGAAGGACGAGGCTGCGCAAGATTAGATTTTATAAGTCCTTAATATTTTGTAATCTTTTTCGTTATCTTTTTGTAATCTGAATTTTAATGAAATTAATCGTTTTTGCTTTTCTATTGAATTGTTCATTTATTTTATTCTTTTGAATTGTAACTAAGACCCGAAACTAGATTCGCGAGTCGTAATTTAGCCGCTGTGGACGTAAATTAGACTAACCCTATCGCTAGCCACTCTGGGCGTAGACTTGGTCATACGAATCATAGCTTAGTCTACGGTTAAATTCGCAAAAATAAATTAAACTTCACAACTAATAGTAAGTCGCAATATCGATTAACAAATTCAAAAGACAACAAATATATCGAAAGATAACAATAAAAAGATACGATCAACCCTAAGACTCTAGAGTTGTAGTTTTGCTCCGGCCATAGCGACGGAGTGATTGTTTATCTTCATCGAAGCCATAGCGACAAGATGAGGTCGGATCGTTAAGGCCGTAGCGACAAAACGATTTCTAGTCTATTGAGACAATAGCGACAAAATATATTAGTTTCAAAACCCTAACTGCGAATGATGCAAGGATTTCTAGGGTTTTACGTATTCCTAAGACTTATCCCCTTTAAGTTCACCTCTGGCCAAAGCGACAGAGTGATCTATTCATCGAGGCCATAGCGACAAGATGAAGTTGAATTGTTAAGGCCATAGCGACGAAACAATTTTGATCTATCAAGGGTAAAGTCGTAAATATCTAGGAACTTAAAAAATATTAACTTTTTATTACTAAAAAAGAAAAAACAAGTGTTTGAAATAAAATCTAACTATTTTCTTTTGCTATACATCGAAAGGACCGAAGGAAGGGGAGGGTCAATACTAAGCGTAGTATTGTTGCATGTTGTCAACATGCCAGGTGTTTGGAACCATCGTTCCATCCTGTCGTCGTAAGCGATAAGTTCCTGGCCTTATCTCTTCATCGACGATGTATGGACCCTCGAAGTTGGATGACAACTTATTCCTTGGCCTATTCCTTTCGGTGATACTAGCCTTCCGCGTGACGAGGGTTCCCGACAGAAATACTTTTTTGCGTACTTGGCGATTGTGGTATCGTGATACGCTGGCCTTGTACGATTCATTCCAAGGTGTGCCTCGTCGCGGGTTTCATCCCTCAACTCTAGCTCTGTAGCTAGGTTTTGGTCATTGTTTGGCTCGTCGTACTTCGAGATCCTGTACGTTGGTATGCTCATCTCGATTGGTACGACAGCCTCTACTCCATATGTCATAGCGAAGGGGGTGTTTCCCGTGGGATTTTTACTAGTTGTGCGATATGCCCATAGGATTTCGCACAACTTATCAGCCCAGGCCCCTTTTGCCGATTCGATTTTCTTTTTGAGACCTTGTACGATGGCCTTGTTGGTCACCTCCACTTGTCCGTTTGCCTGTGGTCGGTAAATGGAAGCAAAGTGGAGTTTTGTGCCCAGGTCCTCGCACATTCTCGAAAACTTCCCCCTGTGAATTGGGTACCATTGTCTGTGACAATGTATTGGGGAACTCCGAATTGGCACACTATGGAGCGATATACGAATTTGACTGCCGCATTTTGAGTGATTTTTGCTACAGCCTGAGCCTCGACCCATTTTGTGAAGTAATCAACTGCCACGAAAATGAATCGAGCTTGGGACATTGAAGGTGGGAATGGTCCTACGATGTCCAGTCCCCACCTTGCAAATGGTATCGAGCTCAGGATGGGAGTCATGTCCGTGGATGGTTTTTGTTGCATCGGGCTATGCAACTGACACGCTCGGCACTTGCGGACGTAAGTGCGAGCTTCTAACCGTAACGTGGGCCAATAATACCCCTGCCGTATGATTTTGAAGGCTAGTGCTCTTCCTCCCTCATGGAGTCCGCACGAGCCTTCGTGTACTTCCTTAATGACCTTGTCAGTATCGGGTTTGGCCAAACAACGTAACAACGGGCTGTCGAAGGACTTTTTATAAAGTACCCCTCCGACTTCGCAGTACTTGGCTGCTTTGTGTTGTAACCTTTTGGCCTCACTCCTATTGTCTGGAAATACACCACTTTGAATGAATGCCAGTATTGGTTGCCTCCAATCCTCTGAGGGGTCGGATGTGACATTCAATACCTGGCACGAGGGCTGGAGTACAGAGTCCACCAGTATTTCACGCTGGCCTCCCTCCCAGGCCGATGCTAGCCTTGCTAGAGCATCGGGTGGTGTGTTCTGAGTTCGAGGAATTTGCTCGATTTTAAACTCAGCGAATTGCTTGGTGAGTTCTACCATGGTCTCCACATATTTTGTAATTTGTGGTTCTTTGCAGGCGAACTCACCCGTGGTTTGCTGAGCCACGAGCTGGGAGTCAGTACGAAGCGTGACTTTCTCAACGCCGAGAGTTCGCAACAGCTTTAGGGCGTGAATGGCTGCTTCGCATTCCGCGACATTGTTTGATGCCGGGAAGTGGAGCCGTATCGAGTGTTCATAGTTTTTTCCATCTGGACTACGGATTTTCACTCCGATACCTGAGCCTGTGCTGCAACTCGACCTGTCTACTTCCACAGTCCACGGTTGGGCTAGGTTTGATGGTGTGAGCTCGACTATGAAATCTGCCACAGCTTGCCCCTTGATGGCAATGGCTGGTCGGAAATCCAAATCGAACTCACTAAGCTCAATGGCCCATTTGGTTAACCTACCCGATATGTCTGGCTTGTGGAGTAGACGACGTAGGGGACACGATGTAAGTACTACAATCGTCTGCGCTAAGAAATATGCTCGAAAGCGACGACAAGCATGGATTACAGCGTATACGATTTTCTCAATCGGAGAATATCGTATCTCTGCTCCTTGTAGTCGCCTCGAGTGATAGTAGATGGGGGTTTGTTCCTTATCTCTTTGTGCGATAAGGACTGCACTTACGGCCTCTTCTGAGGCCGCTATGTATAAGTACAGGTCTTCCCCATCCCTGGATGAGGTCAGCATTGGAAGCGAGGACATGTGTGCTTTTAACTTGGTAAAAGCCTCCTCGCATTCCGGTGTCCAAGTGATACTACCCTTGGCCGCAGTTTTTAGTAGTTGGAAGAACGGTTTTCATTTGTCAGCCGTTTGCGATATGAAACGACTGAGTGCATTGATTCGCCCGTTCAACCTTTGTACTTCTCTAATTATGCGGGGGGCTTCCATATCGAGTATCGCTTGGATTTTGTCGGGATTTGGTTTAATCCCGTGCTGACCCACGTAGAAACCAAGGAACTTACCTTCCTTGATCCCGAAGGAACATTTATTTGGATTAAGCTTCATTCCGTATTGCTTTAGTGTCCTAAGGGTTTCTCTCAGATCCTCAGGGTGTTTTTCGACGCTTGTTGATTTGACCAAGATGTCATCAACATAAGCGGAAACATTACGCCCGATCTGGTCCACGAAAACCTTGTCCATTAAGCGTTGGAATGTAGCTCCAACATTCCTTAGACCGAATGGCATTACTCGATAACAGAATGTCCCTGAGTCCGTAATGAAGGATGTTTTCTCTTCATCAGGCTCATGCATCAGGATTTGGTTATATCCTGAGTGGGCATCCATCATGGAGAGGAGTTCGTTACCAGACGCTCCGTCGACTAACTCGTCGATGGATGGGAACGGGTAACTATCCTTGGGGCATGCTTTATTGAGATCTGTGAAATCAATGCACATGCGCCACTTGCCATTGGGCTTCTTGACGTGAACGGGGTTGGCCAACCAAGTTGGATATCGAACTTCTCGAATGTGCCCGGCATTCAGAAGTTTCGATATCTCTTCGTTGGCGGCCTCCCGCCTGTCAGAGGTGAGCACTCGACGCTTTTGGCGACGAGCTGGGATAGATGGGTCGACATTAAGTTTGTGCGTCACGATTTGACGCGCAATCTGTGTCGGAGCCTCACCCTCCCAAACGAACCTGTCCTGGTGCTCCTCCAGGACAGTCACAAGCTCGGCCCTTAGGTCGGGATCTAACCCTTTCCCTAATGTCACTTGCCCCCCTTCAGCTGGTATACTTCAGTCTAATCCACGGGTTGTAATTTTTCCCTTTCCCCGTTGTCAGGTGGGGCGTGGACGAGCATACTGTTTAGTTTAACCAGCTGAGTTGCCTTCTTATACCCTTGTCTAGAATCTTTTTGTGATCCTTTGACCGTTGCAATGATCCCGTTGATTGGGTATCGTATGCATTGGTGATAAGAAGACGGGACAGCTTTGATCCCGTGGATGAAGGGTCGTCCAAAGATGCCGTGAAAAGTGGATTCTACCTCGACCACTATAAAATGACATGTTCGACTAACCCTTCCCTTTCGGGATCCGATGGAGACCTTCAGGTCGATAACGCCGGCCACTGGGGCGGCGACGTAAGTAAACCCGTAAATGACTTCCTTGCAAGGAGACAGATCCTCCTTCTTAAGGCCCATTTTGATGAAGGTGTCCATGTAGAGGAGGTCCGCGGAACTGCCGCTATCGACAATCATCCTTTCGACATGGGAAGTTGGGCCGATGTCTGCTTGGATCACGAGTTGATCCTCATGTGGTAGCAGGACATCGTCCAGGTCCTCTTCGGAGAAGTAAGTAGACTTCTCTTCCCGAGGCCTTTTCCCATTGTCGCGAGGTGTAGATTGTGACATCAGCACCTTCCGGGAGTAACCTCTGTTTTGACCAACGGATCCACCACCAAATATCATATTGATGGTTTTCCGTTGGCGATCCTCGCTACTGTCGCTGTCCGGCGAAGGAGAGCGTGGACGCTTCCCCTTCGGGTCAGGTTTACAACCGTCTCATCCTCGGGATCCCTTGACGAAGTTGCCAAGTTCACCCTTCGAGACCAGCTGTTCGACGTAGATCGAGACCTCCCTGCAGTGGTCGGTGAGGTGGCCGTGGTCCTTGTGAAATTTACAGAACCTTCCACCCTTTTTGCGACTACTTTTGGTTGCAGGGTCCAGAGTACGGGCAGGAGGTAGATCTGCCCGACTTTTGAGTTTCTCAAACAGTTTGCCTTTGTTGATTGTCAGAGGGGTCCACTCCTTCCATGGTTGGGATGGACCCTTTGGCGACTGTTTGGTGGTTGTTTGGTACACTTTATTGTTATGTTTAGGCTTCCAATCCTTTTTGTAGGAACTACCCGCATTGTCAGAGTACTTGTTTGAAGAGCCTCGGAAACTGTTTTTTCCGCCGTAGCTCTTTTTCTCGAACTTTGGTTTTTTGAAGCTAGTGGTCTCAAGTTCCACTAGCTTGTTCTCATTCTGCTCTTCCTCCTCAATGAATGATTGGGCTTGTTGAAAGATGTCAGGTAGAGTCTCCACCTTATGGAGAGTGAGATGCTGGGCCAGAGGGGAGTAGGGTACCAGCCCATTTGTGTATCCTACTATGGCTAGACTTGGGATTAAATCGCTCACTTCTGTCATCATTGAAGTGAACTTGATAGTGTAATCCCTTAACGACAGCTTGTTCTGTCGTAGTGCCAGCAGTGCGTTGGCACTGTGTTTGATCCTAATCATCCCCACGTGTTGGGCGATGAATTTGGATGAGAGGTCCGTAAAGCTGGAGATTGACCCAGCTGACAGACCAGAGAACCACCGATAGGCACTGCCCTTGAGAGTGCCAGGGAATGCCCGGCACAACAGTGCGTTATCTGTGGTTTGCGGTTCCAAGACACTAAGGTAGAGGTTGCTATGATCTCTTGGATCACCCGAACCATCATACGCTTCTATCCTTGGTACCCGCCAGGTTTGCGGAAAGGATACCTTCAAAAGGTCCTCCCGAAAAGGAGCACTTTTTATCCTCAGAAATTCCATCGGACCGCTGGCAGCTGGGTTGCTTGCCAAGTTCCGACGAAGATCTTCCACAAACCGAGTTGTAAGAGTCTTTTCAGTGTGACTCTTACTAGGTCCAACCTTTGATTTTCAAGGTTGTGGACCATCCTTCTTTTTCTCCCCAGATGGAGAATTATGAGAGGCCGATTCACCCGCTCCTTCGCGGGCAACGGTCCTCTGACTCCTCGCTTTCTCGAGGTTGTTAACCCTTTGTTCCATGTTATCCATGAATTTGGTCAACCTCTCTTCTAAAGCGGGAGGAATGGATGTTTGAGGGCGCAGACTGGCTTGAGGCTCCTTAGGCCTTTCTTGCCTGTTTTCTTGAGGAGGGTCAGTCTGGGCCCTGTCGGCTACCATTGAGGACTTGCCTTTGGCCCTCAGATGATAGTCGTGCTTTTGCCTTTCGGAAGTCATTGTAGACAAAAGCGTGTTCCAACTAGAGCGCAAGTGCTTGCTAGAACTAACCCGAGAGAAAGCACCAAGTGGAGTCGGCGATTCACTATGGGAGTTGGCGATTCACAAAGGTGGAATCGGCGACTTACACTAGTTGAATCGGTGACTTCTTTAGGTAGCTCTTCTTTCGAGTCTGGTCGTGGACAGCACTCTTAGCTAGCAGAATAACCTGCAATCGGTGACTCACTAGGTGGATTCGGTGACGTAATCAGGCATGTCTCACCAGTAAGTACTCAAGTCGAGGTCCGGATCTCGACTAGCATCCAAGTCCACAGGAGGTGACGGAGTTCTTTCAGTGCGCCGGCTCGCTCTACGACGTGGATTGGGAGCACCACGGTCCACAGTTAATGTCTCCTCAAAGTTGATATTAAGAGGAGGAGGGACCCTGGTGAGACATGCCTGATTACGTCAGTCACTCCCAGCAACGCCCTTCAAACAAGGAATAGGGTTCCGTCGCTATATGCCGGACCCCCGGAAAGGCTTCCACGGTGCGGAGCACGTGTCTACGTTAAGAGCCCAAGTCAACACTTGGGAGTCGCCGACTCCAAGGGTGAATCGCCGATTCCGGCCAGGGATCTCGGGTTTGGTAGACCGAGGACTTGGCCTCCAAGGAATCTGCGGCTCCACCCCTGGATCGGCGACTCCCACACCTGAGTCGCCGACTCTCAGCCGTTACGCGGACAGGCCCACACCATTATGGCACCCTTCAATAGGGTACCATAATGGGGTGGGCCCCACTCCATTGAATGGAAACGCCTCTAGGACCATATAAAAGGGGTCCTAGGGGTGTCCTCCATTCACAACATCCTCTCTTGGCACAACACTCCACACTAGAGCAACCAAGGAGCCCGAATCGCCTACTCCCAAGTGAGTCGCCGATTCCCCTCCTCTTCTGCAGGTATTTGACGTAGAGCGCGCGTCGTGGATTCCACAGCCTCCGGCTCATCTCGCCACCCCGCGAGCCCACTGGTAGCAGATTCCGTGCTTCATCAGCTGGTGTCGTCTGTGGGACTATCGAACCACGATATCCCGTCGTAATCGCGAAATTTTCTTCTCAAAGCTAGCTTGATTTCCTTAGGGTGAGTCGCTATCTTTGTGTCAAGGAATCTCCGATTCACACAGGCAATCGCCGACTCCACCTAGTGAGTCGCCGATTGCGGGTTATTCTGGTAGCTAAGAGTGCTGTCCACGGCCAGACTCGAAAGAAGAGCTACCTAAAGCAGTCACCGATTCCACTAGTGTCAGTCGCCGATTCCACCTTTGTGAATCGCCGACTCCCATAGTGAATCGTCGACTCCACCTGGTTCTTTCTCTCGGGTTAGTTCTAGCAAGCACTTGCGCTCTAGTTGGAACACGCTTTTGTCTACAATGACTTCTGAAAGACAAAAGCACGACTATCATCTGAGGGCCAAATGCAAGTCCTCAATGGTAGCTGACAGGGCCCAGACTGACCCTCCTCAAGAAAACAGGCAAGAAACGCCTGAGGAGCCACAAGCCAGTCTGCGCCCTCAAACAACCATTCCTCCCGCTTTAGAGGAGAGGTTGGTCCGATTCATGGATAACATGGAACAAAGGGTCAACAACCTCAAGAAAGCGAGGAGTCAGAGGACCATTGCCCGCGAAGGAGCGGGTGAATCGGCCTCTCTAGTGAGACATGCCTGATTACACCAGTCACTACCCATCAACGCCTCTCAACAAGGACTAGGGCTCCGTCGCTATGGCAGGACCCCCGGAGAGCTCCCACGGTGCGGAACACGTTCATCGTCCAGATCGCCGAGTTAGCCCGTAAAGTCGCACGATTGGACTACCAAGTCGCCGACATACAGGATAACTCGCCGAGTTAAGGCAAGATCGGCAGTATGATAGACTGTACATATTGGCCCTAAAAACTCGTCGAGTTAGCCCTTAACTAGGCGACTTCCATACCTGAATCGGCGACTTACGACCGTTACTCGGCGGCAGCCAACGTCATAAATGTTACCATATATGACCATAGGCGCGATCTCCGCCGATGAGTGCGCCCTCCGAGACCCTATAAAAGGGGTCCCAAGGGGACACTCAAAGGCACGATTCAAGTTCCACTCTCACACCAGAGCACCACACTACGAAACTCGGCGAGTCTCATTAGAATCGCCTAGTTTCCACTTAAAGGTATTTGACGTAGAGCGTGCGTCGTGGACTCCAAAGCCTCCGACATCAACCTCGCACCACCGCGAGCCCTGATAGCAGATTCAGTGCTTCATCAGCTGGCGCCGTCTGTGGGACTACAGAACCACCGGTATCCCGTCGTAATCGCGATTTTTAAAAAAAATCCTGCTCGAGCTCTCCCAAGAGTTCGCCGAGTTTGTCAAAAAATCGTCGACTTAGATCGTCCGATTCTCGGTTAACGCTCGATTTAGCCTTAAATCGCCGACTTATCTTTGAGAATCGCCCGATCCGGAATATCGTCTGCTAGCTAAGAGTGCTGTCCACGACCTTGTTCGGGAAAACCCCTAACACGCCGAGTTAACACTTAACTCGCCGACTTAGCTTTTGTTTTTCCAACAGGCTCAGTCAGGTACCTCTCTGTTTTGGTACTTCTTCGCTTTCGCTTTCATGGCAATCATCGAAAAGCAGAAGCACCCTTACTCCACAAGAAGTAAGGGAAAAATGCCAGCAACTGAGCTGGAAGAGGGTGAGCAATCCCGACCAAAGGGACCTGATGAAGCACGGAATCTGCTACCAGTGGGTTCGCGGGGTGGCGAGATGAGCCGGAGGCTGTGGAGTCCACGACTCGCACTCTACGTCAAACACCTGCAGAAGAGGAGGGGAATCGGCGACTCACGTGGGAGTAGGCGATTCGGGCTCCTTGGATGCTCTAGTGTGGAGTGTGTGTGGTCAAGGTGAGTTGAGAGTGGAGGACACCCCTAGGACCCCTTTTATAGGGTCCTAGAGGCGTTTCTATTCAATAGAGTGGGGCCCACCTCATTATGGTGTCTTATTGAAGGGTGCCATAATGGGGTGGGCCCGCCCGCGTAACGTCTGGGAGTCGGCGACTCAGGTGTGGGAGTCGCCGATCCAGGAGTGGAGTCGCCGATTCCTTGGAGGCCAAGTCCTCGGTCTACCAGACCCGAAATCCCTGGCTGGAATCGGTGACTCACCCTTGGAGTCGGCGACTTGGTAGTCCCAGTCGGCGACTCCCAAGTGTTGACTTGGGCTCTTGACGTAGACACGTGCTCCGCACCG